>JAUPFV010000003.1:137061376-137464213 GCA_036936605.1 Limnanthes douglasii subsp. nivea
TCCTTGTTCAGTGGTATTTTCTTCTGACTTCGTCTCTTCGGAAGAATCAGTAGGGATGGGATCAAACGCTTTGCTGGGACGGTCGTCCATGGGAATTAATTCCCAAAAGCTTGACAAATTTGCCTTTGGGAACGTTGCGTAGAATTCGCTGAGCAAAGTAATTGTTTGTTGGTTCTCGACATTTTTATTGCAGCTAGTGTATCCACTCCACACTGAGTTTTAGTAGTTTCTACAGCAGCTAATGTTTCTTCTTCGAGTGTCGTCTTGAGAGCAACCATATCATTTATTAGTTTCTTTTTTTCTTCTTCACTCTTAGTTAAAGATTCTTGAAGAGTGGAATATTTTTTATGCTCCTCGGATAATTCCCTGACATGCTTGGTCTTAAGATCATCTATCTGAGCTTGATGAGAAATCTTGAGCTCTTTTGTTTGTTGATCATGCACAAAGCATATATGACTTTTGATGTAGATGACTCATTTAATATATTGTGACTTGTAAGCTTGGAACATATGAAATTGCTTCTCGATTTGATTGCTAAACATTTCTCTCATCTTTTTCTTTGCAACAACATCTTTTTAATATCGAACCATGTTTTGAGCCATAGTTTCCGAATAAATTCAAGAATAATTTTATTTTGTGCATAATGTTTTTGCTGCTGTTTTAAGATTGGAAAAAAGTTACAATGCAAGTAAAACATTTTTGGATGGCTCTTGTACAAGGATGAACCTTTGATTATTGTAAGGCATGAGAGCAGCTAACGAAGCCAGAAGAATATCTGAATTCAGAACTTCATGTAAAAGAGGAGCAGTAATCCGATGGCTAATATCTTCTGCTGCAGTTTCAACTCGATGATTTTCCATTGCAGTTTGTTCAGATTTGACAAGAGGAACTTCTTAATAGTTTCTTCAAAGTTATTTTCTACTCTCTTAGCTGGTGAAGTTTTGAGAGTGTTCTTTTTCTTTGGGGTAGTAGTTTTCTTTCTTTTTGAAGAAGGCAGTCTTTATTCATTCTTCAATTTTTGGAAGACTAGCCTTAGTTGCCTTTGTTTTGGTCTTTTTCTCTTGTCACCTCAGATTGTCTAAAGGGCTAGCACCAGATGTACTAGCTGTTTATTTTTCTTTTTTCTCTTTTTTGGGCGGATGGCTTTCAGATCCGTTTCGAACAGGTAGAGTAACCTTACCGTTAGGTGCTACCAATCTTTTCACAACCAAATTCGGGTTTGGTAGCTCTATTAAATTTCCGGGGAGGTCAGCACCCAAGGTGATCCTCCACAAATGGTTGTTGATAATGTTTATGGGCAAGAAAGCTGAGTGGAACCCATTTCCCCATTCATTTTCTATCCAAGTGGCAAACTTAGCAAATATATCTTTCGCATTAGGGGTGGCAATGGACTGTCCGCGGGTCGGGTTCAGGTTGGCCCGCCCGAGCCTACTTTTTTGAAACTTGAGCCCGAACCGGGCCCGACCCGTTTCTGGGCTTAAATTTTCAAACCCGAGCCCATCCGTTCATGTCTGTCGGCCAACCCGGCCCGACTCACGGACATTAATTTCAATATTTTTTAATTAATTTTAAATATATTAATTAATTTTTTATAAAGATTATCGTTATTATATATAAAAATATTATTTTTATATATTTTTATTATTTTTGGGCTGGAACGGGTCGGACAACCTAGAAGCCCAAACCCGGCCCGACCCGGTTGGGGGTTACAATTTCTTAACCCGGACCCTGATGAAATCCGGATTCTGTTACCACTACGGACAGAGACAGTTCGGACAAAGACTACTTAACCGGACAGGGCAGTTCGAACACCTCACCCATTGGACTGTTCGAACAAGAACTAAAGTACTTAAAACCTAAACATTTCTTGACTAAGCTATCTGCTCTCCTACTAAGAGCTCATGGGTCCTTGAACTTGACCCGGGTCCATTAAACATGACCCGAAAGCCCATAAGGCCCAGATGTAAGGGTATAAATACCCAACCACCAACATTAAATGAGGGTAATAAAAATTAAATACAACCAGACTGCTTAATTCTCCCTCTACTCACTACCTAAACATTAAATACTTACAAACTTCCACAAAACTCCAAACAAAAATTACAAACTTACCCTCAGACGAAAATAAACCTCACCAAACATCTTTTCCCTTAAAGAATGTTCTTCAAAAGGCAGAAATTTCAAGTAGAATGACTAAGTGGTCAGTGGATTCGGGGGACTTCGATATTGATTTTGCTCCTCGAACAACAATCAAAGCCCAAGCTGTGGCTGATTTTTTAGTTGAATTCCACTCTGATAGGGATACAGAGCAGACTACTGAAATGAAAGACAAAAAGGTCTGGGTCGTCCGGACAGATGGTGGATCCAGTACTATGGGATGTGGTGCAGGGGGTGTGCTTGACTTCTCCATATGGTGACAAAATGTACCATGCTATATGTTTTGCTTTTAGGGCTTCCAACAATGACTCCGAATACGAAGCAGCTATAGCTGGTTTAAAGTTAGCTTATATTTGTGGGGCCAAAAGGGTCAAGCTGATGAGCGATTCCCAGCTTCTTATCCACCATGCGCAAGGTCAATCTGAGGCCAAAAAGGAGAAACTAGTGAAGTACTTACTTCTTCTTAAAAATGAGGCACTTAAGTTCAAAAGCATTGTTTATGAGCATATACCCCAGACAGAGAATGAACTAGCAGATTCCTTGGCAACCATAGCATACACTGAGTCATATCCTTGGATCCATGTGTTGGAGTGCCCTTCCATTCAACTCAATGTGAGCAAAGATGAAGAAATTTTCGATGTACAGATGAAACAACCTCAAGATTGGAGATTCCCTCTCCTGCAGTATCTCTATGATGGCATCTTGCCTCCGGATAAATCACTAGCAAGAAAAATGAAGCACAAAGCTCGTGGTTTTATCATACTAAGGGACGTTCTGTATAAAAAGTCTTACAGTAAACCTCTTTTGCGATGTTTGGGAGATGATGAGTCTCAAGTAGTCCTCTCCGAATTGCATGATGGTGAGGGATCAGCTCACTGTGGATTCAGGGGTCTAACAAGGAGAGTTTTACTGGCTGGCTATTATTGGCCCTCTATAATGCAAGATGCTAAGGAGCTGGTGAGAATGTGTGATCCATGCCAGAGATATAGTAATGAAATTCATGTCCCAGCCATCCCTTTAGAGTCAATTTCTGAGCCTATACCTTTTGCTCGATGGGGGTTAGATTTGGTGGGACCTCTTCCTATGGCATCCGGAAGACACAGAACAATAATTGTTGCTATAGATTATTTTTTGAAGTGGACTGAAGCAACCCCGCTGGCAGGAACAACATCAAAAGCTGTCATAAAATTCATTTTATCCAACATCTGTTGCAGATTTGGTGTTCCACAAAAGATAACGACAGATAATGGGCCACAGTTCGACAACAGGGAAATGGAGAGTTTATGTGCCTCAAGGGGTATACAACATTTTTTCTCTTCATATTTCCACCCACAAGAAAATGGTCAGGTTGAAGTGGCTAACAGAACTATAATGTCCGGTTTAAAGAAAAATTTGGAAGGGGCTGCTGGGAAATGGCCTAGTTATTTACAAGAAGTTTTGTGGGCCTACCGGACTACTCCTGGGGCTGCAACACAAGAGTCACCCTTTGCCTTAGTATATGGGATGGATGCCATAGCTCCCATAGAGGAAACTCTCCCTTCTTTTCAAGCTCACAATTTCTCCGAACACGCCAACGAAATAGCAATCAGGGGTCAGCTTGACCTAATAGAGGAAAGACGAGTTAAGGCTCACCTTAGAGCTGCATACCCTCATGGTTTGATGAGAATCAGGTTTGCTTCTAGAGTTAGAAGAAGAGATTTTCAGCCGGGGGACAAGGTGTTAAGGAAGGTCTTCTTACACCCCAAAGAGAAGCTGCTCGGCAAACTAGCCCCAACTTGGGAAGGACCTTATATGGTCATTGAAAGGCTCAAACCTGGAACATACTGGCTAGAAGATAAAGATGGAAGGGTTTTGAATCACCCTTGGAATATTGAACATCTCCGGATGTACTTAGAGTAGGAACAATGTAAATATTTACTTATTTAAAAATCCATGTAAATATTTGGGGGCATACTCTTTCCTACCGTGGTGGCACGGGGAGGTTTTAATGAGGTGTCCGGGCTTTTTATAAAACTTGATGCCTTCTTAAAAAAAATCGAAGTGTTCTTACTTTGTTTTTTGTCACACCATCCGGATTGAATTGAAGATGACTACTTAAACATTTGTCATCGGAGAAGTTTAAACACTCTCGCTTTAGAATATTTATGGAATAACTAAGGGCTATTTAAACACTAGCCACCGAAATTGAAACAAACTATGGAAGAATGCAAGGGTTGTGCAAAACAAAGATATTCATTAAAATAACCTAAGTGCCTTGGCCTTCCAAGGACTTTTAAATTGTCAAACAAAACAAAAGATCTATCCGGTCAAATGCCGGACACAATAACAAAAATGCCTTGGCCTTCCAAGGACTTTAGTTCAGGTAACATGAAAAGTGAAAATATAATTCATAATCTAAGACTGAGCCTTTGAAGACGGCTCAACCTCACTTGTATTCTTCTTCTTCTTGGGATCGTTTTTCTCTTTGTGAGGGCCCTCCCCGGTGTTTTCTTCTTCGTCAGAGGAGGAACCACTGGAATAATCATGCAAGTCTCCATCAGCCATGGTATGGAAGGGAAGGTCTTCGTACTCTACATGAAGCCACAAATCTCCCAGGTTCCTCTTCGGGAACTTCTCATGAAAGAGCAGGACCATGTCCGACTTCACCTTGGCATACATTTGCTCTTGAGTATCTATTACGTTGTTTGCATAAGCATCAATCTTGGCTTGAATTTTGGCCTCCTGCTCCCTTAGCAGATCAGATTTCTCCTCTGCAACCTTGGACACTGTGTTCTCAAGCGCAATCTTGTCATTTGTCAAGTTGTGGATGACTTGATCCTTGGCCTTTGCCTCCTCTTTTGAAGAGGTGGGATCTTTCTCTAATCTGGACAACTTCTCCCGGAGCTCTTTGATAGTGTCTTCTAGAGTAGCAACCTTTGTGGTCCACCCCTCTTGGCTCTTCTTTAGCTCCTCGTTTTCTCCCTTCAGAATATTAGCATGTTGAGTGGCAGTAAGAAGATCATCGGACAATTTCTCTTTGTCAGATTTGAGATCTTTGATAATATCTGCCTGACCTCGAACTTGTTTCTCCAAAACAAGCACTGGATGAACATTACTTAATATGGAGTGAGCTATAACATCCCTTTCACTTGAAACAATAAAAGTCTTACCATTAAAAGTAACGGTGTTCGAAGTGCTTGGAGGGAGGTAAGGCCCAACAAAATCGTCTCTGGGAAGGTTTTCAAAATAGTCACCAAGTCCATCGAGCCCTATGATGTCAACACCATCAATGCTAAGGTCTCCTCCTCCGACCTCGTCAGTGTGAAAGTCACCAGGGACCTCATCTGCTCTTGTCGGATCAGTAGGGTCTACAGGGGGAAGAGGCTCCGGAGTCCGGAGAGAGAGTTCGTCACCCCTAGAGGTCTTTTTCTTTTTGGCCTCCCTCTCCTTATTCTCTGCTCCACGTTTTCGGTCTCTCTTGCGAACCTTTGAAGGTTTGGGAGATCCTACCTCTTCCCTAACACTCTCCTGCTCCACCACTTCTAAGAGAGCAACATCGATCTGGCTTGAGGCTGGCCCCTCTGGATTTGTTGGAGCAGCCTCCTCCACCTCGGCAGGGTTAGCCTCACCTACAACCTTCTTGCCCTTCTTTTTCTTGCCTTTCATTTTACTCGGGGCCTTGGCCCGGCCTGGCAAGTAAAGTGACCCATCCAGTTCGTATGTTCTCTTGAGGACTACATCCGGAGGGGATGGAGTGGTGAGTTCTTCCCAGGTCAAGTCCCTCTGGCCAGTAGTGTTCCAGAGGTGAGACCTTGCAAAGTTGCCTCCTGTGAAAGCATCGTGAAACCGGTTTCCCCACTTTTCAGCAGCCCAAGTGTTAATCTTGGTGCAAGTAGTCTGCCCGGCCTTTAAGTAGTGACTAAAGTCTTTGGGCAGCACTGCTAAGAAAAAAGACAAGACCAGTCAGTTTAAGCAAATTCGATAAAAGTAGAAATAAGAATATAAAGTAGGAGCCTTACGATCACTCCTCCATCTGCTAATAAGGAGACTTGGATTGACTCCGGCTTTGATTTTCCTCCCGTTCTCCCAAGCACCACTTACGAACAGGAATTGAGTCCTCCAATTTCTCTTCGACTCAAGCAGATCATCCACTGCTTTATAATTATCACCCATGTTGAAGTGATAGAAGGGAATGTGGTGGTTTCTGTAGAGACTGGCCACAGCTGCAAACTCCTCCATTGGTAGAGGAATCCCAGAGAGCCTGAAGGCCATAATGCATGCCATAAGTGTGTACCAGGCGTTGGGGCTCAGTTGACTAGGGCAGAGCTTGATGAGGTGGAAGTACCTAACTATCTCCGTATCTAAAGGAAACCTTAGACCGTAGTTAAAAAGCTCAGTAAAGATGACTATTTCACTGAGTTTACAGTCCATTGGGGTTTCAGGGTCTATAGGGATTCTAATTTTTACGTTCTCCGGAATCTCCCACTTCGTACGCATCCGGCCCAACTCGGCTGTATGGATAAAAGCATAATTGATCTTTTGTAAGGCAATAAGATATTTAACATTGACCTTATGGAAACAAGGTCCCACTTTTCCTTCGAGGCACTCCGGCAGATCCGGATGCCTTAAGCATAGCTTCTCCTTGCCTTTATCCTTCTAGGCAGCAACAGCACCACTAGTCTGTCCAGAAGGTTCGGACTCGAATGGAGCCTCTTCGATAGAGTCCTCCATTATTTCCTCCATTATTGAGGAAGGGTTTTCAGTTGTCTTGATGAGGGGGGATTTTGGAGTTGGTTCAGTCTGACCACCGGACTGATGAGCTTCAGCGCTCTCCTGCACTCTAGCCTCCGGATGGGGCTCTGATGTGGAGGTTTCTCTTCGGGGGCTTGAGCCAGTAGCCTCCGGACCGGACAGCATGTCCTTGGGTGCTTTTATGGGTGCTTCTAACCCTGTACTGCTATCCTTGGAACCCGATTTCGAAGGGGTGCCTTTGGAAGCCTGCCCTTTGACCAACCGACCTTTTCTTCGATCAACTAGTTTGTTGGGAGAAGTATCAGCATCTGACCATATGGCTAAGAATGGGAAAGGTTTTTTAAAACTAGTAACTGTTAAGCCCGGTTCAACAATGGGTTCTAACTCTTGAACCGATAAACCTGAGATAATAGGGGAAAAGCTGGTTTGAAACAATCTCTTCGGTCTGATACTTTTTGTAGAGGATGAACCCTGATCAGGCTCTGTGGTTGAGGTTGCTGGTTTGTCGATGGGAGAAGTAGGTAAGCCTGCTGCGATGCACTTTTCCCTTTCAACTTTTTGTGTTTTTTCTAGTTCAGATAGATTGAGCCACCCGCCTCCGATTAAAGCGTTCCTAGCCGTGAACATAAACAACCAAAGTAAAGAACTTGTGTTTGAGAGAGAAAGCTCTGAAAATTAGCAAAGTGAAAATGAAAGTGATAGTAAAACAGTGGAAAAGTGTTTTAATTTATAGTAAACCCCAAAAATAAGTTTTGATTCCTAGGAGAATTCGAAAGGATTTGCAATGATTAAGAGACGGTGCTGATGTCACCTTCATTAATGAAGAGGTTGCTTTTCAGAGAAGGTGGGTGCGAATTTCAAGGTGAAAAAACGGCTAAAGTAACGAACCAAAGAGAGACACGTGTCCCATGAACTTTGGCAAAAAACCGTTTAGATTCAAAGAGCTTTTTTCAGTCTGGATAAAACCATAACACAATTCGAAAGACCTGTCTGGATGAAACTATCACTGACAACGGACTGTTTTTCAGGTTTTGACAAAGGTTTTGGAACAAACACCTAAAAAAGAGGCTACTGATGAGTCCGGATTCTGTTACCACTACGGACAGGGACAGTTCGGACAAAGACTACTTAACCAGACAGGGCAGTTCAAACACCTCACCCATTGGACTGTTCGAATAAGAACTAAAGTACTTAAAACCTAAACACTTCTTGACTAAGCTGCCTGATCTCCTACTAAGAGCTCATGGGTCCTTGAACTTGACCTGGGTCCATTAAACATGACCCGAAAGCCCATAAGGCCCAGATGTAAGGGTATAAATACCCAACCACCAATATTAAATGAGGGTAATGAAAATTAAATACAACCAAGCTGCTTAATTCTCCCTCTACTCGCTACCTAAACATTAAATACTTACAAACTTCCACAAAACTCCAAACAAAAATTACAAACTTACCCTCAGACGAAAATAAACCTCACCAGACCCGACCCATTCTATGTTCGGGTCGGACAAAACCCGGTCGGGCCGGACAACACCTGAATTGCTATCCCTATTCCGCATCCTTCTTGCGACCATTGTACCTCTTCGAAATTTCTGAGTACAGTAGCAATACATGTGAAAATTTAAATATAAGTTATATAGAGTAAAGGAAAAGATGAAAAGATAAAAGAACTTATTGTTGCTTCTCGAGACGATGTTGAGTTCGAAGGGTTCTCATCGGATATCTTCTTCCCATTCTCCCAAGCTCCACATATAATTGAAATTACCGTAAACAGAGAACTGAGGAGAGTTGTATATTACGCTCATTGCCTTGTATTCAGTAGCCCTCTTACTAATACACAAGTAATGTAGATGCCAAAAGTGGATTTTTAATGAACTAGGGATTTTTCATAAACTAAGATGAAGAAAAATCTTCAAATTAGTTCAAGAAATTTGAAGGTTGGCTGAGAAATATGAGTGTTCTGGAAAAGGTAGCCAATAAATTGAGTTCTTAGGTGAAAGTAGTAGAAGATTCTCTCATAAAAAAGTTTCTTTCTCTCACTAGATGGTATATGTGAAACACAGATCATGGGTGAGAGAAATATTTATAAATGAGAGGAGAAAGAGAGAGTGGTCAGAGAAGTGGAAGAGATTGTGCTGATTAATAGGTAGAAAGAGAGAATATGAAATGGTTGCTTGTAAAGAAGTAATGTGACACGTGTTAGCTGACATACCTAATGACATGCCTAGTAGGTCATTGCATGCGTGCTAGACCATTCCAAACATTTTTTACCGTTATGAAAATCTGGCAAAATATTTTATCTATGAATATTCAAAGTGAAAAGCAGAAGGATGTATGTGAATTGGTTGAGTCAAATTCAAGGATAATCAAAGTATATTTTCTTCAAGGATTACAAGTACGAAGTCTATAAGTTTTGTATTGATTAACAAGTGATACACATTTGAGGCAGATTTTGAATGTATATTCATTCGAAGACAACATATGTTGTCAGAAATCAGTTCAACAAGGAGATGAGAAGATTTAATTTGAAGCATATTGAGTTTTGGCAAAGAACAATTTTACCTACCATGATTTCCGATGATTACTAATTCTTATTCTGATTACAAGGGGGGCTATTGATAAGGATATTAAATATGAGGACCTAAAGGCAATACAACTAAGGTCATATATAATAAATTGTATACTTGTTAGATGACTTTAGACTATTTGTAAATATGGGGGGCTATAACACAATTAACCCATCTATGTAACCGAATGAGTTATACAAGTCTTTACGCTTATAAATAAAGGTTGAGGCAGTGAATAAACAAAAGGACATTTTCATAAGACTATTTCCACTATACTCTTTTACTTTCTCTCTGCAATTCAATTTCCTTTTTCTTTATCTTCTTTATCACGAATTGCGATTTATACTTAAAATACGCTACACATCGTTCGTGAAATTTAACTCATTATAGTAGGATTCTTAATTAGGTTATGGGGACTTATTTTGGTCCACTTCTTGATTGTCTTTCGCGTTGGTATACAATATCTATATGTTATATGCATTTTTGGAGCGGTGTCATCCGGCGACTAGTTGTTTCTATTTATTCTTTGGTAGATAACCATTATGCTAAATGATGTACACCCTATTACAACTCTACCCGTTATGGGCCAGGGTTTCGATCTTGTTTCTTTTCCAAGTAAAGGTCAATGCGTTGCTGAATTTTCTAGATTACTCGGTATAGATGCCGAATATCTTGGTAGTGACCTTAATCAGAACTATGGTGGTAGTGGCAGACACGTCTACCTCGATTTTGTTTTCTTGCATTATATAAGTAGTTGTTATTACGGTGACATGATTACTGATAAGATGGTTTTTCATGTGACGAAAATGTATTAACTCCATATATTTTGTTGTTATATTTTTGCCAACAATAAAAGTAATTGTGTTTCTCTCGACTACCTACAGTTCATTGAGAACTATAACACATCGGATAGGTACAGCATGGATAAGATGACATTGCCTCAGTTATATTACCAGCTTGGTCGAAGTTTTTTACATGCCATGTCGGGGTTTACCAGTTTTCTCAAACTGCTAGAGACATGGATCTACGATCATTTTCTCGCGCTTCCAACTATGTAGTTTGGTTTATATTCTATCAAGCAACCGATCATATGTAAATATAAACCTACTTCATTTCGTGCAAACCAAGAGACTTGAGATAGTATTTTTCAGGCTGTAGCTGTTTTCAGAGAGCATGATGTAAATATTTTTTGTCGTTTAATTTTTTTAAATATATTTTGCTTTATTTTAAAACAATTTTACTTTACATTTTACAAAAAAAATAAATTTTACATGTGCTTCATGTCATAAGACTTACGTGGCGTTAGACCTTTTTGTGAACTAGCTTGGATATATGCCATATTGAGGTCGTGAGACACTGTCGAGGCTTATTATCCCCTCCATATCCCTCGATAGTTGGGGTATATTCAAGAGTTACATGGTCCACAACGTCTTATTTTGGGAGGTAGAGTTAGAGGTAGACGTGCCAACATCTGATATCTATGATATGCATCTATTTGGACTGCATCAGTCCCATACTGTTAACCCTATGATGTGAGGTACTTCATATCGGCTCAGACAACCTACTACAGTCTCGTTATATCCTATATGGGTTAACACCAACTTATGGTACGCATTGATCATGCAATGCTCGCCCCGCCGATGAATATGTTGGGGTTAATCCCTCTATGACCACTTATCAAGCGAGGTTACAGAACTTGACGGATCAGATTGTCGTGTTAGATGTTATTTCTCCTAAGTTGACTATTCACCTGATTGGTGATTGTTTACGTGAGTGCATCAGGCTAGCACGCGAGTATCAAGAATGATTTTACGATATATTTTATTTTGTTATGTTACGACTCTATTTTTTATGTATTGGTTTAATGTTTATGTTTTTTTTTATGTTATGACTACTTTGTATCACAACCATTTTGTTATATAAGAGTTTATTTTTTACGTTTTGTTTTGATATGTCTATTTAATAGGTCTCCCAAGCAAGAATGGTTATGTTTATTACGTTATCCATATATTACACATGTTTCATATGCGTAGGGCTATTCCAATTTCCTTATCTAGTAATCTTTATGGAAACTCTATATCTGGACCCCTGTATGTTAGATCTCGACCTAAAAATTTAGTTATTACTTGTTACGTAGGTTGATCTTGTGTTAATCTTATCGAAAACGTGTCTAGAGTTAATAGGTTTATTTGGATTCGGATATCCACAAATTACATGTGTCCAAAGTCGAAACATCTATTTAGATTACGTTATCCTTTGATTAAACTCAATAAATAGATATTATACTCTTGTAAAAACTAAACTTTTAAAACTCACGTCGTATAAAAAATGTCTGCTTGGACCAATCTCGAGGATGAGGATTTGAAAAAATCCTATGTTGAAGTGAATAAAATATACAACGATGAATGGGGTACACCGTATTGGATTATGTCAATTGTACTAACTCCATCGTAGGGATCAGGTCGAGCCACCAAGAATTTTCTGATGTTTGGATAAGGTGAAAACTAGGTGGAAGTATCTAATGACACAACATGTACACTTTGTTTTCAACCTCAATGGTAAGGAGCGTCCGAATTCGTTTCAGCTTTTTAATTGCTTGGTAATTGACAATATAATCGAGAAACAGTTGGATGAGGTGCTTGGCCAAATAACAAAATTCATTTATCACATCATCCAACATATTCTCGAAAGATCGTTGTATTATAACACCGTACTCAACATTATCAATTTTATTTTAAAGTGACTGTAAAACTTGAGTGAAAAAGCCATCAATAAATACATTTGGTAAACATACTGTATTATTGTGCGTATCGGTCGAGTCTGGAGCTTGGCCTTCTATGTTTTGCGGTGATTCGGTATTGGTCCTACAACTTATGCTTGGCTCATTGATTCTGAATTTGCGTAGGCCATTTTTTAATTTTCAGGTACATCTCCGTCTCATTGTTGGCCTTCTACCGTTGTTTCTTCCTGGCTAAGTAGTTCCGACTTCTTACAGGGATGGGCAGACTCTGACTCTTCCAGAGGTATGTCTAGTGCATCTTGGGTTTGTGTTAGCCTTTCATTCTTTGCCAAGGCTAGGTGTTTTTGTTGTTGTTGTTCTCCTTGATTTTGTTGTTCTTCTTGATTTTATTTTTCTTCTTGTGGGTGCTGTATATCGGCCAAATAACAACCAAATCGAGAGGAATCTATGTACGATAAACATGTGAACTACATAATAAAGAAGGAAGATATGAAGCTGATGAAATGGAACTGCTCTAACAGATAAACAATGATTTATATTATCATCAAGTTATGGTTGTTTATGTTTCTGAATTACTACGGTATTACTATTTTCAAATTACTATGTTATTTTTAATTTTGTACCGTAAGTCTTGAGTTGTAATTCTTTCAATTTCAACATTTTTGAGTTTTTGTTTTATCCGACTTGTATCTAATATCAGTCAAATTTTAGTTTTTTTTTTCTAAATGTTAATTTTTGCATCATATTTTTGTAACAACTTTATATGATGATAACTTATTTCAAATTTTAGTTTTACATATTACAAGTGGGTGAAAATAAATTATTTTTAATTTGGGCAAAAATATATTAGCACTAGAGGTGCATTAGATTGTGCATTCCTTTGCAGTGGCTGTGTATGCAGTGTTTCCTTATGTTGCAGTCCGCGTGTGCGGGAGTGTACAAACGCACAGGTCATGGGTGTGACGTACGACACTTTAATGTGCACCCTTAGTGCTAATATATATATATATATATGCCAAATTGTTTTTAAAAAATATTATCGTTTTTTTAGCATGAGGTGGATATTTTAATTGGAAACATACAAAAATATTATATGGATTAAAAAATAAAAGACAAATGGTACATAAATTAGTCTTACATAAATATTAATATACAAGCGATATGTAAATTAATGGTAATTATATCGTTCTAACGAAACTAAAATAAAGTTACACATGTCGTAACATAATTAAGGATTTTCAATCAAATCAGTAAAATGTGTTGTTCCATTATGCGTATTAGATGTTTGGATTGGCTTAATTTGACTGAATTTTTTAATCTTTGGTGGCGAGGAATTGCCTACGCAATTGCACATTCGGTGTGAAACGGGTACCATACCGTATATATTGTCGATAATGGTCCATCCAAAACGACCTGTAAAAATAAAAGTATGATATATAATGTAACGTAATATATCATAAAATATTGTAGTATAATTAAACAATATAGATTTACTTACATGAAAAAGTGGTTATAGTGTAAAAAACCAAGACCAACTTTTTTTTGGGACACGATCGAGGCGGGGATCTGCATAAAGATAGATATGTGTAGGATATGTAGAGAGATATATGATATATCATGTATTGATATATAGTAGTTATCAATAGGCCGATATCGGGTAAGGTTATCCAATATTTACTATCAATGTTGTATACTTTAAACAAATCTAATCACGTAAGTTTTCTACAGTTTCTACAACACCGAACAATGTCCCTAAAAAATTGTGTTGACTTTTCAATTTGGAAATCAAATATCATCTCACTAGTTGTCATATATTGGAACATTTATCTACGATGCTAGTTATATTATCAAGTAAATAATTCAGAAAGCTTCCCCCATAATCAATAAAATTGGTTATTTTATACCTATTTGAGATACATTATTTTTCTTCTTTGGAGGAGCTTAACTTTCAGTATTAGGAAAGGGTTTATTTTTTAAGTGGTCGAGCTAGCTATCATATCGAGAGTTCTAGTGTTATGGCCTTGACTAAAGCCATAGGCGAATAGCGATGAGTTTAGTTTTGTTGATTTGTTAAGACCAACTTCTTTACAAACCTTAGCAATTACCGGTTTGATAAACTCTAATATGTGTCTTGTTTCATGTTTAAGGATTTGCATCACTCTATTTATAATATGATCTTATATATTTGGATCGTAGTCGCAAATACAACTATCTATTATACAGAGTTTTCGTGTTAGGTCATCTTCCGTATCCAATATACATCACATTTTATTTGAGGAAATGACATATATTCTCGCTCGGCAATAGCTAGCTCACAAGCACATAGCAACCCGTGTGTTTTTCTAACGATACAACCACACGTTACCCGATCTATGCCTGATTTCTTAACACGTTCATAACTCTCGTCGACAATGTCTAAAGTCATATAAGATAATTTATCTTTTAATTTTTTTTTATATGTAACAATTATATATAACACTTTCGGACATAGTTTCTTCTCTCGAATAAATCAAAATAGTCGAAGTGTTGCGCATCAAGCAATTAATGAACGAACATCTAAAATTGTTCAAAAGTGCATAGACTTGTACCTGGTCATTACAAAGATTTCCGAGAGGGAATACAAGGCTAAGATACTTATGGGAGCGATAATATAGGGAGAGAAACACGGGAAAACTAGAGAGAAAATGATAGAAAGTAGGAATAAAATAATAAGGGGGAATCCTATAGCTGTTAAGTAAGAAGGTATCCGAGCAGACAAAGCCACTTGAATAGTATGAAGCGACCTTAAATACGGTATAAATCCGAGCATCGAGAAATGAAGATAAGGGTATCAAGCGTGACCGAGGTCTGTATAAGAAATTAAGGTATGTGCGACCACTGCGAGGTAAATAGGTGGTGCTCAGACCGGTCAAGTATTTTACCAACCAAAAAAGCAGAGAGGTGACTTGATCCAACAAAAAAGAACCGAGTGAGATATCGAGTTGAGCAGAAGGGGATTGATTGGATTACGCTCGGCTTCACGCGCAGATAAATCAAATCGAACCCAATCTAACAAAAAAAACGGCCAATGCAACAGATTAATGCTACTTTAATGAAACTAGTCAAACCACTAACACATTACTCATAAATTTTGGTCCCATGATGTAAATTCATTTCACATGTAGTTAGTGGAATCAAATGTTATAGTAACCACCGATAAACGGTGAGAAAAGATATAAATATAGGTTAAAACCCTAAATAAATGCAAGTTCTCTTCTTTGATAATAAAAGTTTATACTTGGCATTATCCTTTGTTATTTCCTTGTAACAAATTTGGTACCATCTGTGGAAAACTAGAAACACATTAAGGTACGTTAACCATGGTAGTTACTATGTCAAGGATTGAGAGAGAGGTCCCATAGTCAAGTGAAGCAACGAGAAATCAAAGATCGATCGTGAACCCACCATTGAGGAAGGATATATCACGTCCTATCGTCGCCTCTAATCCGGAGGCCGTGGCTGCAGTCCCTGTTGAGCCTGTAGAAAGGCGGTACAGTTGTTGCAATCAATGGCATAGACCGGAGTAGAAGTCGTTCCACCAAGGTCTGCACTGGCCCCCGTCGCACATGACACACCGGAAGCTAACCCGACTACAACTCCAAACTTACAGCAGTTGGAACATCAACTCCAACACCTACAACAAGAGCATCTCAGAGTGGCATGCAAAAGAGATGCCATTTAACAAGACATGCAAGATACTTTAGCAGGGATGGATGAACATCTTCATGCTTTTACTGCCACGGTGCAGGGAGCTAGCCGAGTCAATCATCAATCAGGACCCGAGGCCAGTCAGGCCAACCGTGGAGACCAATCCTCCAAGTGTGACGACAAGCAGGAGGGGAAAAGAGAAAGAGAGGAAAATAAACTCTCCAAAGAGCAAAAACCTAGGCAAGAGGTACGCCTCACCACATCAAAAATTCACGGGAGGATGAAGACATCTACTATAACCAGGTGCAACCTAAACTGTCCAACTACATCCTCAAAAAGTCGCCCTTTTCAGAAAAGATCCTTGAAGCACACTTACCAAGGAAATTCGACCCCTTTATGATGGAGTCTTACGATGGGATGGGTGACCCGGAGAGGCACCTTAAGAAATTCTATAACATGATGATGGCGTTCAATCATGACGACGCTATGTTTTGCCGAGTTCTATCTATGATACTAAAGGGAAATGCGATGGACTGGTTCAGTAGTCTACCTAAAGGATCTATTCATGATTTTGCTGGCTTATGGAAGGATTTCATGGAAAGCTTCGTCGGCAATAAGGAGCATGGATCTTAAATTTTTTGTTCATGCTATGAATGCTCTTCCAAATGTAGAGGATAGCATGGCGGTGACCTCACTCAAGCGAGGTCTCGATCGACGGGGGGAAACTGTACACCGACCTGATCAAATTCCCAACATAAAGGATGGGAGATCCTCTCGCCCGCACATACACATTCATCAGGGTGGATGATGCTCGGAGAGAAGAATCACCTGACATACACGTTTTTGAATATAAGGGGGGACCTCTCGACTAAAAAAAAAACTGAAAATCCGCCTTGAAGGGACACTAGTCGAAGGCCTCAACATTATAAAATCCATCCAAACGATTCACGCCGTTAACCGAGTCCATATAAGTCGTATATGATCGAATAAAGGGTAGGACGAAGTATCAAACGCCACGAGTAATAAGTGCCTCTGGTTTGAAGTGATCGAACCAATATTTCTGTTCTTACAATGATAACCATGAGCACCCTACTGATGAATGCATGCAGCTTTGAGAGGAGATCCAACGACTTATAGATAACGACGAGCTCGTACATTTTATCAAGCAACAAGATCAACATCCTCAACTTGATCGACGAGGTGATACACACCATGCTATTGAAGACAAACAAGTTAATGAGGAGAAAGCCGACACTAGTAAGCAAGTGTGAATGCTTACTCATGGTACAATCAGATCCGCCTCAATCCGTAAGACGAAATGGACACAACTTTTCAAACCAAACATGTCTTGTATTGTCCGGAATCGGTGGAGGAGGCGATAGCAGGCGGGCACATGCTATGATTGGGTAATAAATTATCTTTTACTCTCAAAAAATCTTTGATTGAGTTATTAACAAAAAAATTGGATGTGTTTGCGTGGGCGGCAAGTGACGTTTCAGGTGTTGATCCTTTAGTTTATGGTTACGAGTTGGCAATCGATTCACGTACAAAACTAGAACGACAAAAGCGTCGATCTTTCTCCACTAAGAAACAGGAGGCTATACAGGCCAAGGTGATGAAACTATCCCGATTAGGGCACATTAGGCAGGTCATGTACCCAGTATGGGTGGCAAACCCATCCTAGTTAATAATAAAGGGGGATAATGATGCATGTGTATCGACTTCAATGACCTCAACCAAGTATGCCCCAAAGATACTTTTCCCCTGTCCCGAATTAACCAGCTCGTAGACTACGCATCAGGATGCGAGTACCTATCAATCATGGATGCTTACTCATGGTACAATCAGATCCATCTCAACCCGTAAGACGAAAAACACACGGCTTTTCAAACCAAACATGGTTTGTATTGTTGCGCGGTGATGCCGTTTGGATTGAAGAATACGGGGTCCACATATCAACGCTTAACTAACCATATTTTTAGCAACCATTTGAGGTAACGCATGGAATTATGTATTGAAGATATGATCGTGAAAACACACACAGGGGAACAACAACTCGAGGTGCTCCAAACTATATTCAACTTACTGCGCAAGTTCAATTTAAAACTCAACCCGATTAAGTGCTCTTTTGGAGTAAGAAGTGGTAAATTACTAGGCTACATGGTCAGCCAAAGAGGTATCGAGGCCGACCCCGCCCAATTGTACACAATTATACAAATGGCGCCTCCATAGACCATTAAGGAAGTACAATGCCTTATGGGGCACATCGTCGCACAATCACGCTTCATATCTTAAGCCTCAAATAAAAGTCACCCATTCTTTGAGATTCTTCCGGGAGCTAAGAAGTTTAACTGGATGGAGTAATGCGATAAGGCCTTCAATGAGTTAAAAAATTACCTTACCTCTCTCCCGAAATCCTATTTGCACCCTTGACCGGTGAGCTATTATTCTTATACTTATCAGTTTCTCCCTTTTCGGTTAGTGCAGTTCTTGTACGTGAACCAAACTGAATACAATGACCTATCTACTACTCGAGAAAAACCATGGTCGATGTCGAAATAAGGTACCTCAACCTCGAAAGACTCGCGTTGGGATTGGTCACAACCGCTTGAAAAATGCGCCCTTACTTTTAAGGATACACGATCTACGTACTAACAACCTTCCCCCTTAAATTCTTGCTGCAAAAACTTGACGCATCAGGTCAACTAGCCAAGTGGAACATCGAGCTCAGAGAATATGATGTACAGTTTGAATCACGTATTTCTATAAAGATACAAGTCATACCAGATGTCATAGCCGAGTTTTCCTCGTCTAAAGAAATATTTCCTCCATAATGGGAGGATGCCAAAACTGAGCACATGGAATGGGTAGTTAAAACCAACGGGGATTCAAGCACATCTGGTGGTGGTGCAGAGGTCGTACTCCGCTTAGCTATGGGTGAGGAAATCAAACAGGCTATCAGATTTAATTTCCCATTTACAAACAATATAGCAGAATATGAGGCAGCCCTTTGTGGCATGAAGCTTGATAAGGAAATGGAAATTTGAGGACTGAAATATAAAGAATAAAACTTATCATAACAGATTGTAAAGTTAGAAGAGGAAATTAGAATTTTGTCTTTAAGTCAGGGGCTGACGTGCAATTATCCCTTTTATGTAACTGTTTCAGTTAGGAACTAAGTCCTTGCGCCTCTATATAAAGGCCAAAGCTGATCTAATAAAGGGGTTGGCTTTTTGAGATAGATCAGTTTTGCAATCTAACTTTCTATCTCTAAAACCTATTTATCTCTCTATATCCTAACCTCTCTCAATTTACTTAGGCAATTCACGTAATCAAACTCACCAAATTGGCGACTTCACTAGGGAATTGATCAATGGTTGGTGGATAGTTTACTAGTTCAAATTTTCCATGTCTTGAAAAACAATCTTAAAATTTTACAATGAATCCAGAAAATGACTCGCTAGTTCGACCAATCTTGAAAAACTGAAAAAGGATTTACAAAGGACAAATGATAAACAAGAAGGATCTACTCTGATTCATCAGACTCAATCTTAGATAGAATTATGAATGAATCAGCTTCTGGATAAGATAAATGCTCTGAGCGAGAAATACGACCAGAGAGAGCAGGAGATTCAGTCAGCTAGGCTAAAATCCGAGGTGAGACGAGTGAATGAGCAAAATGATACTGCTGGTCAATCTGATCGATCTTGCACTGATCGTCGAATCATAAGCGAACTGTAAAAAGGCATGGTTCGAAGCGCCAAAAGAGCGTCATTCTTCTCGAAAGGAAAAGAGAGATAAACATAGGTTTCTCACATCTAATGATGAGGAAGTTGAAAGCTCTAGATCTGATTTTAAAAGATATCAAGGCTCTTCGAAAGAAAAGAAAGATCAACCTCTCAAATCAAAGAAAGAACATACAACTAGAAGAGAAAGTGTACCTCGATGTTTGAGGGAGTCGAACTGGTGTGAAGGAAGTATATCAAATCAAAACAATGGGGATGATCGAAATTTGTATGCAGTAATGGGAACTGAGGATCAGTATATTTAAGGTGTTAATTGGAGAAATTCTCCGTTGACAATTGAGATAAGATCAATCACGCTTTCGAAGCATTTTGATATCTCGAAAGTATACAAATTCGATTGGACGCAAAACCTAGACGATCATATAAGACACTTTAAGAATTATATGATGAATTTTGTCGATGATGACAGGCTAGTGTGTCGGGATTTTTCCCAAGCTTTCAAGCTAATAGATTTGAAATGGTAAAACCAAATTCTAAGGGAGTCCATTTTAAATTTTAGAGACTTTTACACTGCCTTTCGAAGACAGATCGTGGGGAGTAAGAAGATGAGGGAAAATGTAGCTACAATCATCCAAGTCAAGCTAGCAGTTGGAGAAAAGCTGAAAGATTATACAAAGCGGTTTGTCTTAACAAAAGCGAGTCTAGATTATTGTGAAGAACTGTTGGCAATGGCAGTCTTTCGCCAAGGATTACTACCGGGATATTTGGATAATAAAACAACAAAAGAAGAGCCTTAACTTTTAGATCTTTGATGGCTCAAATGGAGGACCAAATTAAGGTTGAAGAGTCAACCAGGGTTCAAGGAAAAGTGGTTACCGGTCAAAAGAATTCTGGGCAGGTGCCAAATAACCAGGGGCAATCTTCGAATTCTGTTCAACAAGAATGTCCGAGGAACAACAACCTACCACCTTGAACTGGAGGGTATTCGAACCAAGCTCCATCATACCAATTTAATAGGTCAGGCCCAATCAATGGATAAAGGCTGAGTACTATACAGACCTGACTGAGAGTGTGGCTGCAATCTTTGATAAAACTAAAGCATATATAAATTTCAGAAAGCCCGCTCTAATAAATAGGCCTAGGGAGGAGCGAAACAACAAGTTTTGTAGGTATCACAATGACATCGGCCATGATACTGCGGATGGAATTGCCTTAAAAAAAGAATTTCAGACTTCAATTGAAAATGGGAAATTATTGACTTATGTGAAAGCACATAGCAACGCATCAAAAAATCCCATAGCATCGACTTCACAACCAACCAATTCAAATGTACAGGCTAGAAATTTGATGATTCCGGATTCGAAGGTTGATGATTTTGATGCTGCATCGGAATACTTAGACCTCGAACTAGATCAGTTAATTCTGATGAAAGTGGAAGAACCAGTAAAGCAGGGCCACGTTCGAAGCATGTGCAAGTATTTTGAATCTCTGGCCATTTTAAGGGGCGACTCTATGACTGGTAGCACTGATAGTTCAAGGAAAAGTCACATAGTAAGTTTGGCTACTTAGATAGAGGGAAACATGTGTACATATCTGTATGGTACGAAAGACATTTCCTTTAACCTTTTTGATGAATACGATTTACGGGGTACTGCAAGGGCACATGAGTATACAGCTGTCATTGGGACATAAATCGCTGGCCTTGTGATTTGACGCATGTTGATAGATACTGGGAATTCTGCAAACATTCTTTTTAAGTAAACTTATGATTGAATGCGCAATCGCCCTCATATTTCCTAATGAGAGCGCACTATTATCAGATTTACTAGAGTGACTGCACGGGTAATCAGAGAATTCGAAGGGGAGGTAAGTCTAGGAAGAGGACCTTTTAAGAAGAAAGTTAAAGTGTTTTTTATGGTTGTAGATTGTCCAATAAGTTATAATGCCATTTTTGGAAGATCTTGGTTAGTATTATTTTGACAGTCCATCAATGTTTCAAGTATGTTATTAGAGACCGTGTTGGGGTCGTCCAAAGTGACCAAAAGGTAGCCAGAGAATGTTACACCACTACTTTTCGGATCCGAGGATCTAGCAGTAGTGATATGATGAATGAATAACAGTTAGTGGGGTTAACCTTGGATTTTAAAAAAAGGGTTGATGATCTGAGGGAAACCCCAGGGTCATTGACAGTAAGTGAAGAAATAGAGGAATATAATTTTCCTGATGGAAGAGTACTTCGAATAGGAACCTTACTGACCTCATTTCTACGTCAACAACTCTTACAATTGTTATCCCACAATCTAGATTTTTTCGCTTGGAAAACATAAGACATAATAGGAGTACCAATTGGAGTAATTTGCCACATCCTATCCATTAATCCAAAGGTGAAACCTGTTATACAAAAAAGACATGCATTTTCTTTTGAGAAAACATAGGCTATTGTTTCCAAAGTGGATCGCTTGTCAAAGGTTGGACATATAATGGAGTCATATTATCATTTATGGATGGCGAGCCCAGTAGTGGTCAAGAAAAAGAATGAGAAATGGAGAATGTGTGTTGCTTTTACAGACTTAAACCGAGCATGTCCTAAGGATCCGTTTCCCGTTCCTCGAATAGACCAGCTGATTGATTCCACTTTGGGAAATAAATGTTGACCTTTATGGATGCTTTTGCAGGAAATAATCAAATTCAAATGGATCAAAAGAATCAAGAATGTACCACCTTCATCACAGATAAAGGCTTACACAATTATAGAGTTATGCCATTTGGATTAAAAAATGTTGGGGCCAAATACAGAAGATTAATAAACAATGCATTTTCTACTCAGATCGGAAAAAACGTGGAGGTATACATCGTCGATATGGTGGTAAAAAGCTTTCACTTCATCATCTGAATCTTCTTCCTCTTCACAACCACGTCGCACTCGGTGCTGCACTATATTACCCCTAACCGGGCAGTGTCCTTTTTTTGTTGATTCACTTCATCAACCCCTTAAATAGCCAGCACTTCCCCTCCACCTTCATTCTGACAAGGCACTGATGTGGAACCTTCTGTTTTTTTTTTATTTCCGGGTCTGAGTCACTCGTAACCAAACTCTTGTACTATTTCGCTCCCGGTACCTCTGTTCCATCATTGCTCGTATGCGCTCCACTGACGCCTCACCATTATCTGTCATGATCACCTCCTCTTCTTTTGAAACCTTTAGTTCTGGCACCAACCACAGACCAGCTTTCAAATAGTTTACCTGGGTGAACCGAAGAGCGGTTCTTGAAACCAAGTTGAGCTGGCTAGGTTTCCTACTCGAACCAGAGGGTTCTTGTACTCCTTCGACATGCCCTCTTTGCACCAATCCTGATGGGTCCCTTCACCTGCACAAGTAATTCAAGGATGATTAATATTGGATTAGGTCAGGAAAATATTTAAAGTTTACTAATAACACTTACACTTCACTTTTCACTTTATTTCTAACTAAAAATTCATAATGGGTTTTTCATGCTCCTAATTTTCTGACACAAACACATTCCAATTTTTACCTGATGAAGGGAGTTCAACAATCTTCCTCATTTCGGTCAACTAGGTTTAGAAGAAAGGAGATTTTGCAAGCTTAGTTACATCAATGGATAAAAGTAAATACACCAAACAGATTTTAATTCCTAATAAGCGTGAGCTCAAAATTATACTAAGAAGTGTCCTTCATCCATTCACAACTAATTGGGTCGGGCATATGCCTATTATTCTAAGGAAATCCCAAATTAATATGCACAAGGGAAATCAAAGCCCCCAATCGACTACAGTAGTGAATAGGCAAGTCTCATGATCCTGTGTCTGATAAGGATGTTCACCAACCGATGGTACCCTCACTATCACATCCTCGAGAATCTCGTACCTAGCCCTAAAACTTACTAACCCATTATCATCTGGATACTTATATTTAGGTTAGTCGAGAGAAATAACTCTCTAGGAAGGTTGGGTCTTCAAATGCTGACTCTATAGTTTTCACCACTTTCTTCTTCGTTGATTTTTTTGGTGCCATCATATCTACTTGTTTGATTGAAATTATCTAATACGATGAATACGAATAATTAAAGGAGAAGGTGACTCAAGGATGGGTATCATGTCCACTGAAGATGGTTTTTGATCTCTATTGGCATATGAGTAAAGGGTTCATCACTCATGCTAAACCCAAATGATTTTCTCCAACGCAAATGTTAACTATAAATATATAAAATCGACATACATGTATTGACGCTTGAAGATGTCGAGAACCTTTCTGGAGAAACATACGTTTAAAGCATCAAAAAATGAAGAGAAAAGAAGAAATAATGAAAATGAAATGATACCAAAAATAATCGCAAATATAATTGAAAATAGTAGTCTAATTTACACCCACGTGTGATGTGATAAGAAATTATGAGAGACATTAAACCTTAAGAACGCTTCATCGATACCCACGTCATTTTCATAAAATGGTTTGGGTGACAGAACCGCTTGGTCGCCTTTTTATGATTAATTCATTGATTCTCCGTTTACCGCACACAATCCATGAACTATTGGATACCTTGGTGAGGAGGTATCCTTTGGAGGTTAAGTAAGAAGGTATCCAAGCAGACAGAACCACTCGAAGAGTATGAAGCGATGTTGAATACGGTAAAAATCCGAGCAGCGAGCAAGGAGTATAGGGGTATCAAACGTGACTGAGGTCTGTATAAGAAATTAGGGTCTGTCTGACCATTGTAAGGGAAATAGGTGGTGCTCGGACCGATCAAGTATTTCATCAACCAAATAGGCAGATAGGTGATTTGATCCAAAGAAAGAACCGAGCGAGAGCTGAGCAAAATATGATTGATTGGAGTACGCTCGACTTCGCGTGCAGATAAAGCTGATCGAACCCAATATAACAAGAAAAACGGCCAATGCAACAGATTAATGCTACTTTAATGGAACAAGTCGAACCACGAACGCATTACTCATAAATTCAGGTCCCATTATGTAAATATAGTTTCGCATGTAGTTAGGGAAATTAAATGTTATAGTAACCACCGATAAACGGTGAGAAAATATATAAATATGGGATAAACCCTAAACAAATGTAAGTTCTCTTCTATGATAATAAAAGTTTATACTTGGCATTATCCTTTGTTATTTCCTCGTAACATAAAGTAATTAATGTTTATCATTTTCTATAAATGAGGTCCTTTTATATAGTAGTGATGGTGGCCTGAAGGCCATATCAAGTTTTATGGATTAAGATGTGAACTTTTGCACAACTTGATTAGAGTGAGTAGATGAAATTTAATTGAGAAGATACTAAAATGGTACTTTGTTCGAGAGAAGAATTTGTTAGGTGCGATCACAGTCTCACATCGTTTAGACATGTGAATGATTAATGGTATATAAGTATAAGTCCATCTAGAAGTGGACTAAAAACAAAGTCATATGGGTATTCAGGTCCAAAATGGAAAATAACATATGAGTGTTGAGACCGGGTGATCCTAATTCTGACTAAGTCTGCCATAATTATTTTTTTAGATGTAATAACTAATTCTGACAAGCTGTGTCAGAATTAGTTGTAAAATTTGAAAAAGAAAATGAATTACAACCAATTGTATTCAAATCCGGATTGAGAAATTCAAAACTTAGTTCCGTGGTTTTTTGTGTGTGTGATTTTTTCAAAATAACGGTATAAACAAGTTAAAGATGCAGTTTAGACACCGATAATAGGTTATTTAAAATATTTTGGATTCGAACTAGATTTTTCGCCTTCTGTTTTTGTTAAAACTTGATTTGAATGTAGTATGATTTGTGATAAGGATAAAATATATAAATTTGTTGAACCTTAATTGATAAAATATATAAAGGTTAATGAATATCTTTTGGCCATATCATTTTAGAATAAATTTAAATTAGTTAAATAAATATATACTTTAAGAGTTAATAATAGGTTAACTAATAATATTAGTGGTCTTTCGTTTAGGAATAACAAACTTATATCACATATTTTTTCTTTATTCAAGGATTATTAGCTAATGTAATCATACACTATAAATATATCTTCAACCTAGGAGCCCAATAACACAACTTTAATGTTGTACTCGTATTTTTTTTATTTACTATTACTAAACCACTTGATCTCTCGAAAGTACATTGTTATGCTTTTATCATTTCGGAAAGATCAAGTCTAAAAGTATCATTGGTGTCATCTATATGAAACACAGATTCTTAATAGGCTCTGAAAGTCTTT
Organism: Limnanthes douglasii subsp. nivea; assembly: GCA_036936605.1. Lineage (NCBI taxonomy): Eukaryota > Viridiplantae > Streptophyta > Magnoliopsida > Brassicales > Limnanthaceae > Limnanthes > Limnanthes douglasii. The sequence continues at coordinate 137,087,246 of JAUPFV010000003.1, forward strand.
AATAAAATAAATTACCACACTTAAAAAAAGAAAACTCAATTTTAAACCATGTCGAACCTAAAAAACCCAAAACCGAGCATTCCGGTCATAGATGATTAGTTAGATCTGACCATGATAATGTCACAACAGATGAAAACCCTTCATAAAAATGCGACAAATGAGCTCCAAAATATTAGGTCGATAATGATTGACCTATGAAAACCCTCAATATTTGGCTTCATCGATAAAAACCCTCAACATTTGGCTTCATCTATAGTTACTATATCATCCATTAAAAGCAATAATCTAACGATAGGGTTTGAAACTACACGAATAGATTTTTTGGAACCAAAAACAACTTTAAGAACTGTCACAACCTCATGGTTTGTGTCGCTTATAGTCAAATTATCTTCTCCAAAGCCTTTGTGAAAACCTTGGCTCAAATTGAACAACAAATCATGGAAGATGAAACCATGCTCATGAGGTTACCACGTAGCCCTTATGTATATTTTTATCATCATCCTTCTTATAATCATGTTGCAGTTTGGCCGAGCCTCTTCATGTACTCATATAAACAAACAAAAAACCTCGTGACCGATCATCCAAAAGAACCTTCCTTCAATGTAGAGATTATAGACCATATAGTCAGAAAGACCAGTAAGGGTTTAAAGGTCCAGTATATCAAACTCACCGTGAATATTTCCATAATTTATGACCGATTCAAAGACATGGTCCACTTTTGAAAGTTGGAAAAAATATGAACACCTATAAAAAAAATCTCACCAGGTTTTGTAAGTATCATAACTAAAATGGTCATCACATAAGGGCATGTCGAACTATGAATCATTAGATCCAAAGTCTCTCGATGATGGGATTCTTATAAAGTTCATTAAATATTGACCTTTCATAGTACAAAAAATCATTGTACCACAACAACCATTATCACCTTGGGCCGAGCCTTCTTGGGCAGAATCCCAGGTTGCAATACCCTGAGTAGTAAAATCAATGGTCATCTACAAAGTTTCTAAAAAATACGTAGATCAGAGGTGACTCCATTACTAGAATATCAAACTCATTCACATAATCGTTTTGAACTTTTAAATATATATCAGACCTTGATTTTTTTATAAATGAGTGTTTACCTAACAACTAATTTTCACTATGACGATTTGAAATGGGTGGTTATCGTAGCAGAAATCTTGCGGGAAAAAATCTAAAGAATCTTGATTGATATTAGAAGCTCGATATATATATAAAAGACGGTCTACGACCAGATATGAGGCATAAGACATATGCCTCCATCGAATAGAGTATTATATAACATCGCTAGAGTAGAAACCTAGTTCTTGACGAGCTAATGCTAGATATAGTATTCGACAAAGATTTAGAGAGAAAGTACAATATGTCTTCTTAATGGTTGATGATTCATCATCTACTAACATTATATTTGGGTTTCTATGACTGAACCAAATGCAATTGATAGTCTCCATAATACATCAATGCATTTGGATGTTATCAATAACAAAATTGGGGTTGATGCTTCAAACAACGTGTAGTGCGGGAGTGTTATATTGCTTATTTGGTCATCAACGAATAGCAACTAACGGGGGCATAGTTTTCTATGATATAGATGATTTAATGAACCCCTTTATATCATGGAACTAGAGAAAATAATATAAAAAATTATAATGGGAACCGAAAAAATAATCTGCATTGGTAAACACTTACGAGGAGTCTTCCGAACTATCCTATTACACTTATGACTAGAAATTTTGATGTATCGTCTTTTTCTATATAAGATGTAAGAGGTATTCCAGCCACCGTAGTTTTCCATAAGTTGTCTATCATTAAGAACTGCATACAAATTAAACAAAAGCACATACTCATCTCCCAACACATTACATCATAAATAACGAAATAAGACCGGCCACATCATGGAGGTTATTAACCTTATATGGACGGTAGATCCAATGTTAGTCGAGAAATAAATATCAAATATAAAATAGATATAGATTCACTTACCTTAACCGAATATATTGTAAGGACATATTCTGAGTCTCACGCGTCGATCAATTGGTATATTTTATTTCAAGAAAATAAATTGATGTCGTTAATAAATGATTAGTCATGATATAATCAAATCGTCATGATCGAGTGAGGATTATATAGTTATACGGTAATATTGTTTGGTCTTTAAAATTTAGGTACAATCAATCAAATAAATAAGGTTTTGTTTTCCTAAATTTGGAATTTTAGAATCTTTTAATACAAATTTAATTCTAATTTTTTACTTAAAGTTATCCTTGCAATTTTTCTGTTTTCTCTCTCCAAACAACATTTATTATTAAAAAAAATACTCATTTTTCGTTTGTGGCTCCAATTTTGGCTCCAAATACTAGTGGAATAAATTTTCGAGCACGACTCTTTTTTTTTCGGAGGGAACCCACAGCCGCTACTTAGAGTGCAATGAGTGCGCACAGGGTAAACCCTCAGTCTGACGCGATAGCCTGCAAACTAACGCCAGAAGGTAAACCACACAAGGTGACAGGCTCAGCCGAGAAAGCGTATGTAGAGGGACTCGAACTCATGACCTTTTGGTCATAAGAATGCCATACTCAACCAACTCGGCTACCCCCTTGGGGACTTCGAGCACGACTCTATAATATTCTTATTCCCATTATAGAAAATTAATTCGTATTATTTCTCACCCTACTATTTGACTATTTACAGACAAGTTCTTGGGGTGTATCATTTGACCCCTCTATATCTTATCTTTGCTTTAATTTGGTCCTTAATGATTAAATATATAACTATTGGTCTCATTTGTGGAACAAATTACATATTAATCACCTATATTTTCCTTCCCTTATCAGGTTCAGCAGTCTTCATCATAGGTTTAGGCTTGTTAATGGACCAATAGAACAAAAAATCAGACCAAAACCGAACCACAATGAACCAAATTATGAATCGAACCAGTTTACAATTCATTTTTTGAAACTAAAACCGGATTGAAGTGAATTGTTGAACCAGTTTGGAACAATCAATTTTTTTAATAATAAACCATACCCTAACTTTATTTCCCTTAAATCAGATACTTATTTTTTTATGTGCAACAAATATAAGCGTGTAAGTTTTTTTTGGTTCTTAACATGATATGGATTTACGTCGTAGAAAACGTATATCACTATGTTCTTGTCACTTCTCTTGTATTCCATGATTTTCACAAGTTCCTTCGGAAATTGAAGAAGCGCAATATTTTTAAAAAATAATGATTAATATTCGTGAATCTTGTATCACTTCACGGATCTCACCCGAGATGTTCTTTTTCTATGGATATTTGTTGTCAAGAAAAGTGTGAATTCTAACTTGCTCCAATGTCTTGTAAAAATAATTTGTGAAGTTTTTTGTATGTATGTTTCCCTGTAAATTGAAGACTACGTCGTATGAAGACGACAATGAAGAATCAATAGAAAGAGAATTAGAAAGAGAATATACCTCTTGTAAATATGAACTCTTATTTATTACAGAATTTTAGTATATAATTCAATATGTTTTGGTCATCTATAAAAAAATTAGAATATGACTGTTATCGGTCTGCTTCGATCTGTTTCGAATCGGAAACAGATAAAAAATCGGAAACAGGTCAAACTAGATAGATCCAGTTTTATCGGTTTTGGTATAATTCCGTAAGATAGAAGGGAATCTCTTGTCGGTGAAACCGAACTGAACCACCAACTTATCCGTCTGGTTTGTTATGATCTAAATATGGATTGAACCTGACATATAAAAGCCTATGTAAACTATTGAAAGTCTTAAAATGATGCAAATGGATTTCATGAACCATATAATTATTTAATGTAAAAAATGGAGATGACCATTATATCATCCACTACAAGCAAATGCTTAAATAAATCTTGAAAGAATGCACTCAACGGTTATTATGAAAAGAATAAGTTGCAAGACTGTCATGACTTGCTGGCAGTTGCGGCATATATGCAAGAGATATTATCATGATCTTTATCATATGCCATTATGAAGAACATGAAACTTAATTGGATATTTATTAGCTCAAAAGAGTGAAACATCATAGTTAAAATTATTGAAAGAGGAAATCGTGATGGAGATAAAACAATTCCAAATGATGCCCACATTACCATTCATTGGAACGTAACAACAAGCCACATTAATTTTAAAATTTAACTTCAAACCATACAACAAAGTCTCAAACAACAACAATAATGAACTTTTAGCCAAGTCGAAACATTACAATCAAGGGAAAAGTTCATGGCTAAGGCCTATAATAAACATAACAGTAAGAGCCAAATGCAAGAGCGTCCGAGTATAGGCCCATGAGAACTAAATATATACTCAAGTATCGATGAGCATAAAAATTACAAGGTCCCAAGGAACACATGGACAATAATAAGTTGTGTGAATTCTACAACGACAATTTAACAATACACAAGAGACTGTTAGAATCTACAAGACCAAGTCTAGAATATGATTTATGATGGAAGACATTCAGAAGGTTTTTTTAAAGAATAACATGAATTAACCAAGACATCTTGGGGATTTAATGGATGATGACGTCTAATTGATGATAAACAAGACGAGCACCAATGACGCAGTCGTTATTCGTCGAGGAAAAAAAATGAAATTCAGGCGTTGACTCAAGTGAATCATCTGAATATAACGAATATTAACTTTATGACTCAAGCAAATCATCTTCCCCGGAAAGGGTTAGTCAACACTAAATAAATAACAAGAAAGGATATTCGATAAATTATAGAAATGACCATCAAATATCTTATCGAATAAAAAAATCAAGGAAATATAAAACACTATAAGGGTCTGACGCATACGTTAAAAAAGAACACGTTACAAAATATTACCAAATTCTTTTGAGGAGTCAAAACTTTGAATAATGGATAAGTAACCAGTTCACAGTTCAATCCGAAGACGGTCTTTATACAATGGCGAACGAAGGTCCAAGGGGGACCATTTATAGGGCTGTGCACAATTGGAGGTCTTATCATCTTTCATCGGAAATCCTCTCAAGAAATCTACCAAGTGATTCAACATATCAAAACTATATAAGTTTGATGGAACTCAAGATCCGGATACTCACATCGAATAGTTCAAAAAATCTATGATTAATTATGATCATGTTGATAAATTTCTTTGCAGGGCTTTCTCTCGAACCTTCAAAGGTGTTGCCTCAAAGTATTATAATCGATTACCAAAAGGTTGTATTAAACGTTTTGACATGTTCTGGAATATCTTCCATCAACATTTTATGGGGAGGAAAAAATTATGAGCTAATGGTGACACTATAATTTACTATATGTAAAAGATTGGGGAAAATATACAAGATTACACCAACCATTTTATCAAGGTAAAAGTTGATATGGAATATTGTGATGACCCTGTAGCTCTAGCAGCATTTTGGATGGGACTTCTCCCATGAGTCTTTAAATATACTGTGGGCAGAAAGCAAGGTATGATATTTGGGGCTTTATCAGACCAAGTTGAAAAATAGTCTTATTATAAGAGACATAAGAATAAAAAATAACTTATATGGCTCAGTTGGAGCATAATCAGCTCTAACGATCTCTTACTGTGACTCATCTTCTGACAAAAAAAAAATCAACCTAGGGTTTCAACCCAGTTACATTTGAAGCCCAGAGTAAATCAACAAGATACTAATACACAGCAAAGTAGTAGGGCAATGTCAATGAAATGGATTTGTCCGACCCACTATGCAAAATTAACTGAATATGTAGTAATAATATTTTATAAGGCTCAGATTCATGTACAATTCCGCAAACCTTTTCAAATTAAAAATCTGAGGGAGAATAGGAATAGTAGGTATTGTAAGCATCATGATGATGTTGGACATGTTATAAAGGAATGCGTTGCATTAAAAAGGAAAATACAGGGGTGGATTGAGAACGGAAAGTTGACAATATTTGTGAAGAAACACTCTCAACGAAATGTGATGACCATAAAAAATGTTGGAGCTTCAAAAAAAGAAAACACATGAGTAATTTCTGAGCCAATTGATTTCTTTTATATTTTTACTGAGTATTTGGATCCAAAAAAAGGAGAAATAATATTTATATTGTTGAAAAACTCTCTCCAAAGGGAAATGTTAGTGATTCATGTGCATTTTTTGAATCAATGGTTATTTTCGGGGGTGATACAGTTGCATGAATTTTTAACTACTCTCGGAAAAATCAAATTGTAAGTTTATCCACTCAATTGGAAGTAGACACTTCGATGAATCTATACCAAAATTCTTCTATTATACTTGGTTTTGAGGACGATGACATGAGAGATATGGCAGGACCACAGGAAGATGCATTAGTAATTGCAACTGGAATAGTTGGCGATTAAGTACAAAGAATTCTGATTGACACAAGCAGTTCTACCAATATTTTATTTATGAATACTTATGAAAAGATTGATAACCCTCCAATAAATCGTCGATCAGATCGGACCATTGTAGATTTTACAGGAGTAATTGCTGAAGTCGTTGGAGAATTTGAAAGCATTATGGAATTAGGCCGATGACCATTCTAGAAAAGAAGTATCTTTATTATTCATTGTGGTAGACGCACCCACATCTTATAATGTTATTTCAGAAGATCATGGTTATCCAGAATGCATGTGGTAATTGTTGTTGTAGACTAGTACTTGAAATATGTTGTGGGCAATAATGTAGAGACGGTTAAGACTAACCAAGAAATTTCAAGGGAGTATTATCGTATTGCTCTGACATCCAAACAAATTCAGGGGATCGAACCAAAATAAATATAGTAATTAATGGGGTCTTCCTTGGAATTTGATTATGTTGATTATCCAAGGGATACCCCTGATCTTTTGGTCCTTGGTGGGAGTTTTGAGAATTATATTTTTTCAAATGGGAAAACTTTAAAAATTGGTACAAAATTATATTCAGAGATTAGAGAAAAATTAATTCAGTTTTTATCTACATAGTTAAATGTGTTTGCATGGTGTACATAAGATGTGACCGATATAACTGTTGAAATTATTTGTCACAGATTGAAAATCATAAGTAATTACGTTCAATCGTTCAAAATATAATATCTTTTTCTCAGGAAAAATTTGAGGCGATAATGGTTGAGGTAGATCGATTATCCAGATTCGGGCATATATAATAATCTCAGTATCTGTTATGGACAGCTAATTTGGTTTTGGTAAAAACGAAAATTGGTAAGTGGCGAATGTGTGTGGATTTGACTCACCTAAATAGGGTATGCACATTACAGATATACAACTCTGATATGAAGAATACTTTTGGCGGGATATTATTGGCCTACGATTTTTACCGATGCTAAAAAATTGGTTAAAATATGTGACACTTGCCAAAGATTTGCTAATATAATTCATAAACCAGGGGTTTCATCTTGAAACCATATTCGAGGGATTACCATTTTATTGATGGGGTATCGACCTCGTCTGGCCACTACCAATGGCACATAGAGGATGACAGACGATAATTCTGGTAGTACATTATTTTTCAAAGCGGGTAGAGGCTGGGCCACTAGCTGGAACAAAAACCAAGAATGTAATAAGTTCATCATCCCAAATATATGTTGTTGTTTTGGGATTCTGATGCAGATTACTACAGATAATTGACCATAATTTGATAATAAATACATAATTTGTTTTTGTCTTTCTAAAGGAATACAACAATGTTTTTTGGTTCATTTTCATCCTCAGGTGAATGGTCAAGTTGAGCTTACTAATTGGACAATCTTTAATGAATTAAAAATAATTCGGAAGGGAAAGTGGGGAAGTGGCCGGATTATTTGCAAAAGTCTTCTGGTTATATCAAACTACTCCTCAAACTGTAACCTTAGAATCTCGGTTTGCATTAGGATATGCGATGGATGCGATAGTACCTTCTGAAGCTATTTTTTCATCATATCGTGTTATTGAGTATTCAGAGGGCACTAATGATGAAAGAATATTAATTGAATTGAATTCATTTTATTACCAAACATTGATGAGAAGTAGATATGTTTCGAAGGTTAAACGAAGATAATTCAAAATAGGAGACCAAGTTTTAAGAAAGATATTTCTCCACACAAAAGAAAAGCAACTCGGAAAGTTAGGACCTAACTGGGAAGACCCATATGAGGTAACAGAAAAAGTTAAGCCGATAACATATCGAATCAATGATAAAAAGGTAGAATTCTCTAACACCCTTTATATATTGAATATCTTAAGTTGTATATAGAATGAATATAGAAAATATATGTTGAAACATGTAAAATTGGTGGCATACTCTTTCATATCATGGTGGCACAGAAAGGTTTTAACGAGGTGTCCAATTAACAGATCCATATATATAAAGTTCTTTTGTCATCTTATAAATTCTTTATTAATCTTGGACCTAAGGGGTCTTATAACAAAAGTTATTCTACAAATACTACTTTTGGACCTAAAGGGTCTTCTAACAAAAGTTGGTCTTTAACTATTAATCGTGGACCTAAACAGTTTTCCAACAAAAGTCGGTCTCTAACTATTAATTTTAGACCTTAAGGGTCTTCCAACAAAAGTTGTTCTCTAACTATTAATTTTGGTCTTAAAGGGTCTTCTAACAAAAGTTGGTCTTTAAACCATTAATTTTAAACCTAAAAGGTCTTCCAACATAAGTTATTCTTTAATTATTAATTTTGAACAAAAAATATGAACAAAAAGAAGGAAAATATTATTCTCATTCACAAAAATGCCTCGACAAAAAACGAAGACTTCATAAAAATGCCTCGAATAAGAGCGAGGACTTCACAAAATTAGAGTTTGAACATAAAAATACTTTAAACTTTCTAGTTTGAAGGAGACCTAAATGGATCATTATGGGAGGATTCTAAAGAACTTTCACCATCATCATCTAAAGAAACTTCTTTCAGGACGAAATTCGATGAGAACAAGATTCTAAAAACTGCCCAACTTCAAGTCCCAGTAACGTTCATGAATCTCCAAAACTAAACCTAACTTGACTTTTTCGTCCCTCGCATCCACTTTAGATACACATTTGGAAGCATATGCTTCTAGAGTTTTATTTTATCAATTTCAACTTGGATTTGAAGAGCCTGATTTTCTTTCAAGGGTTTCTCCAAATCATTAACAACTCATTCAAAATATGACGCGGTCTTCATACCCCTCCTTGTAAGCCTTGATGAGTGAATAATTCCTGGCGTTTTACTTAATTTAAATATACTTTTCTTCTTGACAACACTTGTCGGAAATCATGATATAATCTTTTGCGCAAATGAGCTTCTCGTAAATTATGCCAGCCTATTTTTGAAGTGTGGAGAGTTATTATTCAAGATCTTCGACCTTTAATTCCAATGTCAAAACCTCTTATTTATAATAATTCTTTCGATCTCTCAAAGACTGTACTTTATTTCCAAGGATAACTAAAGATCAAAGAATTTTACGGATTCAAAGGGAGAAAACGTCAATGCGAGGAATTTGGAATGAATCGGATGAGAAGCCAGCTTCGAGCGAGATAGTCGTCGAGGAACTATCCTCTTGAGAAATATTACCTTCATTTTCTTGAACGACCAACTCGTTATCTGAAATTTGAGAGGAATGAATTAATGATAACTTTTCTTAGGGATGGCAAGTTAAGGTCAGTAATTTCATTGTATGTCAGCGTTTCTTTTTGGGCAATGATGTTTTCTTTATCTTGTTGTACATCCTCATTTATTTTCTGCTGACTTTTCTTTCTGGGAAGATTACCTTGAGACGGTCTTTTGGAATATTTTTTCCCCACATGATTTATTTTCTCAACTATAACATTAGTGTCCTGGGATTCCGGTTCAGAAGTCTTCGGGGCTTCATCCACATTCGAAACATCACCACTGTCTTTTTTACGATGGCTCTGAGCTCTAGCCCTTGCAGGTAAAAATAAAAGTATATCTCGAGCTTTTAATACATTTAACACATCATCCTAAGTAAAAAGAACCATGAGTTCATGTAAAGACAAGCGTTTAGATGGGTCAACCCTCCAAAGATGACTCTTATATAGATTGGTTGGAGTAAAGAAACGATGAAATTCGTTGGACCAAGAAATCCATGTCCAGTTATCTAATTTATAAAAAAATTGTGTCGCTTCAGGTACATACTCTACGAATAGTTTGGACACCCATGTGATTTCCTTTTTACGATGAAAAACATTAGATAAGAAGAAGAAAGATCGAATAAAATTAAAAATTAAAAAAATGAAGTACACCAGTTCGTCCATTTTAATGACACCCTATGTGGTTTATCGGTTGTTGCACCAGATCTATTCTCCCAAGGACTAGAGACAAAGCAAAACTATTATTTTCATTTTTTATTAGCTTTAAGCAGGCTATCCATGATCTTGAATCTATTCCCAAGTATTAAGGAGTCGTATGGAAAATAAGGATTCTTCGCAACCCCAGTAAGACTGATAAATTATTCTATTGTAAACCATATCTCGGAAATCCTAGAGACTGTTATACAAGACATCAAAGTAAACCAAATATTGGGCCCATTTTAGGTCAGACATAGGTCGATCATCTCGAAATATTTGACCAGGAAAGGGTATAGAGGAAATCAGAGCCCCCAATTTAAAAATTGCTTGATAGAAAATCACTTCATGATCTTGAACTGAAAAGGGGTCTCCCCAACAGTCAGAAATTGGATGGTGATTAAAGTTGGTATTCCCCATCGGGCCCTTAGCTTAGTCTCCTTTGACGCATCATAGTACTTATATTTCACCTTATACGAGGCTAAAATATATTTATTTTCAACAGCTCGGGGATTTTTACCAGTGAGAGATTCGATATGTGAAGGAACTAGAGTAGGATCCTCTTTTGATTTGGATTTCTTTTTTGGAGGAAATCTTTTCTCAACGGTCAATGGACTCGAGACTACTATCTCCTTTTCACTAGAATGTGGTACTATTGATTTCCCAACATCAACAACTTCTTCGAATTGAGCGGTATCGATAACATTTGGATTTACATTTATAGGCTCATAAGTTGAAGCACTTGACTCTATTTCTTGAATAGGTTCGAGGGATCTTTTACCTGCAGAAGCCACAATCATAGTACTCTTTAATCTCCGAGGATGGGCTTCAGGAGTAGGACGTGGAGTGGTTTGTAGTGTAGCAGATGGAGTAGTCGAAACATCTAATGAGGCTTTCGTATGCGTTTTTTACACAGGTTTTGGAATTCGTTTTTGTATCAAAGCATCGACTTTGGAGGACTCAACGTCCTTTTTCTTATCACCTAATGGAGTATTATAGTCATCTTTGACAATTACCGAGCAAGTATGACTGGGGGGCTGATGAGGAATATTTGAGAGGCTTTTTGCGTTGGATTAGTTGTTGGTTGAAGGCCACATACCATAATATGTAGTGATAATTGGTTATGGTTCTGGCTAAATGTATAATCTAGTAGCTTGTTTTTCTTCGGCTTTTTTACTAATAGAAAACCACTCCAAGATGGGAAATCCCCTAAGCATTAACAAAGCCTACATGCATAAACTACAGAATTGTTTTTTGCAAGCAACCCAAAACACTACTCTCTCTTTCTAAAAAATTCTAAGCGAAAACAATAAAGAGGAGTCGGAGTATTTATAAAAAGATTTTGGCCTTCAATAATCTTCAATCCCATAAGTGTCTAGAGATGTTATTATAGGAACAAAGTGTCCAGGATAAGAGATAATGAATGCCTAGGGTAGGAGTGCGTCGCTTCAAGTCGCTTCAATGTCAGATCAAATGTCATGCGTCACACAATACCCCCACTGTGTCAGAGAGCTCTAATGTCATGCCCAAAAATATGCTGACACATATTAGATAACTAAAATAATTCATCGACAATAATTCCAATAAAAACTGAGGAGAAGTCAGTAACAGCATCATAAGTCCAATGAGAGAAATAACGTCGGATAAATCAAAGTGTTGGCAAGCTACAGTCCTCGTTTTAACATCTTCACAATAAATGTGGGGCTACCGATAAAGGAAAATGAGATCGGCAAAATAAAAGAGTAATTTGGTATAAGGAAACCTCGTAGGAGAAGTATGACGATTTTGTAGTATTAAGGAATCTCTTTGTTATTAATTATAATTTTGAGGAAAAGGACCACAATTAGTTATTTATTAGACATGTGGGACCCATTTAAAGTACTACAAAAGGATTTCTCCTCTCATGGAGAATGGTAATTCATTTTTACACGACTAGTACATTTTGCTTATTTCTCTCTCTAATTGTCTTGTGTTTCTCTCTCTAGAATTAACTTCTGTAAACTTCTCTTTACCACAAAGACTATTCTCTAAATAACATTTGGAACTATCAACACTAAATGTTCATAATAGTATATGCACCCTCCTCTTATAATTTAGTTGTGTGAAGGTCATGGCTGGACTAAATGCATATCGTACACTCTAAGGTATATAAATGCCTAAAGTTTCCAATAAACGAAAAGGTGCGACTCACTAGAGGAAATAAATAACTTTCACAAAATATTATGCAACTTCCATCACTCGAAAAAAATAACACGCAATGGAGAACTTGGTCATTTCTGATAATATGGATGGTCTCGAAGAATTATCCCATCTTATAGAGCCATATAAAGTAGAAATCATCATAATTAAAAGAGAAAGTATACGAATCGATCGAGACATTTACAAATATTATGTATTATTTACTTGATTTTTTAAATATTTTTTTTGTATTATATTTTTGTAGAATACCGAGGATTCCATAGGCTTCCCGGTCAAAGATATATGCCATAAATTATCTACAAACAATAAATTTTAGTCGATAAAGCAACATAGGAAGCCATACTTCCAACAAAATATAAAAGTAATTTTTAAAGAGGTGGACAATCAGACTGTTGTGGGACACATATGAGAATCTTATTACTCATAACAAAAAACCAATCGATTATTAGTGGAAAAATAATGGTAAATGGAGAATGTACATAAAATTCATGGACTTAAACAAGATGCACCGAAAGAATCTACACCTCTTACAAGAATTGGACAATTGGTGGATGCGACCTCAAAGAATAAGACATAACTTTTTATGGATGCTTATTTCGGAGAAAACTATATACAAATACCTGAATATGGATATGTTCATACAATATTTATAACTAGAATATGGCTTCATTACTACAAGTTAATTCATTTTTACTTGAAAAATACGGGGGACATATATTGGTGACTTATCAACATGATATTTGTACCCAACTCGGCCCAAACTTGAAGGCATGCATTGATGAAATATTGGTCTCAAGTTTACAAGATAAGATCATTTAGCTTACATATCCGAAACATTCTCTAACCTCATAATGGTCAATTTAAAGTTGAATCCGGAGAAACACATATTTGGTGTATGGTCTAACAAATTTTTAGCCATATGATCAGCGAGAAAGGCATTAAATTAGACCGTGATCAACTCTCAAACTTGACTTCAATGCCCTCATGTCCCCCAGAAAAATACAAAAAAAGTATATATATTGGCATGAATATTGGTAGCACTAAAAATATTGATATGCATGATCCTTAAATACATAATAGTCTTTCTTCCAAGTATTGAGAATTATATGAAGGTTTAATTAGACTTCACTTGAGAATAAACCTTAAACAATATCAAGAAGTTCCTTACTCTTGTAGAGATACTAACGAATCTGAAGTTGGAGGAATCAGTATTGAATTACATTTTAAGCAATAATTTAATAAGAAATAAAGGAAAAATTCCAAACAATCTACTACATAAGTAAATATATATTGAGTGTTAAAAGCATATACTTAAAAATTGAGAAGCTTTCTCTAGCATTGGTGTCAGAGGCTATAAAGATGAGGTTGGACGTCCAAGATCATGCAATCATAGTCTAAACTTCTTTTCCATTAATATGTGTATTGTATAAGCCATATGTGTATAGAAGGATGACCAAATGGTCAGTGAAGCTATGAGATTATGAAATCCAACTTGAGCCAATGACAGTGATTAAAGTTTAGACACTGGTAAATTTCTTTAAAATATTAGTATAAAATACTTATACCCACAAAGAAATAATTAGAATCCATTTGGAACATCATAATGGATGGTGGAAAAAACAACCAAGGCTTATGAACATGGACCTAACTAATCTCCTTAACATGAGACTTTTTGACATAATTTATAAAGTTCGGCTTTCCAACTTTAGATAAATAGGCATAATATATAAATATTATATTGAAAGTCTTCGCCTTGAAAATATTTATTGATCCAAAACATTCTACATACTCTCATCTGGTGGTTAGTCAAGCTTTAAGCCGGACTGAAGTAAAAATTTAAAAATATCATTCAATACTTAAAAGAACTTTGATAATCAGACAATCTTATTTGACTAACTAGATTTAGAGTCAATGTTAAGTGCATAAGATGTTTTTGTTTATATTTAAACATCTTCATCTTGTACAACTACTACAACATCATGGGTCATTTTTAAGAGAAATTATTCATCACACTATCCAAATAATTCTTATCCACGATCTTGGCCTCATAAGTCATGATAATTGAAGGGGAATACGAATTATATGAAGACTGTAGACCCTTATCAAAACATACTTGACTAGAGAAAGACTGTTTTAAAATAAGGCTGAGGTAAGAAACATCAAAATCAGTAAAACTTGTATGGATATCTGACACCTATACAAACACGGTCTAACAAAACCTTTGATATGGTGTCTCAATCTTGATGAAGCAATTTTTTTGTTGATGAACTGTACGATGGAGAAATAAGTTCCAATTTTGGTTACAAGGCTTTACATAAAATAATTATACTCTAAGTTTACCATTGTCCTACAATAATGAAGGATGCAACAAAAAAGTCAAGCATTGCAACGTTTGTCAGCGCTTTTTAAATTCTATATTAGTCTCAACTATTTTATTATAAATCATATTGATGGTAATTTAATTGATATCTGGGGCATTAATATCGTATGGACTCTTTATAAAGCTTTGAGAAGGAGTAATATTCTTGATAGTAACGGTGATAAGGTTATATCCTATATATAGTATATATTCCTTATAAATATCAGGTAAGAAGATATCAAAGGCTAAAATAGAAAAAGATGCTGGTTATATGGGGAAAATAGAAGACAAGTCAGAGCATATATGAAACAAATTTCATAAGAAGTATAAGATTATGGTTGCAAAAAAAATATGAGAAAAGAGTCATAAAGATGAACAAGGATCATATGAGGTATGAAAAGGGTTATAAAGAAGTAATAGACGATGGTTATAAGGAAAATATGGGATGAGGGTCATGAGGAAGTACAAGACGAGGGATATAAATAATATATGAGACGAGGGTCATGAAGAAGTACAAGAGGAGAGTCATAAAGAATATATGAGACGAGGGTTATAAAGAAGTACGAGACGAGAGATGTAAAGAATATGTGCTACGAGGGTCATCAAAATTACGAGATGAGCGTTGTAAAGAAGATATGAGACGAGGGTAATAAATAAACATAAGATGAGGCATAAATCATAAGAAGTGAAGTCGTAAAAAGATACGAGACGAGCATAAAAAAAAAGTTGTTCAATTAGTTATAAAAGACAGGTTATTAAAAATGATAGTCAAACGATTATAACAAAATAACATGTGTAGGTTTGCAATTGGTATAGGATATAATGTAAATAATATAAATAAGGACTAAGGCTCTATTTGGAGACTAATCACACTTAAATAAATAAAAATCATTATACTCATAGAATTTTTCTTTCTCGATTATTATTCATCATCTTGGCTTCACATTTGAGAAGGAAAATCCATAATCAAATTTGGTGCCATTTTTAGGAAATCCTCGTTTATGACGAGGTCAAGCTTGACCAACCCGGTTCAGAAGTTTACTTACCTGACTAAAAATATCATGGTCATTTAAAAAAAAAACGAAAGGGAAAGAAAAATACTACCTTTCTCGTGAATGTTGTTTTCAAATAACAAAAGATCTCGAAGGTATTTATGCACATACTATAATGATCATGGTCATGCGACCAATAATTGTTTCCAGTTTTCGTACGAGAGATTAATAGACAATGGTGAGCTTGGTTAGTTTATCAAAAGTAAATGAGGAGAAATGAATAACGAAAAATATAATAAAATACAGAAATAAGAAAGGTTGGAAAAGAAGAGAGAAAACAAAGGGAAACAATAATTTTTTTATATTATTTCTGACGGGGATACAATATATGAGACAAGCCCAGATTCTAGAAAAAGACTTAAGAAATACTTCGAGGTTCATTTGGTTGACGAGTCGTCATACCACCATTATAGGAAACCAGTCGTTGATCTGACATTTAAAAATGATGATTTATAAGGGTTGTTACTTCTCATCAAGATACATTGATAGTTAATCTAAATATATTAAGAGTCATGCTCAAGTGAATTCTGATACATAATGACATTTACTAACTTGATTTTTATGAACAACTATGACAAAATAATTAGAATACCTCTATATAAGCCTACCAACATGCAGTTGGTTAGCTATGAAAGGAAATCTTCTAGATATGTTGGTGGATTTGAACTTCTAGTAATTACTGGTTACGATAACACCAAGAAAACATGAAGAAATCTGTTCATCATAGTTGGCATTCTGAGTTCGTGCAACGTGATTTTAGGCAGGTTGCAGTTGCACAAAATTGAGGTCGAGGCCTTCAGTATCATGTTGAAAAATTGGTTGGAATAATAAGAGGTAGTGAGAGAATATATCCTTATACGATCTTTCTAGACCCTGTAAAATTGGATTCATAGAAGTTATGAAGTTTGGGAAAAGGTTGTCAACCTGCTTTTGAGAAAGCATTTGTCGATCTTAGAGAGGACATATAATGTGACGAACCTTTGGGTGAAGTAGTTGAAGAAGTGCTAGCGAGTGGACAAATGGTAAAAATTGGGAATCAACTAAGCTAGAGATTTAAGTTTGAATTAGTGGAGTTATTGAAAAAGAATTCATATGTTTTTCCTTGGAGTGCTGACGATGTTTCAGGTATAAGCTCGTCTGTCACCTGCCACGAGTTAGAAATCGATAAAATATTGAGGTCACTTCGTCAAATGATTAGAGGTTTCTCTTTTAAAAACCATAGCCCATTGTCAAAGATGTAGAGAAGTTGTTAAGGCTGAGACACATAACGTAACCGCGATTCCTAACTTGGGTTATTAACCCAACCTTGGTCAAGAAGAAGAATGGTTAATGGAGAATGTGCATAGATTTTATTGTCCCCAACAAAGTGTGTCTAAATGATTCATTTCATTTGCCTCATATTGACTAGTTAGTAGACATCGCTTTGAGTCACGAGTTCTTGTCATTTATGAATGCATATTTAGGGTATAACCATATTTGGATGCATCCAAATAACGATGAGGATATTGTTTTTCAGACATAACTACGTTTGTATTATGACAAAGTTATGCATCTTGTATTAAAAAAATGCATAATTAACTTACCAAAGGCTCGTCAAACAGATATTTGAAAAACTATTGGAAAAGAACATGGAAACATACATTGTCGACATGATTGTAAAAGCAACAATGATGATCGACAAATTCAAGATTATAAAAAAAATCTCAAACGAAACCTTTTAAAATGTTTGTGTTGAGTTTAAAATGGAAAGTTTTTAGGATACGTTTTTAGTGTAAAAAATATCCAAAACAACTAAATCTATCGAGTTAGAGTAGACTGTGCTATTTTTGTATTAAAACTTTGATCAATAATTTACAATAACCATATATCATTACAATATAATCACTTACCAGTGCACTAAAATTTATTTCATATACTAAAATTTTGATAGATAACTATAATATTTTATATAATACCAAAACTGATAATTTTCATAATATTACTGATAAATTATTTGTTAAATATTGTACCGACTTGGTATGTCATAAAACCATTTTAAATTTCACAAAAATCTCATATATCAGAAATCTCAACCGTCTCATATATCATAAATCTCATATCGGAGCCATAATTTTTTTAAATCGTTATTCTTAAATCATATTAGACGAAAATTTAAGTTAATTACCCCCCACAAAATGTTTCAAAGAGAAGGGTTATTATGGCAGCTTATACAAGCAATATTGGAAATATGAGCAAAATCATTAGTCAAGTTAAGATATTCTTCCATCAGTTTATTGCGCGCGTTGATTTACCTATATTGTTGACTAATCTAAGTTTAAGAAGAACTTGCATGTGTTATGACCGAGTATTATGGTCTTAAAATCGCCCAAACATTGAACTCCACCTTGGATTATGTGCAAAAGGCTACCTATCTTCTTGTACAATTTACGTAACCCTTTTAACAAACCAAAGATCACCAAAATACTAAATTTAAGCTGCGCTGTTTACTTGAAATACAACGCCCATTTCTTATATTAGCGGCTGATCCAATAGTATCATGTACTACTTCTATTATATTTTATAAAGTTGATTTCTAACAATCTAGCAGCCCTCAAATTCATACTCAACATGCCAAATTCTAGTAGTTTTATGAGTCTTTCCTACGCCACTTCACATGCCACCCCTGTTCAAGCAATCGCACGGTTGAACAAAATTTTATATATGTTACCAAGAGAAAAGCCATTTGACTTGTAAACTGATAATGGCCTAAAACAAATTTTCAATTTTTTCACCTTTAAACGTTAAGAAGCTGATTTAGCCCCAAAATTGGTTAGGTATATCAAAAAAATCACAAATACAATTTTTTTTGTTGATTTTATTTTGCATCTGTGGTCGGTCATGAACTATAATCGATGCAAATCGAAGCAAACAAAAATGACCATATATACAAAATAATACCAATAAAAATGATTATTTTCAATAAGACATTGTTTGAAATACATCTCCATCTCTAACAAAAATAAAAATGTATAAGCTAATACAATTATAAACGATACATATTTGATTTTTTTTATTAGTAATACATTTCAGACAAACACTAGATCAATCACATATATTTTTTAAATAAGTTGCATAAAATTAAAATATAAAACTTTTAACCACGAAAATCGTGGTTTTTTTTATTGTATTATGAATAAATCGACCAAACCAACCTCAGGCGAGAGACCCTTATGGACCGACCCCAATTTATTTATTTTTCTTCATATATTACGCGTAGTTACACATCCCGTAGACGCAATAATCACCGGTGGGGCACCTATTGTTACATGCTCCACAATGCCTCTTGTCGAACGATAAATACACACACTGCCCTCTGCAACAAGCTTGCGTGAACTTACACTTGTTCTTACAAGCACCGCAGTTTTTGTTGTCGTACTTTAAGTCGATACATTTGTTGTTACAACAAGTCGTGTTCGACTTCAAGTTCGAGTTCAAAGCATCTTGGATTGAACAAACTTCATTGTCTTTGTGACAATGATCAGCCGCATTAGGGTTTCTTGGTTTCGTTGTTTCTTGGAGGAAACGACTCATTCTTTTTTGAGGAACCACGAATAGATCCGACTGAATGTTTTTCGAAGAAACATTCTTGAAACGAGGTGTGTCTTCGGGTGTGGTGATGCTTCTGGTGGTGGTGATGACAGCGATGGCTATGGTTAGGGTTATTGCTATTGTCAAGATGGTTTTCATGATTCCCATTGTTGTTGATGGAGAGAGAGAGAGGGAGAGAGAGAATGGGAATGGGAATGGGAATAGAGAGAAGGGTAAGGAATGAGAGAGAGGTGGACTTAGGGTTTATAGTGGTAGCGAGGGAGTTGACGCGAGAAAAGTGGTAAAAAGTTATGGTTTGTGGGTGCAAAGAGTAAGGTCGAAATATAGGGGTTTACTTGTTAAGAAAGTAGGTTTGATTATTTAGGGCAAACACAACTTGATTAATACATGAAGTGTGTATGGTTGTAAGACCATGTTGCCCTTCCATATAACTAGCTAACCTAGAACTAGAACTATAGGAGTTGCCATCTATTCTACTTAAAGAGATACAAGATTACGAAAAAACTTGTTTTCTTGGTTAACCAAAACCCGTACGTAAAGTTTCTTCCATGGACGGTGGGTTTATTACTTTGTTATTTATAATATTATTTAGAAGAATTAAGGGCTAACTAAGTTGGTTGGTGACCCTAAGCATCTTGGTCGAATCGCTTTTAGTTTGTTTGGTTTTAAAATGAAAAAAAAAAAAAAAACTACTATGTCCTATAAAACCAAAATAGTTATAACAAAAACACATTCATTATGTACTAATTTATTTTAGTATTGTTGTCCATTCGTAGATACTATTGTGTATCGATATTGTTTAATTATTATTATTTATGGCGAATGGTAATGATTTGTTAAAAAATATTATATATTATAAAAATATGTTATAAAATAATTAATTAATTTCAAATGATATTAATATGATGAAACCTTAGTCGTATATAATTTATGTAAATATTTATTAGATTCTATTATAAAAATTATCACTCTCACTAAACATCTTCTAAATCAACCATATTTGTATGGTTGGTGTGTTCTTTTAAATTTTAACCAATACCCTTTTCAATAGGATTTGTTATCATGAAGTTTGTATCAAGTGTTTTATATTTATCTGATCCATCTAATTGTTTTAACAGGTATAAATTATATATATATTTGGATTTAGATGAGCTCATGTTATTGTTAGAGTATAACACTGCATAATTTTAATCGTAATACAACCTCATAGAACGTTGTATACTTTGTACAATACATAATTTTAGTGATAAATGTAGAAAAAAAGATATAAAGAAAGACGACTATGGTTTTATTATCTAGAAAGTGTATAAATCACAAAGAGTATAGACTTTTATTTATAATTAAAACATATAAGCTAGTGGAATTAGACCTAATATCTCTAACACACTCTCTCAAATTCGCAATGTTTATCGGTGCATTATGAGTTTGTGACAAACAATTAAAAAAACTAAAATACTAATATTAAATTCCAACAACGGAAAATTATATTGAAATACTAAATACAAAAAATGAATCTAAAATCAAAATCAAATCCAAATCCAAACATTAAATGCCAAAACCATAATCAAGCCAAAATCAAAACAAAAAGCCAAAACCATAATCAAAATCTAAAATCAAAACAAAATTCTAAAACCAAAATCGAAACGTCAAAACCAAAAAATGAACGTCAATCTCCAATATTCAATATTCAATATCCAATATCCAATATCCAATCTCCAAACGACAAACGCCGATCTAAGAAAACGTCAGCTATAATCCAAACGTCAAACAAAATCTGTACCAAATCTGAATACAAACAAAATCCATACCAAATCCATATTCAGAAGTAACTCTTTTAATAAATCCAAGTACGAAATCAAAATTCAAATCTAAGTTCCAATCAAAACCAAAATCAAAATCAAAATCAAATCCATGGTTTTACCAACAAAAATACTACATTATTCCAATAGCGACATCTCATGAACCGTAGCACCAAATCACAATCCAATTGTTTAGATTGAAGGATTAGATGTCCCGAACATTCTCTCTAAAATTCTAGAAAAAAAATTGACACTGTTTACTTCTCAATCAGGTCTGTTGATTGTGGATGCACACACCAGAGATGAAAACTGAATTTTTTTTTCTTCCGACAGAAAACTAAAACAACTACCCATCGGTACAGCGGAAGATACAAAAACTTAAACTCAAGATATAAACCTAAGCTCAAATACCATGTTAGAATATATATCACAAACTAATATGATATTTTCCGCTTTGGGCCTACATAACCGCACAGAGTTGCTTTTGGTTCACTCCGAAAATGTCTCACTTTAGTTGAGATGTGGGATAAATGATCAAGTTTACTCACTCTTAACACTCTCCCTTAAACATGATCCGCGGAATGAATTACGCCTCACACTTCACCTTACACCTATCGCATCAGTTAGAACACATGTTTCAACCTCGCTCTGATACCATGTAGAAAAAAAAGATATAAAAAAGACGACTAGGGTTTTATTTTAGAAAGCGTACCAATTACAAAGAGTATATGCTCTTATTTATAGAAAAAATGTATAAGCTAATGGGCTTAGGCCTAATCTCTCTAACAATAAAATTCCACAACCACAATGACTAGTTCAATGTCTAAAATGACGCAACAAATTCTATTGTCATGGTGGACAATATAATAAGTATTTGTTTTTACATTTTTCTAGGATATTGTACCTCTAGCCATTAAGAATATGTTGCCCGAAGTGTTTTTCTGTGTGTTTACGCATCCACAAAAAATATGAGTTGGAATACCTAATGATCTCCAATATTTCTTACTTTTTATATGTTAATATTTGTCTTTTCGTTCATTGTAGATATCAGAATACCCTTTTCAATGTCCTCCAATGGTCCATGCCTGGTTTATTTACATACCTCCCAAACATATTCATAGCAAATGTAATGCATACTTAGTACAAACTTGAGCATACATTAAACTCCAAATTTCTAAAACATAATGGACCATTTTTATTTTTTCAATCTCAAATCTTGTCTTGGGACATTGACCCAGACTTAGTATGTCACCATTTGTTATATTGTTACTCAGTGTTTTGCAGTTATCAAATCCATAACGTTGTAACACACTTCCAATATATATATATATATATATATATATATATTATGATAATCGAAGAATACCACGAGAGCGATCTCTATGTATTTGGATTCCTAACAAATAAACTAGCATCGCCAAGGTCCGTCATATCGAACTTGTCTAATAAAATTTCTTTATAATGTGTAATAATTCATTATTGTTTGAGACTAGCAGTATGCCATCGATATATAGTATCAGAAATATAAAATTAATCCCACTGAACTTATGATACACATAATTATCAAATGATTTAACCATAAAGTTAAAATAGACTAACACCCCAAGGATTTTTTGGTACCACTGACGAGAAGTCTGTTTGAGCCCATAAATAGATTTTTTAAGCCTGCATACTAGATTGTTTGAGTTACTTATTTAAAAATGTTATGATTGCACCATATAGATCGTTTCCTCAATATTAAAATTGAGAAAAAATGTGTTTACATCCATTTGATGAAGCTTAAAATCAAAATATGCAACTAATGTCATGATTGTTTTAAAAGAATCATTTATTGATACTAGAGAGAAGTTTTATTTGAAAGTAATCATTTAACGTTGGGTTAATCTTTCGCTACAAGGCGTGTTTTATTTCTTTCCACATTACCTAAAGAATTTTGTTTGATTTTATAAACTCACTTATAACCAATTGTTTTTTTTTTCTTCAGGTGATGGGACAAGTTCCCATATCGTAGTGTTTTGATCAATTTATACTCTTATTTCATAGTGTCAATCCACATCCAAGAGTCATATATTGTTATGGTTTGTTTTTCGGATGAGGGATCATCTATAGTTCTAGTACATGAATTATCATGTTCCTGAAGATATAATATATAAATATGATGTATAACCTTGCTTTTTCCCTCGTTGACCTTTTTTAAGAGAATCATGACTTCTTGTGGTAAATGTTGAAAAGGTAAGGTTTGATCATCATGAAAAATATCATTTTGATCTTCCTGTGGAAGATTACCTTGTGGTTAATCTTGTTATAACTGGACCATATCAGTGTCCAGGTTAAAACCCTCAAGTGGAACATCAATGTTATTTTTAGTATAACCTTGTTTTTACGGGATCAAAATGATTGACATTATACTTCAATCTTCTGATACCTGATTATCTTCGTTAAAACTTTCATGAATATCTACAGATTTTTCTTCAAAATAAGCATATATTCTAGAATTATTCCCCCCAAACTCAACATCCTCAAGAAATTTTATCATTTTCATCTCAAAAATACTATCAGGTAAAAGGATCATAAAATTTAAACCCCTTGTAATATCTGGAATAATCAATGAGCAAACATCTAACTATTTTTGGGTCTCGTTTCTTTTCCTGAGGTTTGTATACTCTTGCCTCATAGTTACTTTAAATTGGGTATACGTCTATTCTAAAGCTCATATGGGGTTTTAGCGGTTGCCTTAGTAGATACTCTATTAAGTATGTATGCAACACATTTGATGACTTCCCTCAAAGAAATAATGGTAGAGTTGAGTTACTTATCATACTTCTAACCATATTATTTAGTGTACGGTTCCGTCTCTTAAATACACCATTCATGCAAGGTGAAACCAACATTATATATTGAAGGACTATTCTACACTTCTCTAGGTACGTTGTAAATTTTCATTGGTGTTATTTACCTCATCTGTCATATTTACTGTAGTATTCACCACCATAGTCAGCTCTAACGCTCTGAATGCTTTTACCTAATTATTTTTCAACTACGGTCCTAAAAGCTTTAAACTGTTCTAAGGACTCTGACTTCTGATGAAGGCGGTAAAGGTTTTTAACGAGAGCATTCATCTATAAATGATATGAAGTACCGCTTCTCGCTCCATAATTTGTTTGGAAATGGTCCACAAATATCAGTATGAATCAATTCTAAGACTTCAGTCCCTCTATATGCCCATACATTTTGGTTTTGGTATGTTTCCCTTTGATACACTCGATACATATACTAAAATTGGAGTAATCAAGAGGATCCAATAAATCTTCAGCGAGCTAAACGTTTGCGTCATAGTTTAGAGGAGTTTTCGGTTTTATTAATCTTATTTGGTACAAGTTGTGCATTCATGTAAATTTTGTGATTATTAAAAATATTTAATAAATAAAATTTAAGTTTATTTATCAAACTTTCATGACCAACAATCATATCATTATAATAGAAAGTTAATTTTATTTCTTAAAAGACAAGAATATACATACATATCTAAAAACTTAATAGAAATTAATTTCTTTTGAAAGTTGGGAACAAACATAACATTATTTAAAAAATAATACATGTCCAATGTAAAGTTATAAATTTAAATCACAAATTGCTAAAACTTGGCATAAGCTCATGTCCTTTGTGAAGATGGATCTTTCATCATCACTTAGCACCGTACTCCTTTATTTACCCTGTAAAGAAATACATACACGAGTCGTTGCATCTGAATTAACCTACTATGTATTCATATCCACATAAATCAGATTAACTCTGAAATAACCAAAGATGTGAGAATACATTTGCTTAACATGTAAGCCCAATATTTTTCACAGTTCTTCTTAAGATATCTCTTCTCTTTGCCAAAAAAACATTGACCAACTGTCGATTCTTGAGGAATTTTGTTCTTGGTTGAACCTTGGCATGATCCTTTGACATCATCATTTTTCTTTGGCTGCATCCCCTTCTTGAACACCACCATACTCACTTTAGAAATATTTTATTTAATCATTTCCTCCTCTTGTGTAGCATGTGCAATCAATTCATTGATTTTCCACTTATCACTCATGTAATTGTAAGTATACTAAAAATTCTTAAACTTTCTCAGGAAGGACTAAAAATGGACCCATGATACATCCTTTAGGAAAGTTTACCTTGATTGCCTTTAAATTTGTTTTAATCATAGGCATGCTCATAATATGATCTCCTCTAGTAAATATTTTAGTGTATTTCTTGGTCGCTATCTCATTAATGAGATATTATACCTCTACATTATCATTCTTAACAAATGTTTTCTCAACTTCTCTAAGAAAATCCAAAGCAATGGTAGCATCTTGGAGAATCCTCACAAAACACATCTGGTATATCTTGAAGCATTATGGCCAAGTATAATCGATTAGACATTTCCTAGGTTGCATACTCTTTGGTGTCATCATGTTAACATTCCTAAGTCAGAGCACTTGATTTAGGTTTCATTAATGCATGGCCATAGTCATAACAATTCAAGCAAAACTCTGTATCCTCTTTCCATTGGATAAAATCTGAGTCATCCACCATTGGGGGTTGTTCAACAATGGATTGTCACCTATAATATTAACTGGGGAAAAATATAGCACACGATACATAATAAACTTTGACATATAACATCTAACATGCTTGAACATGTGATATACATATAAACATAATATTCTATGGCAATAAAATACCATAAAGTAAAGCATACTAACATATATTTGTGATTTTGAGAAAAATACCATCGATAATTATTTTAATTTGTCGAAGTACCAGTGGAACCCTCTGGGGGCTGGCTTCACCTACTTAAATAAAATAAATACAATGATTAATTTAATTTTCCTAAGTACCGATGAAACGCTCGGGTGGGCTGATTCCACCTACTTAAATTAAATAATCACGATGATATATATATTTTTGTAAATTTCACCATTTCACGATTAATCAAATTTAAATATTAACCCTCCGATGAGCGATAATATTTAAATTTAAATTAATACTTTGAACATTTTCGGATCGTATGATCCTCAAGGAGATCAATTAACCTACTAAAGGATCGATAATAATTCCATGATCCATCTACCAAAATCCGAAACCTTAGTCATGTATATCTATTTAAACATTCAAGCACATGAATAATTTATTTCACAAACACATATAAAAATAACATGTCCAAACACTTTATCATGATAAATAAATCAAAAAAATATTAAACTAATTAATTAAAAAAATATTATATTTTTTGAAGAAAAAAAAAGTTTGTTACTGATGTTATTGGACACACGCCCAACCAACACTAGGTTTAAAATTCCTCAACAAAAAAAGGAAACTTAATTGTGGTATAATAGTTTGCGACTACGCTAAAGTATATATTCAAATGTGAAGACTTCAAAAAGATAAACCTCATGACATTTCAACAACAAGAAGAGCATAAATATTTTACATATTTCTTAATGACAAAAATATTAACATATATAAAGCCTAGTAATGATGTAAAAATACATGTATGTTTGCTGTAATTTTAATTGTAATGTTCTTCAATAATGTCAATACACATGAACTGGTTTCATATCTAACACCACAAATATATTTGGATAAAATATTGAATTATTTTATACGGGTCTCATATCTATCACCATCTATATGTACATAGTCTCGCATCTATAATTTATAAAAGGCAAAGGCATATGTCAATAGAGTTTATGCTTAGGTCTCGCATCTATCACTATTCCATATGTATATGTCCCGCATCTATCATACATAAGGTTATGTCTTGTCTCGTAACTATCATATAGTTGGTTTGTCGTGTCCGGAAACTTTGGTTCATTTTTGTTATGGTAAAAATCATATAATTTGATTAATTTTTTATTAATATTTAAAAAAGTTTGTGTGTAATTAATATAATTTACCATCTTCCCAACTATTTTGTCATATAAAAAGTTAACTAGTTAGTAACATTTTATTAAATATTTAATTATTTGATTTGACAAAAGTATATATATTCATGATTAATGTATGAATATACTTACAATATTTTCCAAAAAAGAAAACATTAATTACTGTATATGTTCTAAAATGTTTGGATATAAATTCAGTTTATACTTTCATTATGCTTACATAAAAAAAACTTTGTTATTTTAAAATGATTCCAATAATTGAGTATTCTTTGGATGATGAATCCATTTATAATGATTTATCTTCACTTAATTTATCACAAAAAAGAAATGAAAACTAAAATCTTCATTTTATGATGATGAGATTTCTTCTTTTTCTCATGAATACCATTTTCCAAAATGTTTTGAACTTTCTGGAAATGAAGAAGGCCCAAATGAGGATCTTGTTGCTACTCGTGGAAAAAAAGAAGAAACGTAGTCTCTTTAAATAAGATTAGGATGAAGAAGAGATGGAGGAAGAAGAGTCTGAAAAAAAGACTCTAAAGAGGAGGATGAATAGTTTGATCAAAAAGACTCTAAAGAAAAATAAATTGAAAGTTTGTTGTTTACTTTTTCTCGTTTTTTTATTTTTATTATTTTTATTTGTTGAATTTTAATTTATTTTTATATTTTAATCATGAAGTTTATGAAGTTTAATTTTTCGACTCTAGTTTTTATAATACTGGTCACGAATCTATTAGTTTCCATGAATCTAGCATCTATCACCAAACATGCCCCAATCTTATATCTATCAAACACACGAACTTGATTCACATCTATCACCACCCATATATTTAGTTATAACTGGATTCGCATCTATCAAATAACTATGATGTACACGTCTCGTATATATCACCAAAATCCATATGTAAGCTGTCTCACATCTATCATGTATCCTAAGGTCTTGCATCTACCACTATCCCATGTTTTTTTATCATGGAAAATATATATAGATAAGAGGATATTTTCAACATAAGACTTCTCATTATCCATGTATTTTGATTACAAAAAATGCCAATGGTCATGAAGATACTTGCAACACAATGTCAATAGACGAAAAAACACATAAAAAAAATTAAGAAACTCTTTACTAACTATATAAGACTTATATTTACCATCTATATTAAATAATTGGTTTGTTGTTTACTTTATCTCTATTTTGTTTACACGTAACCCCTAATGGCCGAAGACCCAAAACACTATAGAAACCCCTACCCTAAAGATAACCCTGCTTACATGGCCTTTCGACACGAACTATAACTACTTGATACAGAGGAAAAACTAAATTTTTATTGAATTTTTTCAAAATCTTGGTCATGGAATATGCTGATTATACTTAGGCTCAGTCTAAAAATTACGCAAGTTGTGTATGAAATTAGTAAGGCCCCAGTTCATAGAGGCAAAACACGATCTTCCCAGAAAAATATAGCATCACTTCCATCCCAATGACCCTCTAACAAGTCTCACAGCAAACAACTATCGGGAACTAAAAAGTATGAAAATACTGAAGAAGTAACCTCCTTATAAAAGCCAGAAGGCACAACATCAAATTCTAAGGAATCAACATCCTAAGCCAAACTCTTAGATCAAATTTTTTTTGTTTACTTTTTCTTGTATGTATGTTTTTGTTTTTATTTATTTGTGCTTATTTTGTTTTTAGTTTGTTTTTCTTGAAGTTTAATGTATTTTTATTATTTAATTATGAAGTTTATGAAGTTTAATGTTTTAACTCTAGTTTATCTACTGTTGGTCACGCATGTATTAGTTTCCATTAACAGATTTAGTATTTATAATAAAAAATATTACCTAGTCCCGCATGTATCATCATGTAAATGATTTCACATCATTTACAAGGTCGCGCATCTATTATCATTTGAATTGTTTCACATCATTTATATGATTGTGCATCTATCATGATATATGGTATTACATCATTTACATAGGTTTCGTATTTATCATTATTTAACAATTTCTCATCATTTAACCGTTTTGAATTATTTAAAAAAACGTTTACGCTTCTATCAAACCCATGATATGGTTTCATAATTATCACCAAACATTACCCAGTCCTGCATCTATCAAACCCATTTACATGTTTCACACCACTAATTTAATAACCTAACCAACAGTAGCAATTTGTTTATCTTTGTGGCCAATAAAATTCATACGAGAACTACTTTCACCACAAATAAAATCTTAATTTGAAACTTTAAACAAAATTTGATCAGTTAACATTATCACCATAAATCTTAATTTGTTGTCACGTGGTAGCTTTACATTAATCAAAAGATATAGAGGACTAACTTTATCCAAATTGGATAGTACAGGGACTACCACCAGACTTTTGAAAGTCCAAGGATAATTTTTACTAAAATCAATAGTTCAGGGACGAGATACTGATCAAAGTTAATAATTAATACCAAAACAACTAAATAATCACAATCTTATAAAAATTTATTAGGTCACCAAAGTAGTATCTTAATCTGAATTACCCCAAAACAACACATTATATTTACTTAAAATAAACTTAATTATATATTCAAAGTCTTCAAACATACCAAGATCATGGATTTTCGACTTCTAGACATCGTGTACATATATTTGATAATTCAAAAAGCGAACATAATAAACCTCTTGCATATATTATAAAAATAATAATAACGCTCCTACATATATTATTAGAAAAATAAAAAATATCCAACATTTGTTAATAAGTGTCTCATATCTATCATAAACACAACAAATGTCTCGCATTATAAGAAATTTTCTCATGTAATGATTACTAATGTCTCTTGTCTCGCACATGCGAGACGAGAGACACGAGACTCATAACATATACATGTTTGTAAACTTCATCTTCATCGTGAAAACTTATCCAAAACCTTATTTTTTAATTACAGTTTACATAAAAACTACAAAAAAAACAAAAAACGAGGAACACCTAACTCAATTAAACATATCAACTATATTTTATTGATAAAAAACCTAAAATCGAGTAAAAAAGAAATTAAAATCTAAAAAACACAGAACTTGCAAAATCTACTTTAAAAATGAAATATATTTAAAATTAATGATGAAGTCAATTGAAAATCAACAATGAAATCCAAATATATGAAGAAAAAAGCTGAAAAACAACTTAGAATCAAGCGAGAAGTTGAATCGTCATAGTACATGCAATCTATTGTAAATCCAAAAAAATATAGCGAAAGAAAGAAAACAGAAATTGTACCATAATTATGGTAAAAATAAAAAATCTAGTAAAAACATAAATATTTATATAATAATTAAAAGGTATTTTAGATATTATGAAAAATAATTGTAATTTAGATAGTAAATAGAAAAGTTAAATTTAGTTTATCTAGAGGTATACTAAAATAAGAATCTTAATGGATAATAATTTGATTTTTTTTATCTTAGTTCGTATTTAACCTTTAATTATATAGTATTATGTATTAAACTTAAAATTTTAATCGGTAAATTACAATTCATATTAAACTATAATTTTTATATTATTACAAAACAAATACATATATATTGTTTAATGAATCAACAATAGGTGAAATTGCTAAAGTTTTAGGAACTCCCCTCAAGATCTGGTTTCTTCAATCAATAGAGCTAAGTAAAATTGTCGCAGAATCTGGGTTGAAATAGATATATCTAAACCTTTGACACAAAAGGTCTTGATCAAGTTTGGTGAGGAAGATAATCTATGGGTTCACATTATTTATAACAATCACCCTAACTACTGCAAATTGTGTTCTCATATTGGCCATTTTGAAGATAATTGAAACAAGCAGAATACTCAAACCACTCAAACTAGTGTTAAACCAAACCAAAACCATTATATTGCTAAACCTGATGTGCCCCCTACTACCAAGCTGAAATCCATTATTATCAACAATAAAGATGCAGCCAACCACAGTGAGAACCTTAATGATAACAATGATGTTTCTGTTGAAGGAAGTATCTCTAAGCCTTAGCATGCAAAATAACATCCCTCAACTTGTAAATCAGGAAGTCTCTTCAAGTTCTAACGACCAAAATTCCACATTTTTGCCAAAAGAATATGCAATTATAGAAGCTTTACGAACCATTTAAAGAAGATCTTTGTACATAGAGCAACACCCTCCTGATGATCATTCTTCCCCAACTAAAGAGAATGTGGGCAGTCTCTCAAGCTCTCCAGTAAATGTTCATAAAGAAACTGAATTTAAGAAGACTAAGACAAAGAAGAACAAGAAGGTTAAAATCTGGGACACTAACAGACCTACCTCTTCTAAACTTATCAAGCTCAAAAGAGCCACTAGACCTCCATCAGTTAATCAATGACAGTAGCAATTCTGAGCTGGAATGCAAGAGGTTTAGGTAACAGAAATACTATCAATAGACTAAAATCTCTAACCAAGTCTACTAAATCATGCTTTGTAGCCATCCAGGAGCCTTTGATTCAATCTGATAAGCTTCAAATGGTTGCTCAAAAACTAAACTTTAGTGGCTTCATGAGTAATACCAGCAACAAAATTTGGATTTTATGGAGTCAGGATTACAAAGTGGAGGCTCTTCTAAATGAGGATCAAATTATGCATCTTAATGTTATTCACCCCACTCTTGACAAGGAATTCAGGGTTTCTGTTGTTTTTGCCAAGTGCTGAATAGAGCTCAGAATACCTCTCTGGGATACTCTAAGGTCGATTGATGAGCATTCTAACGAGTGGATCATCTTTGGTGACTTTAACACTACTATTAAGCTTGAAGATCAACTTTCTTGCACTACAACTAGCATGAGAAGCATGGAAGACTTCAACAACATGATCATGGACTGTAACCTTCATGATGCTGGCTTTAATGGTTCTAGATTCATTTGGTCAAACAACAGAAAATGGAAACGGTTAGATAGAGTTATGTTCAAAACTCCATGGATGAATTACTTTGACTCCACTATCGTTAATCATCTTTCCAGAAACTGCTCTGATCACTCCCCCGTTTCTATCATTATATCTTCCGATCTTGAGAAAATTAGACCTTCTTTTAAATTTTTAAATATCTGGGTGTTACACCCTGGGTTTATGGAGACTGTGGAGAAAAGCTGGGCTAAGGAAATTGAAGATAATCCCTTGAAGAGGTTCTGGTTTAAGCAAAAAATATTTAAGGCTGACTTAAGAGACTAGAACAAAAAAAAATTCGGGAATGTGTTTGATGCAATTAAAAAGTCTGAAGAAGAAATCAATTACAGAAAGACTAATTATCAATCTTCCCTCTCTATTGATGATAAATCCCTACTTGATGAGGCTAAGAAAAAACACATTTTGTTACTTGACAGAGTAGAGTCTTATTGGAGACAAATATCTCACTCTTCCTGACTTAAGGGTAGTTATAGGAACACTGTTCCATATCATAATTTCGTAAAAAAAGGCAAAGAAGAACAAGATAATGAGAATTAAAGATGGTGATCAATGGTTAACCTCTCAGGCTGCCATTAGTAACTCTGTCGTTATATACTTTCATTCTTTTTTGTCTTCTAACTTGTGTGATGATATTACAATTGGCTTAATGGATCTGATTCCAAAGCTAGTCAAGGATGAAGATAACTCCAGCCTCATGGCCATTCCTGAAAAGAATGAAATCCATAGTATTATTAATTCTCTTAGCTCCGTTTGTGCATCAAGTGTTGATGGCTTCAACGGTTAATTCTAGAAGAAATGCTGGCCAATTATCAGCACAGATCTATGTAAAGCTATTCAGGGGTTCTTCAAATGTTATCGGCTCCTAAGTGGTATTCAAGCCACCGTAATCCGCCTAATTTCTAAGGCTACTCATCCTAATACCTGGCAAGAGTTCAGGACGATAAGTTGAACTACTATGCTAAGCTAGATAATAGGTAAAATCATCAATAACAGGCTTGTAACTATTTTACCTCACCTCATTTCTAAAGAACAAGGTGCCTTTGTCAGAGGTAGAAGTATTCACGAAACTATTCTAATTTCCCAGGAGCTCTGTTATGATCTAAACTCTAAAAACAGAGGAGACAATGTTATTCTAAGACAGACATGACAAAAGTTTTTGACAAGATTAATCACAGGTTTCTTTTTATAATCCTTAATTCGTTTGATTTTAATACTAATGTTGTCTCTTTGATCAGAAAATGTATAACCAACATTCGCTCCTCCATAATAATCAATGGTGAAAGGAATGGTTTCTTCAGCAACACTCAAAGGCTGAGATAAGGAGACACATTGTCTCACAGTCTCTTTATTTTGGCTGAGGAATATCTAATCAGAGGGATTAAGAAGATATCTAACAAAAATCCTAGATCAAGGTTCAAGACTAGAGGTAATATCAACATTGCTTGTCTAGCGTTTGCTGACGATTTCATGACTTTCAGCAATGGTGAGGCCTCAACTATTCAGCAAATACAAAACTTTCTAATTCACTATCAAAGAGTTTCTGGACAGTTAATAAACAACATCAAATCCAAGATAATTATCCCTCACAACATGATTGCTCAGAGAATAAACACATTGGAAAAAATCTTGAAATTCAAACATATTAACTTACCCTTTAAGTATCTTGGCTCCACCATAGCTGCCTCAACTAGAATCTCTAATTATGAAGACATAGTTTCCAAGATAAGAAGAATTTTTTTTGAATGGGACAAAGCTGCTCTCTCTTTTGCTGGAAGACTCACATTGATTCAATCTATACTGTCTGCCTATCCTAATTTCCTTCTTCATCATACCACTCTTCCCAATATTGTAATAGTCAAGATTGAAAGACTTTATAACAAATTCTTATGGGGGAAACAAAGAAAACAAGCATACTATTACCTGGTCTAAATGGGAAAGGCTTTCTAAGAGTCATGAGGATTGAGGTCTCAACTTGAAGAAACTGGATGATGTGCAGCTCATATATTCATTGAAGCTCTGGTTTATATCCAGAGCTCAGAAAACTTTATGGGCAAAACTTACTGCCTCTATATACTGCAACAACATTCACCCAATCCTAGCTTCTTCCCCTAAAAATTAAAAAAATATGGGGTAGGATTATAAAAGTCAGAGACATAGCTGAGAATCACATCTTTTACAATCCTGGATGTGGCAACATGGACTTTTGGCTCGATTGTTGGTGCTCAGACAAACCATTCATCCAATTCAGGGATACTGATGATAGAAATTGGCTTTGGGATGCAAAAAGGGACAAAGCCAACAACTTCTGGGTGAATGGAAACTGGAATTTGGATAGACTAAAATCCACAGTTAATATTACTGAAATTAATAAAATTAGAGCCATCTCTCTGAGCAACACTCCTGATACGATTCTCTGGTCTCTCTCCTCTGATGGCTCCTTTAGCAGTAAAGAAACTTGGAATTTCATTAAGCAAAAGTGCAATAAATCCAATTTGTATGCCAAAACTTGGAATGATGTTACACCGAGGAAATATTCGTTTATTCTTTGAAGGATCTTCATAATTGGATCCTAACAGACACTGTCTTGCAAAGGAAACATTTTCCAGCTAGCTTTTCAAGTGTCAGTTCTGTAGTAATGAAGAAACAACTCATCATACGCTAGTCCAGTGTCATCAATCTTGGTCTGTTTGGGTCTTCTTCAGCTTTTTATTCAAGATTCATATATTTCCCAACATGAATCTCCCACATCTCATAAGAACGTGGTAATGGTCTAATTCTAAACATTGTGACATCCGTATGAGTCTTCCTTCTATAATTGTTTGGGCAATCTAGGTTGCTCGCAACAAAAAGAAACATCATAATCAGAATGCTAGTTCTTCCACAATCATCAACCATGCAATGTTTATTCTTTCTGGTATTGATTCTACTAAGCTGCTGAAAAACTCTCATTGAGGGAAGGATTTTAAAGCCTCTCTTAGCTTGGGATGCGTAAATCACCTTAAAAACTTCAGAATACCATTGTTCCTCAAGTGGAAGAATCCTAAAACAAAGTGTTTCAAATTAAATACTGATGGTGCTTGTGACATTTCTAGAGAAACCAGCGGTGGTGGTCTTGTTTAGAATCATGAAGGGATAATCATCTTGGGCATTGGTAGACTTTACGGGAATAACGTTCCTTCTATTGCAGATATTAAGAAAGGACAATCATCTTGGGCATTAGAAGTCGACTCTGAAATCCTCGTGAATCTACTGATCTATGGAAAATCAACGTGGTACTTGGAGCCAATATTAAGTTGCTGTAGGAAATTCATCCATCCAGCCATGAACATCAATCACATTTATCATGAGCAGAATTACGCGGCTGACTGGATTTCCAAGCAAACTTTAAAGGAAGGAAATGAGATGAATTTCAATCAAAATGACTCTCTTAATCCGTTGCGAGCGGTTACTCTGCTCGAAAGCATGGAGGTCGGTTACTTGAGGTCTAGCTCTGATTAACGTTGCCCAGTGTTCCAATTAACTATTTTCAAGGTTCTTGCCTCTGTATCAGCTTCAATTTGTTATAATCGGCTCCTTCATCTTTTTCCACAAGTTTAACCAAGCTCATCTGTCTCAAGCAGTTCAATGGCGTTCCCTCTGATTCAAAATTTGAATTTCTTACTTCAAGTCCTTGAAGTTTTCGTAACTTTTCAATGTAGTCATTGTACTTCCAATTTTTATCAATAAAGGCAATCCAACTTTAGTGAAAAAAAAGTCTACCAATTCAAGTTAGATTATTTGCGGACGCAATCTCCTGGACTCTATTACCATTGTTATTGAAATTTAAAATATCATAAATATGTTAAATAAAAACAAAACAACTTGACAAACTTATTCAAACCCTAATAGTCCACAAACCGCATGCTAGAAAACACAAAAATGAAAATTAAATAAAACTGAAACCGAAATGGTAACACTTAAAAATGCAATATAAAAAATTATTTTTTGAACTTCAAATAAAATCATATACAAAATTTAAAAAAATTAAAATTCAAAAGTCAAGTTGATAACTAGTTTTTGAACAATAAGTCATCAGAGTACTATCGATTTTGGTGATAGATAATTCATGAACTTTCAAAAGTCTGTTATAGTTCATGGACTATTCATTTTTGTGACATATAGTCTTTGGATTTTCAAAAGTCCGTTGGTAGTCCATGGACTATTCAGTTTGTATAAAGTTAATCTTGTGCGCATGTTTATTTAGGAACTAACTTTATCAAAAATAAAAAATTAAAATACTATCTTTATCGAAAATGAATAGTTCAATGACTATCTGCCACAAAAATTGATAACCAAAACACGCAACGCAAATGAACTAACTTTATCCAAATTTGATAATTCAAAAACTACATAATATTTGAAAATCCAAACACAATCGATCCCGAAAATTGATAATCCATAAACGTATTACTGTTCAAAATCTAATAACTCGAACTCGATTCCAGTTAAAAATCTAAAACCTACCATCTATATACAATATATAATAAAGAAAAAGGCAAGAGAGCTTAACCTCCACATATATATTTATTGTTCAACTATTTTGTTCGACTTAACTTTCAAAAAAAATTATAAATTCGTAACAATTGTGAAAAAAAATAAGCATAACCATGGTGCCGACTACCCTTTGTCGGATAAAATGAAATCGGGGATAAATATGTCATTGGACATATGATATTGATATTCATGATGTAAGACTCAAATGGCTGACTTGAGTGTCTTCAGGCACGCTGTGAGGAGAAGCAAAGGGACTTTGAACAATTAAGAAACTACAAACTTATATCGAAAACGGACCCTAAACATCCTCCTTTCTTTTAATTTACACTCTCTTTACATTAATTTAAGATTTAATTGATTTTAAGCTCAAAGGTAGATTTTGTCTCTGTACAACTGTATTCGTCTTTTGCAGTTCGAGATATGATTGTCTTAAAAAATATTTAAAAAGACTCGGAATCTTCATGGTTTTATTTTAAATCTCCATTAATTAAGTCCAAATTTTGTTTTTATAAACTGATCATTTAAAAGAAAAACTATTTTCTTCTTAAATATAATTACTAAATGTGTTTATGCGAGTTAACTGCCTCTCAAGATTCTTAAGTTAAGAATCCAAAGCTTCACGTAAGTTATTCAGATAGTACTAAAATAAAGAAAAATTAGGGGGTATAATTAAAGAAGAGAGACAGATGGCATGACTTTATAGGTCATCTATTGTGTCAAATTAGGAGTATATTATATTTGTCTCTACTTTGACTTTTAAGATTCTTCCAGGTTGCTAATTATGGAATTACAAGTAAAGTATGTTTATGATGTAGGTACTAACTCTCAATTGTTTTTGGTTTTCACCAGTGAAATTATATTTTAACTTTCTTCCTCCCGTGAATATGAATTAAACCAGTATATATAGGATTGTTTTATTTAAAATATGGCTGTTTTGTTGAGTCCCAAAGCGGGTAATTTTTTTTGTAAACGATATTTTTTTTTTAAAAATTATTATTTGGTACATGATAAAAGATTTAGCTCAGTTGGCTACCTAAGAGTAGCTAGGATTAATGATCAAATTAATATGATTAGCCAAAGTATCAACGATTAGCAGATAACCACTATAACAACCAATATTTCTGGCAATTGTCTTTCCTCTTTCAAGTAAACACTTATGTTAGAGTTTTCATCGAACACGTGCATCTTCCACGAAGTCAAGTCACACCAATCGTACATACGAACAAGTTTTATGTAGATGAACGAGTTGTCAACAAAATCATTGATTCGAATATGAATGTTAGCTTGTTTTCCATCGCCATGAAAGATGAACTCATTTAAGTCTTCTAACTTCGACATATCGGCATGATGTCGTAGTAGGTGAGAGAGGGGACCCTTTCTCCTCTACTTATCCATTGCATCAACAAAATTGTTTCTGAAATAGTATTAGGTGGTCTTGTCACAGTACGCATTCTCTTTTCTCTTTGAAATTTTAGGTGGTTTTGGTGGTGGTAAAGACAAAAAGTTTGCAGTCGTATCAAAGACACCTTTCATAATAAATTTAGTTCCTGATTTCAAATCGGACATAATATTTTGAATAATATGAATTTTATTCATCAATTTGATAGTAGGAAGTGAATTTTTATTTACCAAATGAAAATTTTGATTTCGAATTTTTTTTCTTCTAATGAAAAATATGGTTTCGAAAGTCTTATTTTTTACTGAGGTTTTAATTTTTTTATCATCAACGCTTTTCGCTTCGACCTCATCATCATACTTGTCGTAGATCGATTTGTCAAATATGAATTCAGACACAGTTTTAGCATCACAGCTAAGATCGGTAGCTGGTGTAGTATGAGCATGAAACTCCATAAGTGGTGGTGGTTTTGGAGACACTACTCTAGATGGAACCAATATAAACTTGCAACCATCTTTCACAAAAATGTATAGATTCATTCTACTATCATAAGTAGAATTTCTCTTAAATCGCCATGGACGTCCTAAAGTAGATGACAAACGTTCATAGGAAGTACGTCACACCATGCTGTATCTTTGTAATTACCAACACAAAAGGCAATTTGACAGCGTTTAGAAACTGTTACCTCAATGTACTCTTTCAGTCTTGACAGTATGTACGGGTATAGAAGATCTTCAGTCTTCAACACTAATTTCTAAACAGCCTTCTCTGAAATTATATTCTCATAGCTATATGAATCGATTACAAACTTACAAATTCTTCCTTTAATTGTGTAGGTAG
Organism: Limnanthes douglasii subsp. nivea; assembly: GCA_036936605.1. Lineage (NCBI taxonomy): Eukaryota > Viridiplantae > Streptophyta > Magnoliopsida > Brassicales > Limnanthaceae > Limnanthes > Limnanthes douglasii. Next base: position 137,126,167 of record JAUPFV010000003.1, read on the forward strand.
ACTAGAAGATTTCGTTCAAATCAAGAGGTACTCGGAGCATGATTCATGTATCTGCGTAGCAAGAATTGTTGGTCTCTGATACCAACTGATAGTGTGGCGGAAGATTAGAAGAAAGAACTAGTAGATATGAAACCCTAACCCTAGGTCAAAGAGTAAAAGAGACTCAGAGAAAAATCTCAGTTTTTTATTCATCAAAGTCTAACCGCAAAATAGGGTTTGAGGCGCCTTAAATATGAATCTCCCAAATTTCTAATACAAAATATAGAAAGAAAATAAACGCAATAAAATAATATCATATTAACTCTGAATGTAATCAGATTTAATTTACTATCTTAAATAAATTTTTAAATCTTAAAAGATAAAATAAAATAAAATAAAACTAAAATATTTAAATATATTTTTGCATTGGCCTTCCGCCTACATCAATAAGTTAGACAATATATTATGGGCATACATAACAACTCCTAGGGTTACTGGAGAAACTTATTTTTCACTAGTTTATGGTATGGAAGTTGTAGTCCTGCTAGAAATAATCATTAATACTTGATGAGTCCGGATCCCGTTACCACTTCGGACATGGTCAGTTCGGACAATGTCTATCTAACCGGACGACGAAAATTCGGACACCATCATCCATTGTGTTGTTCGAACAGAACTAAAGTACTAAAAACCTAATCACTTCTTGACTAAGCTGCTTGCTCTCCTACTAAGAGCTCATGGGTCCTTGAACTTGACCCGGGTCCATTAAACATGACCCAAAAGCCCATAAAGCCCAAATGTAAGGGTATAAATACCGAACCACCAACATTAAATGAGAAAAATGGAAATTAAATACAACCAGGCTGCTTAATTCTCCCTCTGCTCTCTACTCAAACATTAAATACTCTCAAACTTCCACACAGTTCTAAACAAAAATTACAAACTTACCCTCAGACGGAAATAAGCCTCACCAATACTCACATAATACTCAACTATTTAGAAGAAGATAATAATATTATAAGGTAAATAATTATTGAATTGGATGAATAACATAGAACTTAAGCATAAATCTGAGCAAGTATTACAAGAGTTTAACAAAGAATATATTTGGTTCAAAATTAAAGTCGAGAACCCTCAAGGAAGGTGAGTTAGTTATTAATAAAGTTTTTCAAGGTTTTAAGGATAAGAATGCAAGAAAGCTTTCTCTAAAATGGGTTAAGCCATATAGAGTCATATCATAGAGGGCATTATAGAGCGTGCCGGCTGTAAAATTTGGATGTAAATATTCTAAAACACCCATAGAACATAATCCATCTAGAGATGTATAGAGGAAATTTATAATAAGTATTATAAGTTGATAATAAAGAAGTTTCTTTGAGAGAAAAAATGTCATTATATTTTTTGAAGAAATAGTTGCATTTTTTAGGAAAATAAATTAAGAGAATATATTAGTTACAGAGGTCAGCTAAGCAAACATGAAAGTTACACAAAAAATATCAGATATGTATTGACGAGTTAGTGATATGGTTGAAATAACCAGTCATATAGTTGATTTTTTTTGGAAACGCGAGTGCTCATACTAAGCCATGACTTAAAATGTTCAATAAGCGATATGGTTGAAATAGTCAGGCCTATAATTGAAAAACCAGTAGGAACACAAATGGTCTATTAAGCCATAACTTGATATATCGTATAAAAGATGTGGTTGAAATTAGCAGACTTATAGTTGAAAACCTATTAGGAACGTAAATGGTCATATTGTGCTCTAATATAAAAGGTCAAATATGCGTATCCAATTTGTCAATAAATCAAAGACGAGGAGTATGTTACTAAAATAAACAAAGTTAAAAATCAAGCAAGGATTAATTAATAGTCAAAGAGGGAATAAAGCATGAGCCTCCATCAAATTACAAAAGGCAACTTGAAGTTCAATTAGTGACGTGGTTATAAAAATGATAACCACCAAAAGATTTTGAAGATGGTAGGTGCAAGGAAGGTGCAGGTTGACATAATCATTACTAGTTTCAACAACGACAAGATGATCGGTAATAATAGTAATTTCATCACCAATATAGTTCTCATCAACATCATATTTGTCAAAGGATGTATGTCGTTCATCTTCAGGTAGTTTGCTTAAAAGTTTTCCCAAAATCATGTTTGTATTATTCTTCTAAAGTGTTAAGATAGTTTCTTTTTGGATCCTTGTTAGCATATTGGTAAAAAAAAACTATGATTCTTCTCTTCTTTTTCATATTGGATTTAACATTGTTTTCATGAAAATTATTCTCAACACTTTTCACAACATCTTTTGTAGATTTTTTAATATCTTCAGTTTTCTTTATTCCAAAACTATTCAATTTCTCTTCCAATATTGTAACTTCAAACTTTAAAAGTATTTTTGGATTTTAAAGCATTGTTGTCATTAGTCAGATTGGTAACTTTAGCAGTCTAGGTCTCTATTTGGCTTGATAGACCATCATTCTTGTTTCTCAAGCTAGTATTTTGAGACATAAGATAAATGTTTAAAACAAGTTATTTGAAATTTTGAGAAACTAGCTCAATCCGTTGAGAAATCAATTCATTTCCTTATTTCTTTAAAGAATATTTTTCAACAGATAATGCACCAACCAAACTTTCTTTCTTAATTTTTTTTATTTGGACAGTTTGTCATATTGTTGCTTTAAAAACGAACACACCTTTTTAAATACTGATAAAAAATTTAGTAATTTTTGTAACCGACCCAAATATATTAGGCCCTGACTTATGAGTTTGCACTATTTCAAAATTCGATGAGGTCATGGATCGATAAGTAAGGTTGAACAAGTTATGGTAACTAAAAAAAGAGCAAGCATGGTTGTAATGAGTGAAATAAATTTGAATTAAAACATGCGATGAAATACTAATAAAGGACACTAACCTCTATTTGAAGTTCTAGTTTCCTCTACAAGATATTATCCATACTCATGTTATTGTAGGTGCACCTAACTAGGGTTGTGTTTGAGCTATTAAGCCATCAGTATGGTCGAGCTTGAAACAATTTTTGGGTTGGAACTTTGATCAGATTTTGAAGCAGGGATAATTTGTTTATGAGAGGTGGCACGAGCTGGGGTACTAGGGCTATGACAGTAGAAATGGTAGGAGGATTAGCATCTTGACTAGAGGTACCTAATAAACTTGATACTTTATCATGAAGTTGGTAATGACCCGAATAGATGGGTTTTGCTGGGAACACTCTTTTTTTTTATTTTTTCCTGATCAATAGAGGTGTTGGTTTTAGGAAGGTTAGTTTTTTTTTACGAAGGAACGTAAGGTACATTTTCTAAGAATAACGATTCCTTTTAATAATACAATGGGTTGTTTCTTCGTGGCAGGGTTATTAATGATGGCAACATGATTATTTTGTTCAAAAAGGTTGAATATTTCTTTTGTCCATAAAGGGTGTTAGTTGAAGTTGAAAATTTTGAAGGAGGATCTTTAAGAGGAGGGTATTTCTTTTTAGAAACATTAGCAACTAAACATATTTTCTTGTCGAGCGTTCCACTTTGTCTAATTAGCATTCTTCATTTTTTCTTGGGACGATCGTCAGATGAAGTAGTTTTTTGCTGAATTTAAGTGAGAGCATCAGTCGGAGGAATATGAGAGGCATTATCAATTTGTTGTGTGACAATGGGTGAATTTATTTTCCTCATAAAAATAAGGGCATTCTTAGGGTTGGCAAGGTTGTCTTCTAGATCATCAGCATTAAGTGCATGTTGGGAAGGCCCGGTAGGCAAATTAGTTCATTTTTTCTCAAGAGCTTGTGTGGAAGGGGAAACACCTTCAACATTTTTTACAATTCATTTCATGGGAACTCTTAAACCTAAACCGTTGTTTTCACGGTTACAAACACATTGAAGAAGCATACTCTCAATTGACTCATGAGTAGCTTCATCTAACATTGCAACTAGAATAAGTTTCCCTTCATCTAACATAGTAAGTTCGTCCATGGGCCAAAGACAAGACAAGAGGAAATTTTCGATCGTGAAAAAATTATGGAAATCTCGAAACCAAAGTTGGTACGCAACACAATGTAGGCTCTGATAGTTCCAGAAATCTTTGGAGGAGATGTTAGAGTAAAACAATGCTTAGAGGACTTAGTTCGCGATTCAAATTACTTAGTAAGTATTTTAAAGAGATAAAGCCTACTTTTTAGAGAGAGAAAGTAATGAGTAATAATTGTGTAATCATTAATCAATTACCTCCCCAAAAGGGGTGTGGTGCTTTTATAGTACATTTATTTGGCCGCGTGTCTAACAAGTTACTAATTATGGTATATCCTCAAGTTTTTTGTTTGCTATAAATTAGTTCTTCTACATTACAAGATTATTTATTTCTCCTAAGAGACTTTCTTTATATCAATTGACACCCATGGCTTTCTAAGATCTTCTTGTTAATTTATTCTTCCCTCATCAGTAGCCCCCCCCCCCAGTCCTTGTGAAAAATATTCGAACAAGAACTGTTGTATGATCATTCTTATCTTCATCAAATTACTTAGTGTTTTAACTGTTAACTTGTCTAGTGAGAAACCCTTCCTTGAATACAGAATATTTTGTCAATTGTTTCAAGACAAGAAAGCTTCTACAAATTTTTGTCCCAAAAATATTCCTCGAAGTTTTAAGTACATGAATCTTCTTCGAATTTTCGAACGATAGGATTTTTCCTCAAAATTTTGATGCCAAACACCCTACTCGAATTTTATTTGGGCTTCAATTTGTCTGTTTACTGTAAAAGCCTTCGAATTTTGTTTGTTTATTCGATATCCATAGCAAATGTTTTCTCAAAATTTTCACGGTTGTGACGTCATGACTTTTTCTGACACCATCAATGAAAATGGTTTCCCTCTGCCAATTGTCGATGGGATACCCCTTTCATGTACTTATTTTTTACACGAACTAGCTTAGGGGCGGCGTGATGTGTCTCTAGGCACTTATCGCCCCTAGTTTGGATAACTTGCTCCTAGGCAAACAACACCACCACCTTGGGCTTTGTTAGCCTTCAAAGCCCACCTGTCTCCTATAAATATTCTTATCTCTTCACATATTTTCTTAACATTTTTAGAGAGAGAAAGCTCTAAAGATATTATTCTAGAGAGAGAAGTAGTTTATGCCAAAGAATTTTGGCATACCAGAGTTGTTAACCATCAGTCAGAAATTCGAAGAAAGGAGAGCTGCCACTTTATACGTTGAATCAAAAACCCAGCCCCTGGAGAATTCAATAATAATTATCCTTTCGAATATCTGCTCTCAGCCCCCCAGTCAGTATTGCTTAACAATTTAAAATAGTGACTCTATAAACATGGGACACGATAAACATTCAAAAGTATCCTCCTCGAAAAGGAAAAGGTATAAAAAAACAACCATAAACACTCAAAAAGCTCTAAGGAATCCCCTTCATATATTTCTTCCACGCCGTTTACTACCCCACCAGGAACTCTGAGGCCAACGCCAAAGATACCCCTACGAAATTTGACAAGATTTGATGTTGCCCGGATCATGAAGCAGACACTTGAATCAATTCTAGAGGCTAGATCCAACGTGTCCCCTGCTCATCCTAATGATGAGTAAAAAGAAATGAAAACTTCCGAAGGGAGGCTAGTCCTGTTTGCCGAGGAGAAACCAACTGCCATCACTTCTCAAGTTATTGAAAAGAAGACTACCAGTATAGGCTTTTCTGAGATAAATATCAATGTTGTTACTTTTCAAAATGAGGAAAATAATTATCCTCCAAAGAAAAAAGCTAAGTCACAAGAAGATGTTCTATTGCCCCCCCAATGATCAATGATTTAGTGGGAAATAACCTTAAAGCAGTTAATAACAGAAACTTGCTGGCCTTGCACAAAGTGCAATATAAATACTATGACACATTCGAAGAGGCCAAGCTAAAAGTTTGATGGGGAATTCTTTTCTTCAATTTCTATTTGTTTCCCAGCTACTAGAGAGACCCCGCTATCAGTCAGAGATAATGAACTGATCATTTACATAGAGCTGATGAATTGGGGGTTGCGCTATCGTTTGGACCCTTTCTTCGTGGGGTACTTTCCGATGATCGATCTTTGTCCCACCCAGACCGGTCTCAACATGTGGTTCTCTCTTATGGCCTGCATCATGACCTCTATAATTTCAGCCGTGAGTTTTTTGTTAGAAAAATTAGTTGGCTTCTCTGGTTTTGCAAAGAACCCATACTTCCCTTTTTATTCTCTGACCTTCAGATGGGACCAGAAGGCGGTGAGGGAGACAAGAAATGAAAGCAGTGCTTCATTTTCATCTCAGAGATTTGGGAGACAGGTTCTGAGGCCACTGTTGACAATCCACACAAGGTATCACTCGTCTGGGAAAATAGAGGTATGCTTCTTCTTCTTTTTCTCAAGAATTTTCTTATATATTATTATTATACACCTTATTTCTTAATTATAAATAGCAATGATTGTTATATCCAAGCCCTATGCCGATTTCGTTCATACAACAAAAAATTTCTTTAGTGAGCTACATTTTGGGTCAAGGCTTCCTGGTCAAACAGGTTTCAACAATGTTTTACTCCTACCAACCTTACCAAAATTTTCTTGTGGAGGTTGAATCCATCAGAGCAATTGTCTTTGGAGGAGTTCATGATTCCTCATTCTCGACAAGATGTCTTAGTTGGTTGGAATCAAAAGACATTATGGTTTTTCTTCCGACTAGAGATAGGGCCAAGAGTCATTTAAATGATAACGAGGATGAAGAAAAGGCTTATGGCGCTGAAACCCGTGGAGATGATGAAAATGCTGAAAATTTAAAGGTTGATGGTGATGTGGTTAATTCTATCGGAGGGCAATTTTGTAAAGTGTTTCGAGTGTTTTTGGTAATAAAATGTCTAGAGTAGAGGGTGGTGAGATAATTAAGTTGTGTGCTAGTAGTAAATTCCGATTACCCCCATTAACGGAAGTGGTTGGGGTATTTATACTTAATTATTGACCCATGGGCCTATTGGGTTGGGTAGTGAAGTCGGGTCAAGTTTAATGACCCTTTAGTAATTAAGTGTGAAGTGACCCGCATACAGCTTAGTCATGATTTATTACGTTTTTCCTGTTCGGTTTTTTATAACAGTGGTTATGGTCCGAACTGCCCATCGGATTAAGTCAAAACTTAGTAGCTAAAATATCTGATCTTATCAGTAGCCCGTTTAGGTCTTGCAAAGAACCTTTTGAAGACCTAACTCTTAAAAATCAATACCATCATTCTCTGATCTGTTGTTGTGTCCCCACTGTAAAAGTTTTCCTCAAGAGTGACTTTGTTCAAATTTTGGTGGAACTGATTTTTCAGTTCAAAATTCTAAGAATTTTTTTTCCAATTGTGGGACACGTGTCAGGCTCTGGTTCTACCTCTCAGCCGTTTTTCTCCTAGATTCTCGTACCTACTAGGCTAGAAAGTTACCTAGGTATTAACTCCCGTACTTTGAAGCTTTTAATCATTACTCAAATCGCTTTACCTTCTCCTAGGTAACTGCCACTTTTCACTATTATATATAAATCTTCTTACTGTTTCGTTGTATTAAAAAATTACAAGCACTTCTAGTGAGAGAAAGCTCAGTATACCTTTAAATTTTTGTTCAAGTCATATATGTTCACATCCAAAAACACTCTAGTAAAAGAAGGTTGGTTAAACTTGTCCGAGTTAGAGAGAGCGAGGAAAGTTTCAAGAGACGAACGAATTGTTGCGAGTGTCCCTGTTTCTCTTGGTGAAGGAACCAATCAATCACAAACGAATACAGACCAGGGTTCATCATCCTCAAAAGCACCCAAGGTTAGAAAGTTACCCTTTGTTTCTAGCCTTTCTCTTCTTCCATCAGGGTACTCTGTCCAAGATTCCTAAAACCCTCTCCCTAAGGAGAAAGTCGTATCTAGAATTAGAAAGCCTTCGCCTTTTATCGTAATGGGTTCAAATACAGAGAAGTCTCCAGAGAAATTAACCCCAGGCCGAGTCACCCGTCAATCCAAATCAAAATCCACTCCTACCTCTTCAAAACCCTCCAGTTCGGATGCATTAAAGCATGTGCCAAACACAAAATCATCTGGACAGCAGCCCATGGCGGAAGCCAGATCATCTGAACAACCTTCTGAGCAGCCCCTGGCAGGAGGGAGGCCATCCGAACAGCCTTCCACTGTAATGGAAGAAAACATGGAGGACAGTTTAGATGAAGCCCCTTTTGAGGATTCTTGTCAATCGGAGGACATAACTGCAGACCGGAAGGGCAAGACTAAAGTAGGTTTGACGCATCCAGATGCGCTTCTTGAGAGTCTGGAGGGTAGAGTGGGGCCAAACTTCAAGAAGGTCAGTGTGAAGTATTTGCTATCCCTTCAAAATATAGCTTATATATACACCCACACTGCTGAATTGGATCGTATTCGTACTAAGTGGGGATTCCCAGAGTCTATGAAGGTGAGAATCCCAATCATCCTAAAAACTCCGATGGACTGCAAACCTAATGAGTTGGTGGTCTATACAGAGGTGCTGAACTGGGGACTCCGGTTTCCTTTGGATCCGGAGATAGTTAGGTACTTCCACTTGACCAAACTATGTCCCAACCACTTAGTACGAATACGACCAGTGCCAAACTGAAAGCTTGGGCCTTAAAGAAATGGGACAACGCTTTCTACAACTTCTTCACATTGGGGAAATTTGTGAGGTCTCATCTGTGGAACACCTCAGGGAGAAAAGACCTCTCATCAGAAGAGATGACCAGCCCTCCTCCTGCAGATATCATCCTAAGGAGTACATAGGCTAAATATGTTAAAATTTTCCTATCTTCCAGAGCCAAAGCCCCCAGTCATCTGAATAAGATGAAGAATAAGACAAAGAAGAAAACCACAACATACCCACCTCAAACAACTACTGAAGGGACCAATTCGGAGAACCAATGAGGCATTGATATTTTTTGACTAGAAGTAGTAGAAGTTACTGTGAAGGAGGCTGATGGGTCAGACAACCCACCAAATATTTCGAAGAAGGACAAGAAACGTAAGTCCAGCAGTGATGAAAAAAGTTGCCAAGAAGAAAAAAGTTACTATGGGATCAGAGATAATTCTTCGTCCTTCTGAAATCCCTCCTCCAGGTCCTGCCGATCCTATCTTGCAAGAGGAAATTCCACCCGATATCTATTCCGAATAAGCTACTAGTGATGGTAATGAAGAGGTAAATCTTGACGCTTTTCAGAACATAAATATCTATTTTAATGATTTGGAAAAAAGATGACTTTGCGGGGCCTTACCGTCCTCTCAACTCGTCCAACGTACTGACCCACAATGGTGAGACTTGCACGATATCTAGAAAGAAAGATACCTTAAGCGATGCCCCTTGGGTTACATTCTTCCAGTGCTCGATCTGGAGAGACAAGTGAGGGATCAAACTGTTACCATCAATTCCCTATCTATAGAAAATCAAGGCTTGACAAACGATCTTCTCAACGCTCAGAAAAACATAGAATTATTGAGGAAGAAAAAGAGGATTTAGCTGCCAAACTGCTTGAGTCTGAAAAGGCCATCAAAGAACTCCAAACCAAGTACTCCGATCTGGAGACTTCTTCCACAAATAATATAACAACTTTGAAGGAACAACTACAAAATAAGGACAATACTATACAGACTATATCCGATGACAAAGTCAAGTTGGAGAATACTGTCCAAGAGAAGACCAAAGAGAAAGCTGCCTTGGAACGCCAACAAGCTCAAGCAATAACTGCAAGGATAGAAAAGTATGATAGTGGAGTAGTGGATTCTCTGGAGAAGAGGGATGATGGAATTAACTTGATATGGTCTTACAGTTCCATGCGACCTTTCCTAAGAGGACTCTTGGTCCTTTGTAGAAATATGTGGACTATGATGATCTCTTTTTCCATACAATAGCCGATGGTGACAAGCGCAACTACTCCAGTGGGATTGATTCCGAAGACGATGAAGAAGTGGGTGAGAGTTCAAGTGTTAAACTCAAAAGTCCCAAAAAAGATGGTGGTGAAGAAAAACCCAAAGGGAACAACTTACCAAACTGCTTTTCCTTGGTGTGTAAAAATAATTTTCTTAAGAGTTTGTCCCCTATTTGAAAATCTCTTCTTTTAACTCTGGAGGAAAATATGCTCCTCATCAAGCCTTGGTAATGCGCTGTTCTCAAATGCGCTTTAACTTTTTTTTCTTCAATCAAATCTAACTGATTCCTAACTGCTATATCATTAGCTTGTTCTAGATATAGTTTTGGACTCTGTGAGATGGTAAAGTAGTTTCTATGGGAGTAATCGGATACATCCCATATACCAGAGAAAAAGGAGACTCGTGTGTGGTAGCCCGAGGTGTAGTTTGGTAGGCCCATAATACTTCATGTAAATAGCTTGGTCACTTTCATGCAACTCCTTCCAATGTTTTTTTTCAATCCGGAAAAGATTGTTCTATTTGCTACCTCAACCTGGCCATTTGCTGAAGGGTAGAAAAGGAGAAGAAAAACAATGTTGAATTCCTCTGGAGGTATAGAATGCTCCCATGTTTTTATTATCAAATTGTGGCCCATTGTCTGTAGTAATCTTTCGGGAGACCCCAAAACTGCAACATATGTCAGATAAAATAAATTTAATAATTTCCTTCGAAGTGGTTCCAGCCAAAGGATCTGCCTCTATCCACTTAGAAAAATAGTCAATAACGACTATGATTGTTCTACATCCACCAGATGTCATGGGAAGAGACCCGACTAGATCCATACCCCATCTGGCAAAGGGTATTGGTTCAGATATGGATTCCATAGGAACTGCTGGAACATGAATTTCATTTCCATACTTTGATAAGGATCACACTTTTTCACCATCTCTTTAGCATCTGCCATTATGGTTGGCCAGTAGTACCCTGCTAATATGACTCTTATGGTTAAGGCTTTATAGCCACAGTGTGCAGAACCTTCTCCATCATGTAGCTCATATAATACAACTTGGGTTTCTTCACATCCTAAGCAACGTAGGAGAGGTCTGCTGAAAAATTTATTGTACATAACTTCTCTTAATATCAAGAAACCATGAGCTTTGTACTTGATCTTTTTAGCCACAACTTTATCTGGACGCAATATCCCATCGGAGATGTATTAGAGAATAACATATCTCCAATCTTTAGGTTGAATAACAAGCATATTCATATTTTCTTTACTCTCTTTTTCCTGACCTGTCTGTATGGATGGACATTCCCACACACGAATCCATGGGTAAGATTCAGAATAAGTTATAGTTGTCAAAGAGTCTGCCAGAGTATTTTTCGATCTAGGAATATGCTCATAGCAGATATATTAAAGTTCGCAGCAAATTATTTCAAAATAAGCAATTATTTGATCAAATGTTCTTTCTTTACTTTAGATTGTCCTTGAACATGGTGAATCAGCAGTTGGGAATCACTCATTAATCAGACTCTCTTTGCTCCACATAAGAGAGCCAGCTTAAGACTAGCTATGGCTACTTCATATTCAGACTCATTGTTAGAAGCTCTGAAACTAAAGCATATGGCCTGGTACATATTGTCACTATATGGAAAAGTTAGACAAATCCCAGCCCCACAGCCCACAGTACTTGATTCACCATCAGTTCGAACTACCCATTCTTTCTTAGATTTACTTTCTGATTCCTGTCCGGAGGATCTATTAGCATGAAATTCTACCAAAAAGTCAGCCACTGACTACAATCTACACAAGCTATCACTCGTCTGGGCAAATAAAGGTATGCTTCTTCTTTTTCCTCCATAATTTTCTTATATATTATTATTATACACCTTCTTTCTTAATTATAAATAACAATGATTGTTATATCCAAGCCCTATGCCGATTTCGTTCCTACAGCAAAAACTATCTTTAGTGAGCTACATTTTGGGCCAAGGCTGTCTGGTCAAACAGGTTTCAACTATGTTTTACTCCACCAACCTCGCCAAACTTCTCTTGGAGATTGAATCCATCAGAGAAATTTTCCTTGGAGGAGCTCATCATTCCTTCTTCTCGACAAGATGTCTTAGACTGGTTGGAAGAAAAATACGTTGTGGTTTTTCTTCCGACTAGAGATAGGGCCAAGAGTCATTTAAACGATGACGAGGATGAAGAAGAGGTTTATGGTGCTGAAACCCGTGGAGATGATGAAAATGCTAAAAATTCAAAGGTCTGATAGGTCCACAAATATTTTTGCCCAAACAAATGAAAACCATCCTAGGAGACTCATTTGAAGAAAGAATTCCAACAAAAATTGAAGGGCATTTTAAAAGATATCCCAGAAACTTCCAAGGCTGTTAGCTCCTGGAAAATAAAGAAACTGAGTACACCAACCCGAACGGATAACCATTGAATTTTATCATCCCAACTTCCACCAAATTTTATGATCGTTGAAGAACCTGAAAGTGATGCTCAAAAGGTTTATTCATCCACTTTGGTTCACTTTGAGGCTGGCTCCTCGGATAGTTCTTTTGAGATTCCTCGAGAAGACGAATTCTCTTTCCGCCGTCACAAGATGCTTCATTCCTCTGTTACCATTGGGAAAACGATGGAACATCTGAATGATCATAAAAGATATTACAACTCTGAAGCCTCATTATCCAAATTCAAAGTCAAGGAGCTCAAGCAAAAACATTTAACCCTTAAAAAACAAGCCGATGCACTCCTTGAAAAGTTGGTTGCATCTGAGAATTATTTCATGCTCCTTTAAAACTATTATCAAGAAGAGAGAGAGCTTTATGCAGAGCAACATGTCTCTAAGGACAATCTTATCGCAGCTTACAAGAAAGGAAATGATCAAGCCACAAATAGCTTAAAAAGGTGCTTAAAGGATTTTGAGAGGGTCGTAAAAGAGATATAACTTATCTTAGCTTAGGCTAAAAAAGAAAACGAGGATTTTGTTGAAGCTTACGCTGCTAAGTGTGTAAACAAGCTAAATACGAGCGACGCAACTGTTAGATCTGGGTTGAGTAAAAGAATTCATGAGCGCTACCCTAATCTAAACTTGGGTAGATTTTGGGAACACGTCCCGGTCGAATTTCGTATGCCTCAGATATTGTTGAGTGATAGTGAAGATTCAAATCCGATGACAGTGACTCTTCAGAGTCTTTAGAGTGAGAAAACTGCAAAACTCCTCAAAATCTTCGGGGCAATTTTGTTAAAGCCCTCCAAATCTTCGAGGCATTTTTGTAAAAGCACTCAAAATCTTTGAGGCATTTTTGTAGAAGTCCCCATAATTTTTGGGGCAGTTTTGTAAACATTTTCATAATTTATGAAGTGCTGGTTTTTAATTATATTTCCACAATGCTTAAAATAAATAATACAAACTTTTGTTGGAATACTGTGTAGGTTCAAAATTTAGTAGTTTAAGACCCACTTTTTGTTGGAAGGCCTTGTAGTTCCAAAATTTATTAGTTGTAGACCAACTTTTGTTGGAAGACCTTTTAGGTCCAAAATTTAATAGTTAGAGACCAATTTTCATTGGAAGACCTTTTAGGTCCAAAAATGTGAAGAGTTTTTGTGGAAAAACTTGTATATATATAAATCGACTAATAAGGCACCTCGTTAAAACCTGCATGTGCCTATTATGGTAGGAAATAGTATGCCACTGATACTTTACACAAAAAATATACACATATATATATATATATATATATATATATATATATATATATATATATATATATATATATATATATATTACATTCTACGTACAAAATAAGATGCTCTATATTCCAAGGATGCTTAAGATTTATTCCTTCTTTATCCTTAATCTGATACGTTAGAGGCTTCACCTTCTCTGTTATCTCATACGGGCCTTCCCAATTAGGACCTAACTTTCCTAGGTGATTTTCTTTGGTATGAAGAAAAACCTTTCTTAACACTTGATCGTCCACTTTAAATTCTCTTCGTTTAACCTTGGAAGCATATCTACTTCTCATTAGTGTTTGATAATGCAGTGAATTTATTTTTACTAGCCTTCTTTTTTCTTCAATCAAGTCCAGCTCATGTTTACATCATTGGGCTCTTCGGAATATGTTATGATACGATATGACAGAAAAACTGACTCGGATGGTACTACTGCATCCATCCCATATACTAATGTGAATGGGGATTCAGACGTTGATGTTTGAGGAGTTGTTTGGTATGCATATAGAACTTCTTGCAGATAATCAGGCTACTTCTTGCCTTTCCTTCCAAGTTTTTCATTAACCCATCAAGAATTGTTCAATGGGTGACTTCTACTTGCCCATTTTCTTATGGGTGGAAAGGAGCTGGAAAAAATTGTTGTATCCCTCGAGAGTTATAAAAAATTCTTCAAATCTTCGTTATCGAATTGAGGCCCATTATCTGTAGTGATTTTCATGGGAACCTCGAAACGACATCAAATATTCGAAGTGATAAATTTGAATACATCTTTGGCTTTTGTTCCTGCTAAAGGCTCTGCCTCAACCAATTTAGAAAAGTAATCAACTGCCACGATTATCTTCTATTTCCCCAGAATCCATTGTATACTTCCGAGGGGAACTCCTGGTTTATGATTTATATTAGCGAACCTTTGACAGGTATCGCATCTTTTAACCAACTCTCTTGCATCGGAAGAGATCGTAGGCCAATAATATCTTGTAAAAAACACTCTTCTTATTAGAACCTTGTACCCACAATGCGCAGACCCTTCTCCATCATGCAATTCTGATAATATCATATGCGATTTGTTTTTGCTTAATCATCAAATCCAAGGTCTACTGAAAGATTTCTTGTACAAGATTCCTTCAAGGATCATATATCCATGAGATTTGAAACGTACTTTTTTAAACAATGATTTATTAACTGGTAATTCATCATTTGCCAAAAAGCTTGTTGATATCTAGTCTCTAATACTCCTCTACATAAACTAATATTTGAAGGTCTTCATCTATAATCCCAATTACTTGCTCTGAATTCTTAATAATTGATGGGCTTTCGAGCGTAATAATCCATGGATATGCCTCCGAATATAAAACAATTTCTAAAGAGTCTGCCACATAATTTTCTCCTCTTCGGACATGCTCATAGCTGATTTTTCGAAGCCTAAAGATAAGTCTTTTAACACTTTCAAATATTTTACTAGATGATTCTTTCGAGCTTCAGATTGTCCAGATACATGATTAATAAGGAGCTGTGAATCACGAACTAGCTTAACCTTTTTAGCCCCACAGATTTGTGCAAGCCTTAAACCTGCTAAAGCTGCCTCGTATTCCGCTTCATTATTTGTTGCTCTAAACCCAAAACGGATGGTCTAATACATTGCAATTATCTTTGGAGAAACTAATTGTATCCCAGCCCTACAACTTGATGAGCTCAACCCCAAATCTGTTCGGATTATCCACTCTGCTTCAAAATTTTCTTCATTAGTGTCCATATCTGATCGCTCATAATGAAACTCTACTAAGAAATCTACTGAGGCTTGAGCTTTGATCGCATTTTTGGGTTCAAACTCAATATAAAAAACTCTTAGTTCAACTGACCACTTGGTCATTCTCCTCGAAATATCAGGTCTTTGAAGCATATTTTTAATGGAAAAGACGTTCGTACCACAATAAAATGAGCTTGAAAATATGGTCATTTTTTAGCAACAATTATTAACGTACAAGCCAATTTTTTCAAATTCAAATACTGTTTCTCTGCATCTAATAAACTTTTGAAGATATAGTACACTGGTTTTGGAACATTATCTTCCACTCATACTAATACAACACTTACAGTATAATCTGAGACTGCTACATATATAAATAATTGTTATCCTAGAATGGCCTTTGTGATAGTTTCCGGGGAATAAAGTGATTCTTTAATCCGATTGAAGACATATGAACACTCTTTTGTCCAGTTGAAGCAATTTGCATGCCTTAAAACCTAGAAAAATGAGCATATTTATCTGAAGAATAAGATATAAATCTATTCAGCGTTGCCAACCTGCCTTTTAATATTTGAACTTCTTTTATACTTCGAGGAGGAGTCATAGACGTTAAAGCTTTTTAACAGTACTGGATCAGCTAGCTTCAATCCCTTTTCATTTACTATATATCCGAGGAACATTCCTGATCGAACCCCAAATGTGCATTTTTCTGGGTTTAATTTTAAGTTCACCCTTTTTAAGTTAATAAAAATTTCCTCTAGATCATCAAAATGATCCTCATCCTTAGGACTTTTTACCAGCATATCATCGATATATACTTCAATGTTTCGCCCAATTTTTTATTCGATTTTTTTTTTCACCAGACGCTGATAAGTTGTCCTTGCATTTTTAAACTCAAACAATATTACTTTATAACATTGTAAAACCTTTCTGGTGATAAACGATGTGTTTTCTTCATCCATTGGATCTATTTTGATTAGATTATACCCTCCATAAGTATCCATAAAAGAAAGTAACTGATTTCCTGACGTGGAATCTACCAGCTGATCTATCCATGGGACAAGGAAAGGATCTTTTGGACAAGCCTTATTTAAGTCTGTAAAATCTACGCACATTCGCCACTTGCCGTTTTTATTTTTAACCAACACCGAGTTTGCCGCCCACAAAGAATATTGTAATTCTTGAATGTGCCCTACTCTGGATAGATGTTCTACCTCTGCCACTATCGCCTCAGGTTTTTCTTGGGAAAAAGCCTTATTTTCTGTGTTATTGGCCTTACATTATTCTTGATTGATAGTTTATGACAAATAATTTCTCAGGGAACACTAGTTACGTCCTCAGAACACCATGCAAACATATCTAACTTTGTGGAATAAAATTCAATAAATGTTTCCCTTAAATTTGGAGATAACTTTGTTCAAATCTTCAAAACTTTACCATCTAGATACACATGATCTTCATAACTTTCATCAGGAACCAAAAGACCGGGAGACTCCCTCGGGTCATCAAAAGGGGTTGGCTCCAAGGAAATCCCTGCTAGTTGTTATACTTTCTCTGATTCATTCCCCTAAACTTGCTTGGTAGATAAAGGAATTTGGTAACATTCTCTAGCCATTTTCTGCCTGCTTCTAATTGTCCCAACATTTTTTCCCACAACATACTTTAAACATTGATGAACTGTAGAGATAATAACAGGCATGTTTAACAACCAGGACCTCTCAAAGATAACATTGAAAGATGTTGGAGCATCTACTACAATAAACAAAATTTCAACTTATTTTCTAAATGGCCCTCGGCCTAATTCAATCACACTTTCAAATTCCCCAACCACTTCAGCGGTCACCCTTGTGAATCCCACAATATTTTGATCCGACCTTCGGATTATAGGAGGGTTAACAATTTTCTTATAAGTTCTCATGAATAAGATGTTGGTCGAACTGCATGTGTCAATTAGAACTCTTTGCACTCGATCGCCAACTATCCCTGCTGAAATTACCATTGCGTCTTTATGTGGCCCTGCCACAGTTCTCATATCATCACACTTTGTTGAATAAGTAACATTAATCAAAAAAATTCTTCAAAACAAATTATTGGGAAGGGAGCTCAATGCAGATATATCGAGGCATCCACTTCTAGCTGAGTAGTCAAGCTGACTATATGTCTCTTCGCGAAGCTGTTTGAATTTCTTACAACGGTATCATCCCCAAAAATCGCCAAAGATTCAAAGAACACACATAAGTCACTAACCTTTTTCCTCGGGATAATTTCTTCAACCATTATAATATCGTTTCTTTCCTCTTTTGGATCCATGTACTTGTTGCAATATCAGAAGAATCAATATCTTCGGAAATAACCAATGCGGATTCTTCTTTTGAGCTTATTTGACTGCCGGATTTTTCTGAGAGTGTTTCTTTCTAAAGTTTGTCAATTTTCCATTTTTAATTATCGCTTAGATTTATTTATTCAATGCAATGGATTCCTTTGTGTCATGACCAACGTCTTTGTGATACTTGGAATATTTGTTATTTATATTCTCCCTCTGAATTTTAATTGGGAAAGCTTTACGAAATTTCACTTGACCACGAGTTATGTTAAATATAGTAGACACACACTCAGTCAGATCTGCAAAATATTCTGGACGAATTTATTTGTTGGACATTGGCCTAACTATTTGTTGTGTACTCTATATTTGTTACCGGTTTACTCCGGGCCTCAGAGGATACTGGTTTTTTGCTTTAGGTTGCACATTTATTCGAGGAGGTTGAGTAGTAGCAAGAGATATTTAGAGCTGATTATGCTCCAACGTATCACTAGAACCTATTTCTGAAGCCTGAGTTTCTTCCACCAATATTATTTTTTCAACTTGAACAAGAAGAGCCCCAAACATCATTACTTGACTTTCAGCCACAGTTTCCTCCAATATTCCTGGGAGAAGTCCCATTCGATATGCGTCCAAAGCCATGGAGTCTTTACAATACTCCATATCAGTTTTTGCTTTAACAAAACAGTTGGTATAAATTTTCAAACTTTCTCCAACCTTTTGTCTACAGTATATTATGGTGTCTCCATTAGCTCAAAATTTCTTATTACCCACGAAATGTTGTTGGAAAATATTCCAGAACATGTCAAAGTTTTTGAGATAACTCTGCGGAACTCGGTTATACCATTTTGAAGCAACACCCTTAAAAGTTTGGGAGAAATCCCTACATAGCAACTTGTCATCATCGTCAAAATTAATCATAAATTTTTTAAATTGTTCAATATGGCTATCAGGATCTTGTGTTCTGTCGAATTTTTCCATTTTAGAGATGTCAAAATGCTTTTGGAGGTGGTTAGAAAGTATTTCCGCGGACAAATGAGATGACCTCCAATTATGGCCTACTTTGTATACATTGGTTCTTGGACCCTCATGAGCCATCGCATTGTGGCCCTCCTCGGAAGGAGCTGTGTATTGATTACTTACACGATACTCAAAATTTTGACTTCCTGACGGGTTCTGAGTATATACAATGTTATCTTTCTTTACACAATCCTAGGAGCCCTGATCTTTCCCTTGCAAGTCTTTAGTCTGATGACCTGCTCGATGCTCTTTTCTATGTTTCATTACATATTTTTTTATGTCTTTAATCCTATGATAATCCTTTATGGAGAAGATTCAATTGAATCATAGAGTAAATAATCACTTAATTCAGATGATTCATACATGTACCTTGGATTTATTTTCTTCCTCGGAAAATAGTGACGATGCCTCTGGTATCTGTCCTTCTTACTACTGATTTGATGGTGGTGATCTGGTCCATCTTTCTCAATTTTGTTTTCTCTTCGAACTTCAGAAAAACATTTCTTGAAAGCTATCGTTGCATCTTTTTCAGAGTTTAGCTTTTTAGTTTCTTCCAACAGTTCATTTCTCTGAGCAATCAAAATTGACTCTTCTAAAATCTCACCATTATGTTGATTGTTATGTTATTGATCGATCTCCATGTTAATTTTAACGAGGTTTTCTTCGAATTCTTATTCAATCATCAAATAATTATTCATGTCTAATTCTCCTCGAATTTCCATCACTTTTCTTTCAAAATTTCAACAAGATTTTGGAAATGGTTCTGAGTACCAAATCGTTTCTCACAGACGGCGCCAATGATAGTTCTAGAGATCTTTGGAGGAGATGTTAGAGTAAACAATGCTAAAGGACTTAGTTCGTGATTCAAATTACTTAGTAAGTATTTTAGAGAGAGAAATTCCACTTTTTAAAGAGAGAAAGTAGTGAGTATTAATTGTGTAATCATTAATCAATCACACTTCCCCAAAAGGGGTGTGGTGCTTTTATAGTACATTTATTAGGCCCCACGTGTCTAACAAGTCATTAATTATGGTCTCATCCTCAAGTTTGTTGTTTGCTATAAATTAGTCATTTTACATTACATAATTATCAATTTCTCCTAAGAGACTTTTTTATATCAAATTACACCCCTAGTTTTCTAAGCTCTCCTGGTTAATTTATTCTTCTCTCATCAGGCTCGAGAAGGGATTCATGTTAGATTCATTGTAAAACTTCCGAGGAATTTGATGATTTTGAGCCATATCTATTAAGAATGAATAAAAAGTAACAACAATGATTAATCAATAAGATATCATATCTTACGTGTAGCATCCAACGTATTCCGACTTGGCTATATTCCAGGTCTAAGTTCCAAAATTCCCAATTTCCAAAAATAAAAATGATAGAATATATTCATTCATGGTCAGATGATGGGAAATTAACAATTTTGTACCGATTTTTTATACTGATTATATAGAAAGAGTTATTGGAAAGATTTTGAATCTCAACATTAGATATGAAGTCTACAAGTTCGATTGGTATATTTAAACTTTTGAACTGAGAAGAACACTCGGCAAAGTACGCTATCTATTGACAGACAACTAACGAGGGCAAAAATAGATGTATTTGAAGAAACCATGTATAAAATTAGCATAAGGAAGTTGAAGTCCATATTGAAAAACATAAATGAAATTTCCCACTTTAGCTGGTTATACCGGATAAAGGAGTTCACCGAGAAGAGGAAATTAAGCAATTAAATATTCTAGAAAACCATAAAAATTTGAATTTGTCTGAAGTACTTATTTAAAAATTTGACATTTGTTGGGACATCAAAAATGAGAATGTGGGGAAGTTCTTTTGTAGTTTTTTTGGGGTAAAATTGAGTTTTTCTTTCGAGCCATTTTGGAGGAAAATAAAAAATAAAATTACTCTAACAAATTTAATAACTAAGAAATCAGGTTTTTTCTTTATATCAAATTAGGCTTACAGTTGAGAATTATCTAATGTATTTTCATGTTTGGTTTTGATTAATGAAAAATAAAGTATGTAAGTAAGAATTTAAAAAACAGGTTTGTAGAGTCAATAATCAAGGAAGTTTAAAGCTTAATTTAAAAACATACATAAAATAATAAATTTTGAAGTTTGATGGAAGTGATGCATAAAAATGAATTTAATAAAAAAAAGTAAAACAAATGTTTAAATATGAATGATAACCATTCATGAGTCGACGAATCATCGGTTAAAACTAAACTTTTGAATATATATATATATATATAAAATAGTAAGGTAAATGATTACATTATTAATTGTAAACGATTTCAAAAAAAACAATTTATACTTAATGTGTTCACATGGTAAGATGAATGTGAGTAAAAAAGAATGAGTATGCATAACAGAATTTTTTAATTTAAAGATAAATTTATAACGTAAGAATTAGTATTTTATGAATAATATCTTGTTAGTATTATTATCTGTATAAATCTGGAGATAAATTTATTTTTGAAATTAATAAAAATAATTTTAAACAATAAGGAGAGTTTGGTAAGGATATGTTATGCATTTGACATATTCTTTACAACTAACGAGATATATTCATATTAATATATTTTAAAAGGATAATGTTCATGAAAAGTAATGAGTTAGTAATATTTTGAAGACGGTGACATCTAACCAAGAAAAAACGAGGGTCTTCCAAAGATCTTTAATTGAAGGACATCACAAGATTTTAGACGAAGAACAAAAACAAGAAGACGAGGGCCTATCAAATATCTTTAACCGAGTGACGTTCAAAAGGTTTTAGAGGAGATAATGAAAGAAAGAAGACGACGGCTTTTCAAAGAACTTAAAATTTTAGACTAAGAGATAACGAAAGCAAGAAGACGATGGTCTTCCAAATATCTTTAAGTGAGGGACATTGAGAAGGTTTTAAATGAAAAGATAATGAAAATAAGAAAATGATCATTTTTTAAGACTTTTAACCGAAAAGCATCTTACAAATTTTAGACGAAATCATAGTAGAAATACAAAATCGAAATTTTAGACGAAATCATAGTAGAAATACAAAATTCGAAGTAACAGAGCGAGAAAGGTTGTTTAAACTCTTATAACTTAACTGTGAAACACATGTCACAATCTAACAGATGGTCAATTTTTTTTTGTTAATTTGTTATAACACGTGTAATTAAACGATCTAAAAAATGACGAAGTATAAATTATATAAATCGAGAAAAAATGGTTTTGTTTATGAGTAGCTATTGTTGTGATATTTTCGCCATTTTAGTTTAATACTAGTACAAATAGCCGCGCGTTGCTGCGGGATTATAAAATTTGATGATTACAATTCAATAAAATATAAGTTAGTTTTGAACATATAACTTAACAAAAAAATGATAAAATTGATTGATTATATAAATAAAAAATTAATATAAACATTTGTTTATAAATAAATAAAATCTTTGATATATAACCATGTATCTAAAGTCTATATCATATTGTACATAAATTTTCTAAAATATTAAAATATTTTGAAAAAGGACTTATCGCAATCTGATCGTTTTCATCTAGCTCAACCTCCCTAACAGAAAATAAATTAAACAAAAAATAAATAGGACTAATAAAAAATATATACAATATATGTAAAATATAAGAGTAAATTTAATTTTTTTCCTGTTGAAACTAAAAAATTATATAACAACTAATAGGAGTAAATTAAACACTAAAAAATAAATATATTGAAAAATTATACGGTACCAAATATTAGAATGGTTGAGTCTATTATCTTATAAGCCAATCTTGTCCATAGAGCCTTCATAACCTATCTGACATTCTCAAATTAATAAAAGTTATACAGTCATGTACATCTTTTTTTCCTAAACTTATGAATGATTTCGTTCATATATTATGATAGTAATCGAAAACGTCAAAATTACCACTAAACCCAAGTTTAATGTCAAATCTCAAGTATATAAATACTATAGACCCTATACTTTGACAACAAAGTAGTTTACTATTTTTTTTTGTTCGGGTTTTGTTTTGTTACAAGTTAGTTGAGTTGAAGTCTTTCCTTTCTCTTTCTTTATTGAGTAATAGTTGATCTTTTGTATAAAAAAATATACTAATTGTAACAATAATTTTATGGCTTTGGCTAAATCTGGTCCCAAAATGGTAATTACCCCCATTTTTAAGTAGCGTCATAAAAACTTTATCCATCTACAACTTTTTACCCAAATACCCCGACTGATTTAGTAAGTCCTAACCTTAAACTCTAACCATCCCCAAAACCAAACAACCCCAAACTCTATCTTTTCCCCTATTTTTTCCATCTCCCTCACTAAACTTACAAATTCTAAAATCACAAAACTAAAGATTCGGCTTACAAGAAAGTGTTCTTCATCAACTTAAGAGTACTTTAATCCAATAAACAACAACAAATGGGCAATGGAAAATATTAAAAATCTATTTTTCTTAGGTTTTGTGTTATTTTATAGGTTTTAATGGTTTTTGTAGATTTGAGCTATTTAGGGTGTTAGAATAGGTAAATCTATGTTTATTTAGGTGTTTGAAGTTATATGTTGATGTTAGATTTTTGGATGTGTGTTAGAATAGAGTTTTTAGGTTTGATTTGTATTGAAATGGGGTTTTTTGCGTAGGTGTTCTTGGTCCCCGCCGGGTGAGAATTTTTCAACCGGCGGGGAACAGGGTTCAGTTCTCAATCGGTGGTGGAGAGGGTCTCAACTGGCAGGGGGAGACAGGTTCAATTATTTTCAAATTGGGAAGAACTTTAAAAATAGAAAATTTTTAACGGATTTGTTATAAATACTACATTATTTTGAGTTACATGTTCCTCACCAAGGTTCTTCTCCTCAATAATTATCTGAATATAAGATGAGTTTTTTTCGAAGACTTTTTTTGGAGTTTTTGGAGGTTGAGGGATTTTTAAGTTTTTAGAGATTTTTGAATTTTATAAAATTTTGTGTCTAAGAAGGAGATTGGGGGAGATAATTTTGTATTTTTAATGTTTAAGTTAAGTGTACCCAAAAACCACTAAAAACAAAAAAGATTCTAATTGATCAAAGGATAAAATAGTAAAAACATAATAATTAAAAAAGATTCAAAAAAACTAGGGCTCGTTAACATTATTTGGGACCATATTTAGCCAAAGCCTAATTTCATTCATTCTTTATAAATGGAAATAGGAATCGAACCAATGTTTGGTCAAAAGTGATAAGGGGGAATTCCCCCAAATAAGTACGAGCATGAGCAGGAGTAGCACGAGCTTGGATTACGACAAATATTAAAGAGAAGGACGGGCTATACAGTGTTGGCGAGCTCAAAAAATAGCGTGGACGAACTCAAAAGTGAGAACGAGAAGGAGGATAAATACGCCATTGATGAGCTCACGGAATGTCGAACTCTGTATAAGACTGAGCTCGAGGATAAATACAGTATTGATGACCTCAAGAACAGATTGAGCTCGATGATATCAGGGAAGGAGTTGATCGACTGGATTAGGAGCGAGATGAACAGAGGATCAAAACTAGGTGAGGACCTAAACGAAGATACACTGAGCATGTGACCAATGAGCTCGAACTCTGTAGATCTTATTGCGTTTAAAGTAAAGCTCTCCTATGCTTAAAGTAAATTAGACTTAGCATTTTATTACTTGTTCCATAAACGCACGTTTTAACCCATGAGTCAAACCGTGTTAGTTATTTGTTCCAAGATTATAGGGATATTGATATAAGTGGGATAGTGGCGCTTAAAGCGCGAACGTATGTAACCGCCCACTAATCTTTGTATTATAAATAGGTAAGACCTATCTACGAATAAATGAATCTTTTTGGCTTATCTTTTTTTTTACTAAAATACTGAAGGCTTACTGTGGTAGAAATTTTTAGTTCCTTAACAAATTTGGTGCCATCTGTGGGAACTCTTTAAACAATCATCATGGTAGTCACTAGGTCAGGAATCGAGAGAGACAATCACGAAACTAGCGAAACAACAACACACCAGAGGAGAATCGTAAGTCAACAAACAGGGTGAAGCATCCGGCATCTCGGCCCCACAACTCCTCAAGAGGTCAATCCTATGATACCCCAAGCAACGGTGGTGACAGAGGGACCTCCAATTCAGCCAACTGTCGTTTCCAGGGAAGAAGTGCATCTTCATCAGCAAGCAAAGGCATTAGGGGCTCGCAGAGCTGCGTAAGCCATACCAGCGAATGACTTGGTAGTTCTCCAACTGGAACAAATAATCCAAAACCTTCAAGAAGAACAGTTGAAAATAGCGTTTGAACGAGACGCAAGAGAGCAGGCTATGCATGCCACAATGATAGGTATGAACGATGCTATTCATGCTCTAACTTCTAGGATCAAGGGCACGAGCAAGACTCACCAACCGTCAGGACCAGAGGCGAGCAAAGTCAACAGGGCCGATCGTTCTTCCAAACGAGATGACATACATTAAGGTGAAGGCGAGAGCGGGGGAAAGAATCGTAGTAGAGAACTGCGCGACGAGGTGAAACAGACGTCGACCAAGCAAGCTCGGGAGGATGAGGACATTCGCTACAATCAGATCCGCCCAAAGTTGTCGGCTTACATATTAAAGGAATCTCCATTCTCTGAGAAGATCCTGGAAGCTCAACTCCCAAAGAATTTTGACCCATTCAGGATGGAATCTTATGATGGAACGGGGGATCTAGAGAGGCATCTGCAACAGTTAAGAAACATGATGATGGCTTTCAATCTAGATGATGCGATGTTATGCCCAACATTATCCATGACCCTCAAAGGTAACGCCATGGATTGGTTCAGTAGCTTGCCAAAGGGATCTTTTTTGTGATTTTACATGACTGTGGAAAGCATTCAGGGAAAGGTTCGTTGGTAACAAAGAGCTTAAGCGTGAGCGAGATTCGATCATGGATCTTTATCAACGTAGAGGTGAGTCCCTTAAAAGTTATATTAGAAGATTTTTTCATGCCATAAATGTTTTGCCAGATTTAGCCGAAAACATAGCGGTGGCTTCCTTGAAACGGGGGCTCGACAGAAGAGGGGAACTATATGCAGATCTCATCAAGTTCCCAACTGAAAACATAGGGGACTTACTCACAAGAGAAGATAATTTTATCAGAGTTGATGACGCCAAAAGATGGGGGTTCACCTGAGCGGCGTGAGTCGAATTTCAAAGATGGTGGATCAGAACGAAAAAAGACTGACGAGCAACCAAGGAGGGACTACAACCAAAGACCTCAACATCTCGATCAACCAAATAGGCGCTTCACCCTATTGAAGGATGCTATTTTAGTTATTTATGATCGCACAAAGGGGTGTACGAGGTACCAAAATCCAAGAACAATGAGCGCGCATAGATTTAAGCAATCTAATCGGTATTACTGCGCAGATCATCACGATCATTGACATTCGACGGATGAGTGCTGGCAATTAAAGGAAGAGAGTCAGCGCTTGATAGACAATGGTGAGTTGATCCAATATATCAAACAATCTCAACCGGATCGACGAGATGAAGATCGTCCTCCGAACATTGACAAACCAGCCACTGGAGAAGAACCAGAAGCAAACAAGCAACAATGGCTACTAACCATATCAGGGGGAAGTTTAGCTGCAGGTCAAGGGTCTACTCAGAATAACAAGCTAAAAATGGGTTCGATGTTTATGAAATAGATGAAAATTCTTATCGCAACTACAGGGACCCAGTAGCCGACCTCACATTTAATGATGATGACTTCAGAGGTGTTAGTTTACCGCACGAGGATTTTTAACTATTCACTTGGACATTGGAGGGGTAATGGTAACCCGAGTACTGGTTGATGAAGGAAGCTCGGCAAATATTATCTTCAAAATAAGCTTTAATCGTATGCAGAACGTGCCACCATACCTACCTACTCAGCGGACATTGGTGGGTTACGAAGGAAAATCTTCTCAATGTGTTGGGGAGGTGGAGTTGTTAGTCAAAGTTGGTCATGGAGCTACGAAGAAGGAACTGAACACGTTATTCTTGATTTCCGATGCGTCGAGCCCTTACCATGCAATTATTGGACGACCATGGCTGCACATGATGGAAGCGACGTCGTGTACATATTGACAATGCATTAAATATCGAGTAGGTAATTCGACAGGAATAATTTGGGATAGCCAAAGGACTGCTCGAACTTGCTATGCAATCGCGTTAGATCCGTCCAAACCTATCTAATAGCAATTAAATGGCGAATGAGGCATTACATCAACAACTTTAGATCTCACCTCGCCAGATCCAGTAGATGATCCGCGAGAAAACAAGGATTCAGATACTACAGATGCTATAACAGTGGATACAGTGATAGCTTATAATAGAATACTTCGATTGGGAAACAAGTTATCTCCGGACTCAAAGGTACACTTCATTTCTTTATTAACAAAAAATTAGATGTTTTTGCTTGGAAGGCAGCTGGCGTTTCAGGAGTAAGTCTTACAATCATAAGCCATGATTTGGCTATCAATCCTCGTGTCAAACCTGTACGACAGAAACGTAGAGCATTTTCAGTTGAGAAGCGGGCTGCTATATTAGCTGAGGTAAAAAAGCTCACTCGTTTGGGGCATATCCGAAAGCAAGGTACCCGGTCTGGATAGTTTAAAAGATGAACGGACAATGGAGAATGTGCTTGGACTTTACGGATTTGAACCAAACATTCCCTACAAATGTTTTCCCACTGCCAAGGATAGATCAGCTGGTCAATTCGGCTTCAGTTTGCAAATTCCTCTCCTTCATAGATGCGTACTCAGGATACAATCAGATCCGCATGCACCCGTCTGATCAGGAGCACACAACCTTTCAAACCGAACGGGGTCTCTATTGTTATACAGATATGCCTTTCGGGCTGAAGAATGCGGGATCAACTTATCAAAGGCTAGTAAATCACATCTTCCAAGATCATTTAGGGCAATATCTGGAGGCATATATTGATGATATGATCATTAAAACACATGAAGAAGTGCAGCACCTTAATACTTTACAAGTCCTTTTTGATTTATTACGCAACTTTAATCTTAAGCTTAACCCGGATAAGTGTTCTTTTGGTGTTGTTAAAGGAAAATTCCTAGGTTATGTGGTAAGTTAGCAAGGTATTGAAGCTAATTCGATTCAACTAAACGCAATTCTGCACATGGGACCACCAAAGAATGTCAAAGAAGTCCAGTGTCTTACATGACGGTTAGCAGCCTTGTTGAGGTTCATCTTACGTGCATCAGACAAGATTCATCACTTTTTTGAAGTATTACGGTGTGCTAAGAAGTTTACGTGGACAAAAGAGTGTTATAAAGCTTTTGTTGATCTTAAGCAGTACCTTACATCCCCTGAGATTTTGTCTGCTTCTACACCTGAAGAGCCATTATTTATGTATTTGGCAGTGTCACATTTTGCTGTTAGTTCAGTTCTTGTGCGCGATCAAAAAGGAAAACAACACCCAGTATATTACACGAGAAAAACGCTAACAGATGCGGAGACAAGATATTTAAACCTCGAAAAGCTTGCTTTGAGCTTGGTTGTCGCAGCTCGACGAATGAGGTCGTACTTTCAAGGGCATATTATTACGGTATGAACAACACATCCTTTACGAATAGTATTGCAAAAACCCGATATTTCTCGCAGGTTAACCAAATGGAGCATCGAGCTCGGCGAGTATAGCATTTGTTTCGAACCACGCGTAGCTATAAAGGGACAAGTGGTTGCAGACTTCTTAGCAGAGTTCAGTTCATCCACGGAGGAACAAGATGAGATAAATGATGGACAAGTGGTTGAGCTCAACCAATTGATCATTGAAGTCGATGGCGTATGTTCTACAACAGAAGGTGCAGGTATTATAATCAAAACTCCAAGTGGGGAGGAGGTCAAACAAGCGGTACGCTTTAATTTTACTGTAACAAATAATGCTGCGAATATGAGGCTGCCCTTTGTGGCATAAAGCTGGCTTTAATATGTGGAGCTCGAAGTATCAAAATCAGATCTGAATCTTAGTTGGTGGTAAATCAGACATGGGGTTTTTATGATGTCAGGCAAGACGGCATCAAGGAGTATCTTGTGATACTTAAGGAGTATGAGTCTAAATTCACTAACGTGTCTTATGAACAGATCCTATGAAGGGATAATTCGGCAGCTGGCACTTTACCTAAGGTTGCAGCTTCATAAGACCATCCAACAATTTTGCTCCAACAACTACCTGCGACAGAGCTCATATCAGCACCTGCAACAGTCAATTCAATCACTAATGATGACGACTGACGGACTCCATACCTCCAATACTTGAACCAAAGAACATTGCCTATAAGTAAAAGTGAAGATCGCGCATTGTAGATCAGAGCAGCCAAATATTGTGTCCTTGACAATATTTTGTATAGGAAAAGCTCAATTAGACCTCTACTCCGCTACCTTGACCGCGTTGAAGCTAGTTCTGTATTGGTTGATTTGCATTCAGGAGAAGCAGGGGCTCATTGTGGACACCGAACACTACTGATTCGTCGTTTTCTTCTCGATGGGTACTATTGGCCTGAGCTAGCGACTGATGCTGAGAATCTAGTATTGCAATGTCACAAATGTCAAGCATATTCGAACACGCAGCACAGACCCAGCGAGCCCATGCAGACATCCATGTCCCATGTATGTTCGATAAATGGGGGATAGATCTACTGGGTCATTTGCCAATGGTCACAGACAAACGACAGTTCCTCATCGTGGCAGTGGATTACTTTTCGAAATGAGTTGAGGATAAATCCTTGTTCAGAACACGCGCTCAAGAGGTATGCGATTCCATACATAATCAAATTCTAACCCGATATGGAATTCAAAGGATTATAATAACAAATAACGGCCCTCAATTCCAAAATTTGATCCTTACCAAATTCTGCAAATGATATAGGATTCTCCA
Source organism: Limnanthes douglasii subsp. nivea (assembly GCA_036936605.1). NCBI lineage: Eukaryota > Viridiplantae > Streptophyta > Magnoliopsida > Brassicales > Limnanthaceae > Limnanthes > Limnanthes douglasii. Next base: position 137,155,785 of record JAUPFV010000003.1, read on the forward strand.
GAATTTCTCCACCCCTTATTACCCTCAAGCAAACGGGCAGGCCGAAGTGACTAACATAACACTATTGAAATTGATGAGTCCGGATAATTACACCACTGCTTACTGAGTCCTCCAGTATTTCCTCGAATGAGGATGAGCTTGAGTCTTTGTCATCAAGCAACAATGAAAGAAGGTCCAGAAAGAAACAAAAGCTAGTTAAAAAATATTCAAGAAAGAAGGATAGACATGGGAGACTAAAAAGGCACCTGGGAAAAGGGTCGTCTCACAACCACAGCCATAGTCACACGCATGTGGATCAGCTGCTGATGGACCCTTTTGCTTTCCATGATGAGCCAAGTATTTTTTGTAACACCTAATGAATACACCGTTTTTAGTCGTGGTCGGAATTGGAGGCAATCGCCATTTTCATCCAAAATACTGTCCGGAAACCTTCCCAAGAGGTTTGACAGTACTAAAATAGAGAAGTGTGATGAGAGCAAAGATCCGGACAACCATCTGGAACAGTTTAAATTTTTTATGATGAATTTTGATGATGACGACAAGCTTCTTTGTAGAGCCTTCTCCCAGTCTTTTACGGGAAATGACTTGAAATTGTACAATAGTTTGTCACAAGGTTGTATCAAAAACTTTGATACGTTTCAGGTGGCCTTTCGAAGGCAGTTTATGGGGAGTAAGGAGGTGAAGGGGAATGAAGATACTATTATCTATTGTTCCCAAGAGCCAAATGAATCACTGAAAGACTATATAAGCCGGTTTGTAAACTCTAAGAATGGGTTAGCTGATTGCTTTGAGAAGGTAACAATAGCTTATTTAAGACATGGGCTAAACCCTGGGAATCTGGCTGATTCGGTAACCAGGAAGAAGGCCATGACTTGGGGCAGCTTGCTGAATCAGGTGGGAAAGCAAATCAACATAGATGAAACAAATAATACTAGGGTACACATGCAAGTGAGGTCTGCCCCAGCTGCTCCAAACCATAACCAGTCTGGATACAAGGCTAAAGAAACCGGACAGGGACCGAATAGGGCAAAACAGACTCAATCCCCCCTAATCCAGCTCAGAGCCAGCAGTCCAGAAATAAACGAGGACTGTGGGTCCAACCGGAGTGGTTTGTTGAGTCGAAAGAGAATATGGCAACCATTTATGACAAAATAAAAGATGAAGTGCATTTTAGGAAGCCGACAGCGCTTCAATCTCCTCGAGAAAGTCGTAATACTTTGTTTTTCCAATATCATCATGATATTAGCCACAACATCGAAGATTGCATTGCTTTGAAACAAGAAGTGCATAATCTTATTGAAAGGGGGAACATGGGAGCTTATGTCAAGAGAAGAAGTGTAAATAGGCCTGACAATGCTCACCAGACTGGCTCAACGAATTACGATGCAAATGGAGCTGATGACTTCAATGATTTCATAAGAAATAGCAACTTGGAAGTACCTGGACACACTGGATCACGTTACACATGGAGTAACAATAAAGTTTGGAAAAGATTAGATTGGGTGCTCACCAATCAAAATATGCTTAATGGTTTAAGTTTACAGGTGACAAAATTGGAGCCTATTCTAGCAGGCAGAAGAGGATCAATTACCTGGTGTGGAAGCCTCCAGCTCTGGGAAGATTGAAGATCAATGTAGATGGTGCCTCCTGTTTTTCCGGCGAGGCGACTGGAGGGCTTATTGTTCGTGACAGTGAAGGAAACTGTATCGAGGGAGCAGGAATAAAACTTCGATTTGGTGTGGTTTTTTATTAATGGGAGCAGAGTCGAAAGATTGGCTATGGAGGTTAACGCTGTATATTAGGGTTAGTGAAAGAGAGAAGACAAAGGGGCTGTAAAATTAGGATTTCTATTTGGGAATTAGGGATTAGGGTTTCCAGTCCTGTTTCAATTAAGCCTTGTATTGGGCCTTTGAGTTCTTCTTTCGTAAACCCAAGCTGTCATTGGGCTCTTGTAACTGATTATCATTTAGTGAATATAATAATCGTTTTTTGCAAAAAAAATAATAATAATAATTCAGTTGTGGCATCTTTTAATACAAAAAAAAAGAGTAAGGTACAAACTCATTGTGCTTATGAACAGTGAATCGATACTTTACCAATATATGTTTCTATCTTTATAAGTTTATCAACATTTATTTTTTAAGTTAGTAAATTTTATTTATTTTTAATATTTATAACTTGGAAAATGAAACATAATTTTTATAGGTGGATTAGATGGTTGCATATCGCGCTGTGTACGACCTATTAGTTTTTTACTTTATTTATATTAGACCCTTAATCTATTAACATTCAATATACATAAAGAATACCTCTCACCTTTTTGGAGTCCTTAATTTTGAATCAGATCTCTTCGATTCTTCTTTGAAAGTACCATATGGATATTTTATTATTTTTATTATATATACACGAAACCCTCAATCCTATAAGCATTTACGGTAAGCAAAGAAAACCTCACCTTCTCGGAATCTTTAATTTCGAATTAGCTCTCTTCAACTCTTTTTTAAAGGTACAGTTTAGATCTTCAATTATTTTTAATGATTTAAATGTGTTGCATTCAAGATTGATTATTTGGTTTAGAGATTGTCTTTTCATATTTCTCTATTTCCACAACAATAAACTCTCTTATCGATCACTCCCAAAATAGTTCACAAAAGATAAATCACTAAAGTTGGGACTATCAACTAGATATCCTCAAATAGCATGTGGTAAGGTATGTATTTTTTATCGATGCTCTTTTTTCGGTTAATATTTGCATTAAAAAATTGAAAATATTATTAAGCATAAATATAAAATTTTATCAAACACGCCCAATATCTATTTTTTAATGCATTTTTGGTAACTTGTGATCAAAACTCGTTCTTACTAAAAATCGCTCTTGTACCCGTATCTAAGGATAACCTTCGGCATACACAATAGTAGTTAATGAAATCTTGTATCTATTTCAATGCCTTTAGATATGTTACCAAATGAGTTTTCTTGTTTCAGATTGACCCAATTGATAAGAAAATTATGAAACACTTATGAGATGAACCTTTTTAGAACCACAAATTTTTGCAAGCATCGGCCAAGGATGCTTCATACTTTGCAGCGTTATTTAATGTCGTAAAACCAAAATGTATTCCTTGGTACATGAAATCCTTTCAAGGGGAGACAAGTGAATCCCTGCTCCACATGCCACAAATCTTACACCCGCATCAGTTCGAATTTTCCACTAATTCATTGGCTTATCAATATCCAAATCAGGCTCTGGTCGTTCAAAATGAAACTCAACTAGAAATTCTACCAAATCTTGTGCCATAAATTTTTTTTCGAGGAGAAAATATGATCTCATAATATCATAATTCCGCTAACCATTTAGTCAACCGACCAGATACATCTAGTTTTTGCAAAACGTTCTTAAGTTGAAAAGAAGTTTATATAGTAATAGATTGGGCTTGGAAATTTGTATCCTTTTGTGTTGTAACTACTTGGGGTGAAGCTAATTTTTCTAGACTTAAGTATCATTTTTCAACATCTAATAAGATTATACTTCTATAATAAAAATGGGTATGGGTAACCTTCATATTTCTTACCATAACTATATTTACTACATAATCGGATACTATTATGTAGATAAATAGTTTTTCGCCCATAGCTGGTTTGGTCAAAATCTACAAAGAGGATAAATGTTCCTTTATTTTAGAAAAGGCTTTATCACACTTCGTAGTCCAATTGAACATATTTTCATTTATGATCACTTAGAAAAATGGTGCACACTTATCAAAAGACCTTGATATAAATATGTTTAAAGTTGTTAACCTTCTAGTTAAAACTTGTAACTCTTTGATGGATCTGGGAGTATTCATAGTAAATAAAATGTTCAGCTATACTGGGACGGCCTGAATTCCCTTTTCACTTACTACATAACCCAAAACATTTCTGGACCAAACAACAAATATACACTTTTTTGGGCTTAATTTTAAGTTGATGGAGTTAAGATTAGAAAAAGTATTTCTTCATCAGAGAAATGATCAGCATCCCTCATACTCTTTACTAACATATCATTAATATAAACTTGAACATTTCTTCTGATTTGGCTAGCAAATGCCTTATTTACCAAGCGCTGATAAGTAGCCCCAACGTTCTTTAAACCAAATGACATTACTTTGTAGCAATGAAGCCTTTTACCTATGATACATGTGGTACTGTCTTGGTCCCTCAAATTTATCTATATCTGGTTATATCTTGTAAAAATGTCCATAAATGATAAAAATTTATTACCTGAAATTGAGTCTATCAGGTGATCAATTCGACGTATGAGAAAAAAGATCTTTTGAAAAGCCTTGTTAAAAAATGTGAAGTCTACACACATACGTCATTTTCATTATTCTTCTTGACAAGCACTCGTTTTGTTGTCCATAATAGATATTGAGACTCTCGAATATACCCCGCTTTATTAATCAATCTACCTCTTCTACCATTGCTTTGGACTTTTCGGTGGAAAAATCTCATCGTTTTTTAATAATAGGACATACAATGGGTTGTATCACGAATCTATGGAAAATAAAACTTGCAGGAAAACCTGTTATATCAGTAACACACTAGCGAAAGATGTTCAAATTTTTTGACAAAAAAATAGCAGTTTTTATCCTACGAATGACGGTAACCGAGCTCTAATCTTCATATTTTTCCATTAAAAAAAAGTAAATACCCCGATATCCTCATCAGATATTACCAAACTATAAGTCTTCATCGGATCATATATAACGGCTGACTCTGAAATGGACCCAGATAATTACTATGATTTCTTAATTTCCACACTATGGATCATTTTAGGGGCCATAACAGTAACATAACATTCTCGTGCCATTTTTTGGCTACTTCGAGAAACTCTCACCCGATCTTCAATAACATATTTCAAACAATAATGGACAATGGAGGCGAATGCGTGCATTTTTTACAATGTGCATTTTTTACAATCATGATCTGCTAAAAATAGTATTATACGATGTTGTGTCATAAATTACTATAAAAAGTACCTCGTTTTCATTTTGAATGGTCCTCATCCTAGCAGTGATCTCCCTCAAATTCTTCAATTATATCCGCAGTGATCCTTATAATTTCCACTATTTTTCTATTCGATTAGAGTATGATGGGAGGGTTTTTCATTTTCTTGTAAGTGGACATGAATAAATGTTTTGCCAAACTACTCGTATCAATCAGGAATCTTTGAATTTGCATCCCCTCGATTGTCGCTCCGATCACCATAGCATTCTCATGTGGCACTATAATATCTCCCATATCATTACCATCAAACACAATAAGCAGGATCTGATCTTGTTAAAGATGGGTAAATATTTTTCCTTCTAACTGAGTAGTCAAACTTACAATATGCCTCTTTCGCAAAGAACCCAAGGCCCTAATATGGTATCATCTCCAAATATAGTTAATGACTCAAAATGTTCACGCAAATTATTAACATTTCCTTCCTTATTAGGTTCATCAACCAACATAATATTGGTTTTATTAGGATCAGGGTCGAGATACTCAAAATCTACATCAAGCTCGTTGTAAAGTTAGTTATAACCATTGCATTTTTTTGCTTATACGTAGCTTCTATTGCCTCTGTTCGGAATATGGTTTGATTACTAACTAGAGGGTGCGATCGAACCTCTGATTGCGCTTTGATAAAAGTGGTCAGTTTTTCATTCTCAAATAAGTTTTAGATCTCTTGCTTCAAAGCGATGCAATCTCTTGTATCACATCCCATATCCTTTTGATACTTGCAAAACTAGTCATTTTAGTTTTCTCTCGGACTCTGAATTGGAAATGGTTTTTTAAACTGAACAAAATTCATTGTCTTGTTGAATATAGTAGCAACACTCTCACTTAACTTGGTATAGTTATCAGGTTGGACCTACTGATTTGCTAAGGATCGTATTGTTGACATTGTCGGTGTTGATTTACCCTAGGTCAAACTGGATTTGAATTTATGTCTCTCAGAAAAAAATTAGTTACTGACTAGTGATGAAATTTTTGGGCTTGTTGTTGTTGATAACTCGAGACAGAAGGTTGTGGAGCCTGTTTTTGCAAGTGGATAAGTTTCAATCTCTTCGACTCCTCCATATTGATTTGTTTCAAAACCAGAGATAACAAACCCTCGAAAGACAATCCTTTTTTCCAAGTAATATTATCAGTTAATTCTCATGTGAGAATCCTTTGCCTCAAAGAAGCTATAACCACTTGTTCATAACAATCATCCAAACCATTTTTAGTTTGTATGAAGTGTTTAGTGTAATCTCTTAAACTCTCCTCAATCATCTGGTGGCACTGAATTATCATGTCATCATTTTTTATTATCTCATTTGTTCCCACAAACTATCTTTGGTAAGAATTCAAGAATAAATAGAAGTTATTGATAGAACCCTGCGAAAGCTGATTGTACCATTTTAAAGTGATATTTGAAAATTTAGGAAAAAGATCGGTACAACAACTTATCATCATCGTTGTAATTCATCATAAAGTTCTTGAAATCTTCTAGGTGGTTATCCGAATCTTAACTCTCATCAAATTTTTCCATCTTAGATATGTCAAAGTGCTTTGGTAGATGCCGGAAGAAAATTTATGCAGAGAGAAAAATACTTCCAATTATGTCCTTGACTATATTGGTGAGCATCATTAGTTACCGCGTGGATACCATGTTCGAACGAAATTATAAGTTGATTATTCACCTGATAATCAACACTATTATTGCTCAAACCTCCAAATCTTCCCTTAGTTTTTGTTCTTTCTTTACCCTACCGAGGTTTTTGCTTATTCAACGAAGTATGTTGTTTGTTTGAGATATGCTCTCAATCCTGGTTTTGAAGGCAACAAGTCTATCACATCGAGTAATGCTTATTGCCATGATTTCTTTTCTTTTTACGAGTGTGATCCTTATTGGAGGAAGATTAAAAAAAAGTCCTCAGACTCCGACATAGAATACTCACTAGATTCTGAAGGACTGTAACGATACTTGGTCATTCATTTTATTTTTAAAGTATGATGTATTTTGTATGATCGACCTTTTTAGTATTTTTCTTGAATGTGTTGAGTTTACATCTTCTTCTTTAGAACCCTTTTATTCTTGAAGCCTTTTGACCTCCGAGCAAACCTTACTTGGTAAAACTATTATTGTTTCTTTTTGGGATCTTAGTGTCTTACATTCTCGTTCTGTGAGTAATCGTTGTTGTTCTTTATTATTCACATGCGGTAGTTGAGCTTCCCAAACTAATTGACTGGATCCTTCTTCAATCATAACTTTCTCAGACATCTTTGTAGGATACATATGTGTCTTAAAATCCATATTTCGGTATATTCTAAAGACAAACTTAAGGTTATGGACATTGTTATCTGGGTACCCATCTAGGCTCCCACTGTGGTCGTCATTGATGGTGTCAAAGATATTTTAAGGGTATTTTCATAGTAAGGGAAAGAAATGTTCAAACTTTGGATAAGCTTTAGAGAGATAATTGAGTAGCTTGGTATAATTATAGAAAGATAATTTCTGAGAAAATGGTTTAGTTCAATTATTTTTTTTAAACAAATTATAAAGCCTAAACAACTGGGCTTAGTGGGCTTAGTGGGCTTACATGATCAATTGGCTCATTTTGGTAACACAAGCCCATTATTATAAGAAAAATTAATATTACATCTTGATTACATTAGTATCATAAAGTAAACTTTAGTTCAATTATTTATTTGGCTGACTTGCCATTCAGAGAATTTGGTCTGTAACAGGTTTAAGGATCACCTTTCTTCACATATTTATTGAGAACTGCTCTTACTTATCCTCTCGAGGGAACTATAGTAATCAATCATACGAGAGAGAAGAATAAACAGAAGAATTATTTAGATCTATATAAATATTTCAAAGGCATGGAGCTTTGTTACACCAAATTATCTTAGAGAGAGAGCCAAAATTTAAAAAAGAGAAAAAACTTATTCTTTTTCATATCCACATACGAAAAATATTTTCTAGTTGTCGTAAAAACACTTTGTAGCGACATGACTTGCCTCTCGACCCTCCGTGGAAATTAGAGTAAATTTTTCTTCTACCAGGCTTTTGGTGCTCTAGTTCGATAAGCTTTTTAGTTTATTTGGTTTACTTCGATGTGAAACTCTTTTCTAAGGTAATTTTCTACATGTTTTCCCTTAATCACATTGGGTTAAAATTTTACCTATTAGGGGAAAAAATCAGGAAGTTAACCGACTAATTATGATTAAGGGTAAACTAACAAGGAATTTTCCTCTTCCCAAACAGTCGCTTTGCGGGCTCAAATGGTATATAATACTTCCAAATTAAAAAGATTTAAAATTGTCCCCATCATCACTACAATATCTGGTAAAAGCTACATAGCACATATGACCTATTTGATTAGTCTTTATATCAATATCTGAGTTCCCTTGATAAATCCTCGGACCATCACTTTGGCTATTCCCAAAGAACCCTCAAATATGCCTCCAGACCTTAAGAACATTATTGTGTCGCGCTCTTAATAAGAGTCATTAGCGTCAAATCCCTTTAAAACAGGTGTAAGCTCAAGAAATAAGATTTCAAAGTCCATTTGGGGTAAGATGGAGTAAATGAGGGTTCAAAGTCAATGAAACCAAAAAGGAAAGTTATTAATGATGAAGTCTCGGACTCAGAGGATATTTTTTTATGGTCAGAGTTGTCTTTCTTTCCTTGATCAGAACATTTCTTTATATCTATTTGTAGCTCACGTGCTCGACCTCTAGCCCATCCAATCCAGTCTCAATACACGGAAGATAATGATGTCATGCATAATTTATATTATCAGAGGTAAACTCGTATGATAAGACTTACTCGAAAGAAATGAAATACAAGCACGGGCCCTTCCATGCCTCATTCCCTTCTCAGCTCACATTTGTTAATAATTATTTTCAATATTTTTATCCTGCTTTTTCCCTTACATTGATTATCTTTACCTCTTGTTTCAGTTTATTGAAAATTCGTTCACTCAGCTTGAGAAAGAGGTGAAGAGAACCTTTTGAAGCTTCAAAGGATGTATATGGATAACTGGGAGCGCATTTTTAATGATGCTTCATTTAGAGAACCTAAATAACTCAAATTTATGGATATGGAAAAGTATCTAAACCCCAAAGATAATAAATTTTTTGTTGTTACGGATTTGAAAATGCTTAAAATTTCTATGAGAAGGTCAAGATTATTTGCCATCTTGGTGTCGAGCCCCCAACAAACATCCAGTAAAAAATTAGAAATCTGATTAATCTCATAAGAAAGCTAAGCATAGTAAAGTTGAGAAGGCCATTGGAAGCATCCACTTAAGGTGAATAGATTAATAAACCAATATTCTCATGTTGATGGAATCACCCATGGGCGATAAGAAAGATGGGTCGATTGGGGCCGATGAGAAAGAGACTCAATTTTTTTATAGCGAGTCAAGATTAACTCGGGAACATATAAACTACATGTTTTAAGGGTAAGAGTCAAATAACTATTTTTAGCACTCATAATATACTGAGGGTTGTACCTCGGTATTACTATCAAGTCTACTACTTCTGTCACCATCAAATATTTGACTGAGGCATGTTCTTGGAAAATTTACCTGAAGTTAGAGGTAAATTCGTTGACCATTGTCTTTGTAATTTGAACTTTAATTTTTGTGAGTCTACCTTACTCATTGTTCCCCTAAATTATATAAACAATACACTCATCATGGTCTAAATCATTAATGATAAGCACAAGTTATCTATAATTATTGAGCTTGCTGTATGCCAAGAATGGTGAGGAAGTTGAGGCAAAAAACTAGAATTGGTAGCCCATTATGCTTGAGATTGAGATGTCTAATAACAATAATCAAGAGCGCATAGAGAAGACCATCGATGAAATTTGAGTTTAGTAGAAGCCAAAATCATTATGATAGGGAATCTTGAGGTGAAGGTAGAAGGATTGAAACTGCCTATGAAAAAAGCAGAAGAAACTCATTACAAAGTCCTGACAGGCCATAGGGATAATTTTATAGTAAAGACTCGTAATAAAGTGATGCACATCTCATCTCTTATGGTTTCAAGTTATCACATTTGTTTCCCCGAGGTGAAGCTATGGCCATTTTGGAAAGAAGTTCCCAACTGATATATGTCATAAGATGTATTTTTAAGTTTGAGGATGCTTTCTAAGAGAAGAAAGGACTCGTAGTGGAGGATGGATATGATAAAGATATTAAATAATCTACTCCTCCCGCCCTAGAACTCTGGATATCCTAGGTGAAGTTATTGCCCCACTAATCAGGTCATCACCCTAGTAGGCCAATAGAATGTATCTAACAAGTTCAGAGTTAAAGATGTCACTCTGAAAAAATGAATGCTTTATTTGTTGAGTTCTTTTCTTTTCTTTTCTTGGTGCATATTTTTCAATTTATCATGACTAAAGTCTGTGGAAGGTCGTGAAATTTTGTTATATGCCTATATTATAATTACTTTAAAGTGTTAAATGACATAGAATTGTATAGTGTTTTTTGTTATTGATTGTATTATCTTTTTGTTTTTTCATGTATATTTGTTTTATTTAAAGCTTTAATATCGCCAGCCAAAAGGTGATCCGCCTTTGGTGGGGTAAGATTTTATGATGGAGCTTTTGATGTGTATTTAGAACAATTAACTTTAATTAATTATTAGGATGGTCTGAACCAAGCCTATAACTTAAATAATTATATAACTCTTTGACCAAGTAAAGTTGGAGTAGTTTATCGAGACCGGATCAAACCAAGAATCAAACTTAGAGCGTATGATTTGTTGTTTGACCAACTAAGAACCAAACTCATATTGAACTGAACTAAAAACTTAAATGATGAGATTTCTCTTCGATAATTTAAGGTTGTAGTATTTTACGAGATTTTCAACTCGAATTAAGGCACAAACGTAGAGCATTGGATTGCTCTTTGACCAACCAATGTTGGAAAACTTTACGAGGGTTGAATCGAACCGATCCCATAATTGTAGAGTTTTATGCAAGATTCTGAATTGAATAAACTTCATTATTATGTTGGCTATGTAAGAACCTTGTTGAAACCTTCTTTTGCTACCAAGGTAGAAACAATTATGCCATGGCATTTTCATCAAAAAATTTAAACAATTTTAGCTCAAAACTATACATTAATTAGAAATTAGATGTAATTTAACCTTAGGTGCTCGATATTTCAGGGGTGTTGTAGTTTTTTTTCATCCTGATGTACGAGCTTGTATGTTCTGGGGTTGACCCTTTCTGACACTGTATACAAACCTTCCCCACTTAAACCAAACTTACGGAGCCTACGATCTGTAGTGTTTAAGAAACCTTTTTTAAAATCTTATATTCTTTATAAAACTCAGATGTTCATACTCATGAATCATACATGCTTCTCATAAACGCTCGGTAAATTTTTTCCTCTCAAGTGAGCCTTAGTTTTATTTTTCTTGATCAAATCCATATCGTTTTTTTCTTTATTCTTTCATCAGAATAATGAGCCGTCCTACAAGATTTTAATATTGTTTCTCACCAGGATGACAACATCCATGCTATACAAAAGGGCAAAATGACCTTCTCCAGTTATGGTTCGAGATATTTTTTGTATGTTCGCAATACTTCTTGTAAATAGCTAGGACATTTACCCATGGCCCTATTAAGCTATTCTAAAATTCTTCTATTGGTGACCTCCACTTGCTCATTCGCTTGGGAGTGGAAAGGATTTGAAAAATATTGTTTGATGCATTAGGGTTAAAAACAAAGTCATGTTTGAGTTTTGAAAAAACTATTTATTATTAGTTGTAATTCATTTTGGCATTCCAAACCTACAACATATGTTAGTTAGAATGAATTTTATCACGTCTTTGGCCTTTGTCCTATAAATATTTTATGCCTCCGACCATTTTGAAAAGTAATCAACTATAATAATTATGTGTTGATGTCATCCCAAAATGTTAGGAAATGATTGACCAAGTCAATGCCCCACCTACTGGATTGTAACATTTTAGATATAGACTTAATACAGATGTTTAATGAAATGTATTAACAAAGTGTTGGTCAGTGCCAAACTTTTTTACCAACTCTTTTGCATAAAACATGATATTTGTAGCATTTTAAATTTACAATCAGTCGCACTGATCTTACTAATAAAGCTCATTTAAGATCACCAGTGACTTATTTGGGCCAAGGCATCATAAAAGGGCATGAATCAGACCGCGACTATACAAAATCTCTCGTAACAATAAGAACTTGCATGCTTTAAAATTTTAATTTTAGGGCATGATGCTTTATCATCAGGGAGAATGCATTTGTTAAGTACTTTATAACTTATGCTCTTCAATCTGCCAAACCAATAACCCACACCTCGAATGTTTCATAAAATCTAGAATCATGTTCTTTATCAATCAATGGATGTTCTTGTAAGGATAATATAGTTTGGTTTCAGCGCAAGCTATTGAAACTAATTAGGGCTACTAGTGGGTTACCAATCTAGAATCGTGCTCTTTATCGAATGTTTTTAAAACATATGATGAAAACATGTTTTATATTATATTGTATTTTTTAGTTAAAATTTCAAATATCTTTTTTGGATCGATAAATACCCAATTTATTTATAAGTATTGATTTTGTAAAATATTTATATTATAGAAGATTCAATATATAACTAAGATTTAAATATCATAATATAAAACTCACGTAGCATAGGGTATTAGTGACTTAGACTTCACCCATGAGTTCATGAGTTTGAGTTTGACTCCAAACTATTTTTAAAAAATAACTTATATTTTAGAATTTTTTAACCACACTGGACCAAGACCAACCCACCCGACGGTTGACACCGGACCAGACCAAAATCTTAGCGATCGGCTGCATTTCGTCTATTTTAATAATGTATCCCTATGGATGAAATTCCGAGATGACATCTCAGATTAGTTGTTATCTTCATCTCGGAATTAGTTGTCTTGTTTATCTCGGATTTCAATTTTTTTATTAAAAGATGATATGTACTTATCACTATTCACGTGTTTTGATAAGATAATGATTGTACTTGAGATAACATGTGTTTCCCTATTTAAGTGGTTCATATGGATTGTGATGAGTCCGGATTTTCTCACCACACACTATAGAAACCGGACAGGACATTTCGGACAAAAACCACCCACTAAACCATCCGAACAGGACAAAAATATTAAAAACTAATCACTTTATGACTAAGCTAATTATCAACTTGCTTAATAAACTTATAGGCCTTTGAAGTCGATCCGGTTTCATGAGTTTGACCCGAAAACCCATGAGGCCTACAATTAAGGGCATAAATACCCAACCACCTTCATTAATGAGGATAATGAACATTTAATACAACCAGGCAGCTCAAATCTCTCACTACAAACTACCCAAACATTAAATACCCTTGAAACATCACAAAACATCTGACAAAATTACCCTCAGAGCGAAATTATCCTCACCAACCTTTGCCCAACAAAACCTCATCTTCGAACTCACCGATCACATCTGTTGAGCTTCCAGTGAAACCCACAATTGACCTATTCGGACGCTGAATTACTGATGGATTTTTCATTTTTTTGTAAGAAGTCAAAAAGAGAATATTGGCTGAACTTCTAGTGTCCACCAATGTCATTGCCCCCAATGGATGCTCTTCTGACAACAACATCTTCATGGGGACCAGAAATGTCCCTCAAGTCGTCCTCATAGAAAACAACGAAGGAAAAGGAATTTGTGATTGATAGGAAGTCATGCCTCCTTCCAGTTGGGTAGCTAAAGTATGAACGTGCCTCTTTCTCGAAGAAGCAGTTGGTGCAGTCATGATGCCCCCCCCCCCCCAAAAAAAAAAATTGTAAGTGACTCGAAAAAGCTGATGAGGCCGGACACCGTCTTACAATGCTCTGTGATAACACCCACCTTGTTTCGAGTTGGATCAGGATCCAAATATTCTGATTCTACGTCAAACCTTTCAATTATCACCATAGCCCTATCCGGAGCCGATGTCCCTGCATTGTTCGGGCCAGCCCGATGAGCATTATCAGGTCTATTTACACTTCTTCTTTTAATATTATCCCCCAACTTCCTTCTCTCAATCAGATTCTGCACTTCCTGTTTCAACGCAATGCAATCTTCAGTGGTATGACCAGTATCATGGTGATACTAGAAAAAACTATTATTTCGACTTTCCCTGGGAGATTGTAATGCAACCGGCTTTCATAAATGGACTTCGTCTTTCATCTTATCATAAATGGTGGCTACGTTTTCTTTCAACTCAACAAACCACTCCGGTTGAACCCAAGGCCCCCGTTTATTTCTAGATTGTTGGCTCTGGGCTGGTGCATCTGGGTGGGATTGAGCCTTGGCTCTGTTTTGACCCTGTCCGGATTCCTTGGCCTTATAATCAGACTGATTCTGGTTTTAATTTGGTGCGGCAGGGGCAGATTTCACTTGTCGGTGCACTCTGGTTTTCTTTGTTTCATCCACATTAATCTATTTTCCGACTTGATTCAGTAAACCTCTCCATGTCATGGCCTTTTTCCTGGTTACTGAATCAACCAAATTGCCAGGATTCAAACCTTGCCTTAGAGAAGTTATTGCCACTTGTTCAAAGCAATCAACTAATCCATTTTTGGTATTCACGAAACGACTTATGTATTCCTTCAAAGATTTATTTGGTTCTTGGGCACAATGGATAATAGTGTCTTCATTGCCTTTTACTTCTTTACTTCCAACGAACTATCTTCGGAAAGCCACCCAAAAAGTGTCAAAATTCCTGATGCCTTATGGCAGACTATTGTACCAATTCAAAGCACTCCCCGTAAAAGATTGGGAGAATGCTTGACAGAGTAACTTTCCGAAGGCTTGAACTGGTTGCCTCTGAACCGGACAGCTTGTCCTTGGGGACTTTTATGGGTGCTTCTGACCCTATAGTTTTATTCTTAGCCCCAGACTTAGAAGACGTGGATTTTGGAGGCTTAGGTTGTGCAGTGGCAGCCTGCCGTTTCATTAAACGACCCCTTCGTCGATCTACCAGCTTCTCTGGAGAGATATCAGCATCTGATCCCACGGAGATGAATGGGGAAGGTCTCTTAGTGCTTGTAACTGCCTGCTCTGGTTCAATAACAGGCTCTGATTCCTGGACCGATGAGCCTGAAACGACTGGTGAAAGATTGGGTTAGAATAACCTTCTGGGTTTAGAACTTTTGGCAGAAGACGAACCACGATCAGGCTCTGAACTTGGTGTTTCAGATTTGTCGATAGGGGAAACAAGGAGGCCAGCAGCAATGCGCCTTTCTCGTTCGACTTTTTGAGCCTTCTCTAACTCCGACAAGTTGAGCCACCCACCTTTTACAAGGGTGTTTCTTGCTGTGAACATAAACTTACACCAGGAAAGGGGTTTTTTGAGAGGTAAAACATTTGAAGATTAAAAGTGTGGAGATATTGAAGATGGTAAAACAGTGAAAACGATTTAATTTATACTAAAAAGACAAAAGATACCTTGAGACCTAGGAGAATTCGAAAAGATAGTGTAATGATTAAAGACGGCGCTGACATCACCAGCATTAATTGAAGAGGTTACTTTTGAGGTTAGTGGGAGCGCCATTCTAGGAGAAAGAATGGCTGGTGAGGCGAATCAGGAAGGGACACGTGTCCCACGATCCGTGAGCAAAACCTTTGAGCTTCTAAGAGATTTGCTAGTCCGGATAAATCTGTTACACAAATCGAAGTCTGTCCAGACGTGGTTTCAGATGCTTGTGAGCGATTTTTTAGGTCTTGCCAAAGGCCTTCGAATATAACCTAAAAATGGGCTACTGATGAGTCCGGATTTTCTCACCACACACTATAGAAACCGGACAGAGGCATTTCGGACAAAAACCACCCACCGAACCATCCGAACAGGACTAAAGTATTAAAAACTAATCACTTTATGACTAAGCTAATTATCAACTTGCTTAATAAACTTATGGACCTTTGAAGTCGACCCGGTTTCATGAGTTTGACCCGAAAACCCATGAAGCCCACAATTAAGGGTATAAAATACCCAACCACCTTCATTAATGAGGGTAATGAACATTTAATACAACCAGGCAACTTAAATCTCTCACTACAAACTACCCAAACATTAAATACCCTTGAAACATCACAAAATATCTGACAAAATTACCCTTAGACCGAAATTATCCTCACCAGATTGCACTATCATTATCCGACACATGTCGTTATCTGATTCATCCCACCAGATTACTTTGTCCTTAGCTCTTGTATAAATAAGAGGTTAATTCTACGCAGTTAACAACATAAACACTAAATAATAGACTTCGTATGGAATACTATTAATATGAATATAGTAGGAGGACCAGAATATTGCGAGCTTTGGGATGACTTGATCTTTAAGTTTTACTACCTAATGGGGGTCGACCGCTACATGAGAGCAAAACCTTCACGCGGTATTCCAGAGATCAAACAAAAGTGGAAATATTTAAGGTCTCTAAGAACATAGTTGGTTTTTACCTTCGACCGGAAAAACGAGAAGTTACGGTCGAGTGGTACAAAAGTCTTATGAACGATGAAATAACCAAAGACTAGTTGAATAACGTTTGCAATCATATCACAACCAAAAGAGAGGCTGTTATGTATGAGAAATCCTTTGGCGGGGATTTCGAATAAGCAGAAAAGAGGGCATGGAAATAGAATTTTGGCCGGACAAAAAGAGAATATTAGTCGGAACGTATGTTATCTTATCTATGTTTTAGGTTCAGCTTGGTTATGTTATCTATGTTTAAGCATCTGTATTTTATGTTATCGTCGTATTTGTTTAAGTTTTAAAATATTATCATTGTAACCTTTTCGTTTGTTAACAAGTTATTTTAATTACTATGAAATTTCATTATATCGTAGAATATTATAAGATAAGAAAGGGGAAAACAAAAATAAGCAAAGTCACTAACAAACAGTTCAAAGTTATTGTCACATAAAGTAATACGTTAATTTTTTTTAATAAGAAAGTAATATGAAGTTAACATAAAGATATTGTGCGTGCTTTTAATCAATCGTTAAATCCACCACTTGTGGCTCTCGCCTAGTCGGAGGTTTTGAAGGTTGGATACCAACAAATGACGAAATATTTTTTTGCAAAGGAGAAAACCACCATTTAGCTTCTTCCGAAACGTATTGAATATATTATGGGTAATCTAACGACAATGATCCACCCGGGGATATGGTAACCGGTTAAAAAAATTAATTAGTATACTAGTATGAAATAATATAACAAATCTAGTAGTAGAAAAATACTCGTACGCTGATGTAGTGATTTATATGAAAGTGAGCGATGTCAATCTCTTTTCTTTCGTTCATTGGGGGCAGAATAGCTTTTAGCGGTATAAACGTACCTGTAATGTTGTCGGAAATTTTATATATATATATATATATGCATTTAATAACATTATCAATCGCATGAAAAATGTGTGGAATTTCCATCCAGTTACTTAAAGAGGAAATTAGGACATAACAATCTAGGCAACATAGTTCAACATCAAGCCTTTCACGTCCACCATAAAGTTTCTCATACAAAGGTAGGTTCGATAAGATTTTTTCTTTTAGTGGGATCCCAACATGTGGCCATATCATTTTTTTCATAATAAATTTCACGGGTGACAGCTCTAAAACAACAATGACCATCCGAACCCACCCTCTTGCATTCGGAGATGAATAGACGCAAATATTTGGGGAGATATTGTAAAAATATTTGTGTATTGTTTGGAGTTTTTACCTTTAAAGGCTTAATAATCTTAAGAGTTTTACGAGTCGGTAATCTTTGGTACACTTGGTGCGACTTTCTTTGGATAATTTGATGTATCTTGTGTTAATGATCTAATAGTGATTTTGATTGTAGCCAGGGAAATATGACTTACGTACGACGGTGTTTTCGCATTATCGCCTAGTTCTACATATTTGTATCCCCATAATTTCCTCTTTGTTGAATTGTCGTTAGCGTATTTACTATCTCTACCTTTAGTATTATCTTTCTCTACCGGTGGAATGGCTTCGGATCTTCTAGGTTCAAATACGTTTTGGATTTTTCTTATGATATGTAGTCGACAATCGCGATCGTACCCACGAATTAGAGAACTCACCGCTATTATTTCTTTCTCGATGAGATCATCTTCTTTATATGCTTCATGTTTCATAATACTTAACGTTGTCCACTTCTTGTCGACCATATTTGCATCAAACATACAGTGTTGCATTATTAATAAACTAACCTTGCATGCGCATGGTAAACCGTAAGTGCTTCATATAACACATCCGCATTCGGCTTTATCGTTCCCTATTTGTTTTGCCATTGCGTATTGGTCTTTCATAATTTTGAGACCAAATTCCAACGCGAAACGTCTAATAACCTCGAATATCCAAGCATCATACTCAAACTGGGTGAAAACATAAATTTTTAAGGTGATGCTTTTATATTCATGTGCTG
Organism: Limnanthes douglasii subsp. nivea; assembly: GCA_036936605.1. NCBI lineage: Eukaryota > Viridiplantae > Streptophyta > Magnoliopsida > Brassicales > Limnanthaceae > Limnanthes > Limnanthes douglasii. The sequence continues at coordinate 137,174,270 of JAUPFV010000003.1, forward strand.
TATCTCTATAAAGAATTGTTTTCTCCCCAAAATACATCAAATGTTAGCAAGCTCGTCCCGCGATATCGTTTCAAGGTGGAATGTGAACTCTCCGCCTATTATATGTGGCAACAAATGCTCATTTAAAATTCATAAATATATAATAATTGCATTAAATTATTGATAAGTTTGGATTATGCAGACACAACCCACTGTATTATCCGGACAAGGGCAATTCGGAAAATAACATGCCACTGAACTATCTGAACGGGACAAAAGTAAAAACAGTTAAACACCTTTTGACTAATCTATGTGCTAATCTACTTAAAAGATTAATGGGTCCTTAAACTTGACCTGATTTCATACCTTGACCCGTAAGCCCATGGGTCTTTAATTAAGGATATAAATACCCCAACTACTCTCATTAATAGGGGTAATGAATATTTAATACAACCAAGCTGCTCGAATCTCTCACTACTTTATACACCAAACACTTAATACTCAAAATACTTTATAAAACACTTTACAAAATTACCCCCAGCCCAAAATAAACCAAACCAAATTGGCGACCCAAGTGGGAGCACGAGGGTGCCTGAATTTTGCATTAAAAACCAGTAGATAAGACCAGTTCTGATGGATCCGAACGAGCAAAGAACTCCACCACCTATGGTGGAAGTAGTTGGGGAAAACAAGGAATACACCATCGAAGAGTGAGATAAGTTGAGAGCAGAAATAGAGGCGTTAAGGGCCATAAAGCAAGCAGAAAATGGTATAAAGGAGAAGTCAATGGCATCATCCATTTATCATACTGACAATCCTAGGGAGAACGATCCATCAACAAAGACTCATTTGAGTTCAAAAAATACACATGTCAGTTCTAAGAAGACTCACCGGTCTAAGCCGGTTGAAAGTTCAGATTCTGAGTCCTCCAGCAGCTCTTCGAACGAGGCTGAGCTTGAGGAGTCTTTGTCATCAAGCAGTGATGAAGGAAGGTCCAGGAAGAAACAGAAACTAGTTAAAAAGTATTCAAGAAAGAGAGATAAGCATGGGAGACTTAAAAGGCATTTGGGCAAAAAAAATATCTCACAGCCACAGTCACAGGCATGTAGATCAGTTGTTGGTCGATTCTTTTACTTTTCAGACTGAGCCAATTATTTTTATAACACCTAATGAAGATACAGTCTTCAATCGTAATAGGAATTGTAAATAGTCACCTTTTTCTGCCAAAATATTATCCGGAAACCTACCCAAAAGGTTTGACAGCTCCAAAAATGGAGAAGTATGATGGAAGTAAGGATTCGGGCAATCATCTGGAGCAGTTCAAGGACTTCATGATGAATTTTGATGATGATGACAAACTTCTATATAGAGCCTTCTCCCAATCTTTTATGGAAAGTGCTCTTAAGTGGTACAACAACTTACCCCATGGGTGTGTCATAAACTTTGATACATTGTGGGTTTCCTTCCGAAGGCAGTTTGTGGGAAGTAAGGAGGTGAAGGGCAATGGAGATACTATTATCCATTGTGCCCAAGATCCAAACGAGTCCTTAAAATACTACATAAGTTGGTTTGTAAATACCAAGAACAGGTTAGCAGATTGCTTCGAACAGGTGGCAATTGCTTCTTTGAGACAAGGGTTGAACCTTGGGAATCTGGCTGATTCGGTGACCATGAAGAAGGCCATGACTTGATGAAACCTTCTAAATATTTGAATGGCGGGTGTTATGCCTAGTGCATGAAACTACCAAATAAAATAGATCATTGTCAAGAGGATGAGCTCTTGATAGAAATGGATGATCAATTTTTTTGTACTTGACTTTTTTCTCTTCACATTAGGTTCCTTTTGTTTTAACCTACACTTTCCAAATTTCTCGCAAGAATAAAACAATCAATGAGTATTCGCGTGTTTTCCAGAGTCGTACCTACTTACCATAAAAAATATTTCAACACTCAACCCACAGTCTATACCTATTATGTAAGTTCGGATCTAGTGTAGTGCGCTTAGGTAGTGAATGCGTTAGTGAGATCCGGATATATAAAATCACCATGAGTATTATGAGAAAGGGATCTAATTTAGGTTCCAAAGATATTTCAAATTCATATATTGTTAAGAAGTAATGTGTTAATAAAGTTACAATAATCATATCAAATCATCTAAAAACAACTTAGCGGCAAACAACTGAATCTGAGATACTGTATCAGAATAAGTTGTTTGTCTCTAAAACCTGCATAAATCAGGATTTGCTCTAAAATAGTTTTTTTAACACAGATTTTCAAGTTACATGAATGTAAAACTAAATAACAAGATTAAATTACATTGTTGGTTACATGGGTGATGTTCTCTGGTGTTAAATCTTTAGTTTGGATGTTTTCTTCTTACATGAATAATCTTTAACAATCTTTTTTGTTTTAGGGTTTAATATTATAAGGTAAATCATATGTTAGATTTAATATGGGTTAATGATGTATTTATTTATATAAGGGCTTCATAATGGTTAATAACATCAAATTATAAATTAGAAGGTGAAGTGAGGACAAAAAAAGAATGATAAGTGTTTTTTAGATTTCGAATGATAGTAGAAATAAAAATATTCATCTTTTTTTTTCCAAAGAGAATTTGGCAAACTATAACTACCAATAATAAGAAAGTAACATTTTTACAATGAAAATGACAAACTAACTACCCACTCACCAAACATATTTTCATCTAGTACACAGGCTATTTTTTATTCATACTTAACACCCATCTCACCAAAGTAACTTCCTTCTGATACCCATTTTTTAATCCCTAAACCAACCTCTATTGACTATATAACCATATTTTTTTATTTTCCCAACTTTTCAAACTTTTGAATTTTTCTACCCAGCTCCCTTATACCCTAACATTTCCCTCCAACTTACTAACAAATACCCCTTTGCCAAAAAACGTGTTTTCAAAGAAAGATTTCACGATATGTCTAACACCTTCATTCATGCTACCAACTTGACCTCAGTTCTTCTTCCATTTTCTGGCGACCTTTAACATCTCATACCGAAAGTTGATTTGTACTTGTACTCTTGATTCCAGGTATTAGTTCATCGTCATTCTTGGTTTTGTTTTGATTGAATCCATTTTAGTTATTTTCGTTGCTCGTATTAGTTCATCGTCGTTCTTAGTATTGTTTTAGCTCTAATCTTGATTCTAGGTTAGGTTTCGTAGTACTGTTTCTCTATTTTCTGATCTGTACATGTATTCTTGATTCTGGTATTGTTTTCGTTCTTGTATCTTAGTTGATTTGTTAGTTATACATAAGTTATACTGTATATTTAATTTAATTATTATATGTTATGTAATTGTGGTTGTGTTTGTCGAAACTGGTTTATAGGTTATCGTAAGAAAAAACTACTTATGGTTGAAGATACGTTTGATGTTATATAGGATACGATTGATGACTTCATTCTTGAATCGGTTTTAGTCTGATAGCTGGGCAAGGTGCGTTTTTTGTTATATTTGGACGCACAGTTTTAACTAAGATTCAGTTAGCATCACGTGATTCTTGTGGCCATTTAGCGCGCGATTCTAGCTAAGATTTAATAAGCATCATGTGATTCTTTAGACCATTTAACGCGCAATTTAGTTAGTATTTCTTATCACTCAACCATGCGATTTACATACTTTACTTCTCGTGATTTTTATGAAAACAAGACACGCGATTTATGTATAAAGTTCCTTGCCCATGATCAATTTAAACTACTGTGTGACTTTTTTTTGCATAGTAATACCTCTGATTGTATCTAAATCAAACTACTATACGCTGCAGTGTTATAAATGTCTAAACCAAAAGTTTGTATTTTCAAATTCGGTCACCAGAATGCAATTGTTCTGTTGTCTTCGTTTGAAAACTTTCAGGCTCTACAAGGTTACACTTAAAGCAGATAGGATTATCTAGTTAGAGGTAACTATATATTTACCTATTCATGCGATGATCACACCAACTGTTTGTTTAATAATGAGAAGGAGTTTATGGGTTTAGTGGTATATCTTGATGTGGAGCATCTAAAAAGCGTTAATTTTGTTATTACACAATAACAAGTTGATAAAAGATCGGTAGAAAAGTGTAAATAGCGTACCCTAAGTTTGGTAGAAACCTCTCATAATAAACTAACTAGTGGGGAGAGTATTAACGGTTTACTAAATTCTGAACATAAAAAAAGACATCTTGCTACTACTGGTTGGGTTGATGCTATCACAGGTGTTGGTCAAACGTTTGTTGAGGGTGTTGTCGTTCTAAGGTTATACTTATGTCGATATGTCTTAGAGCATGCATGGTTTTAGTTCCAAGTATATGCATAATACATTTACTAAGATCATTGATTACTATGTAAACAAAGAGTCATGTGGCTGTAAATGGCGACTTTACGCAGTAATTGATGTCAGCACTTGTGTATACATACACTAAACCTGCGATTGTAGTTAACCCTATACAGTTAAAAAATAGTTCAATTCAATTAAACTATTTATATATTTCATGTATTCTTCCCGTAGCTTTTGGTATTGTTTGTAGTGAAGATTCTGACAACTGGCTATAGTTTATGGAGAGTCTAAAACCTCATTTGTTGAACCGTCAAATAACATTTATTTCCAACCGACACTGTGGTATTATTAATGTTGTTTCCATTGTTTACCCAAATAACTTTCATGCACACTATATTTTTCATCTCATTTAGAACCTTAGGAGTTCTCTTCAACATACTAACCGACAGTATAAAAAGTCTATGTTATATTTGTTCATGAAATATGCTTATGCCACCACAGTCGACCTTTTTAATGATACACTTTCTTAATTTGTAAGTCAAGAGGATAGTAGAGTTACAAAAAATTTAGACAATCTACCGCCCGATAAGTATGCTCAGGCTTTTGTTAATGGAAAAAGATATGGTGCAATGGCATCATCGACGGTCAAATCGTTTATTGCACAAATAAAAAAACTATGCAGTTCACCTATTGTCGAATTGGTGGACAAAATAAGAGTCATGCTTATGAATCAAATTTCACGCCGTTACTCAGAGGGCCTTAGCTGGAACACTGTTTTATGCCCCGAGTATGACTAGATGTTTAAGGAAGATGTTAAAACTGGTCGAACGTTGATAGTACGTAAGTCTTCAGCAGCTTTGTTTGAAGTTTCTTCTGAACCCGTTATGGTTGTTAACATGCGTGATTTCAAATGTTCTTGTGGTGCATAGAAACACAAGTGTTTTTCATGTCCTCACACATTAGCAGCAATAAAATCGGTTAACGAAGATTTTATATCTCTGGTAGAGCTAATCCACACGGTCAAAAATTACAGGTGTACTCATTCTTTAAGCATACAAGAAATAACAAATTTCGGTGAAATAACATCCTCTAATGATTTTACCAAGCAGTAAATTTTTCCTCATAATATTAAAAGATGGTTAGGAAGGCCGAAGAAAAAATAAATTCCATCTAAAGGAGAAGTAATAACCAACCAATTGCGGTGCAGACGTTGTTTTAAATCATGACATAACAGGAGGTTATGTGATGTTCTACCATGAGTTTGTAATTTATTTGGAAAATAAGATTCTAACATGCGATTTTAAGCGCTTATGCATTCTACAATTCACTGACAACTTACTCCATTAAGAACGCGACTTGTATGTTGCAAATTTGTATTTCATTGTGCGATTGTTAGCATTCACTTAAATACGCGAATTATATGTTACTAGCTGCAAAGCGCGATTCGTATTATACTGATTGGTTACCTTTTTCTCACAGTTTCTTCATTTGCCTTGGTTACCTTATTTAAAAGACGTGATTGACTAACAACGTAAAACATTTATCTTAGACTGTCTATAAAACGTGATGTGTATCATAGAAGACGCGATTCATTTTTTAATGTAGCTCTAAAACATGCGATTGTTGAAATTTTTAACTTTGAATGTCACTGCCAACTTACTGCGTGAATAACGCGATTTGTATTCTACTGATTTGATTCTCAGTTAGCGATTGATTACCTTTTCTTAAGTACACGATTGACTAGTAAAATTTTTATCTCACTTAGCGATTGTATTATACTGCTATTATATTGATTATTCCACATATTTTTTTTCCACAGACACCTAGTTTTTAGTTATGTTATATGATACCATTTTTCTATTAATTCATAAACACGATTTTCACCGCAAATAAAACCATCCAGATTGGTAGTTCAACAAGGATAACATCATATTTTTTTAAAAATATTAAATGATGAGTTCGGAAATATTCGCCACTCACTGTAGAAACCGGACAGGGGCAATCCGGACAATAGTCACCCACCGAACCATCCGAACATGAGAAAAGTACTAAATAACTAATCACCTTTTGACTAAGCTAATTGCTAATCTGCTTAATAAACTAATGGGTTTTTGAACTCGACCCAGTTTCATAAGTTTGACTCGAAAGCCCATACGACCTATAATTAAGGGTATAAATACCCAACCACTTTCATTAATGAGGGTAATGAACATTTAATACAACGAGGCAGCTTAAATCTCTCACTACAAAACACTTACACATTTAATACCTTTGAAACACCACAAAACACCTGACAAAATTACCCTCAGTAAAAAATAATCCACACCAAATTGGCGACCACGGTGGGAGGAGAAGGTGCCTGAACCTAGTATTCAAAACCAGCAAGTAAAACCAGTTCAGATGAATCTGGACGAGCAGTCAGTGCCACCAACTTTAGCAGAAGTGGTGGGAGAAAACGATAAATATACGATCGAAGAGCGAGACAGGTTGAAGGCTAAGCTAGAAGCCTTGAGGGCTGCTAAAAGGGTAGAGATTGGCTTGAAAGAAAAATCAAAAGTGTTAGCCATTCACCACACTGACAATCCAAGGGAGCATGACCCATCAGCAAAGACCCATGTAAGTACTAAAAAGACTCATGCTAGCTCAAAGAAGTCTCACCGGTCTAAACCAGTGGAGAGCTTAGACTCAGATTCGGAATCCTCTAGTAGCTCCTCGAATAAAGATGGAGTTTAGGAGTCCCTGTCATCCAGCAGTGATGAAGGAAGGTCTAAGAAGAAGCAAAATTTGGTCAAAAAATATTCAAGAAAGAGGGATATGCATGGAAGGTTGAAAATACATCTAGGTAAAGGGTCATCTCATAGCCATAGTTATGGCCGGAGACATGTAGACCGACTGTTGATGGATTATTTCGCTTTTCATGATGAACCAGGTATCTTTGCAACTCCCAATGAAGATACTGTGTTCAGTCGTGGCCGGAATTGGAGACAATTTCCATTGTCTTCCAAGCTACTGTCCGGAAACCTTCCAAAGAGGTTTGACAATACTAAGATGGAAAAATACGATGGGAGTAAAGATCCAGATAATCATCTGGAGCAGTTTAAAAACTTTATGATAAATTTTGAAGATGATGATAAGTTCCTTTGTAGAGCATTCTCCCAATCTTTTACGGGGAGTTCTCTGAAGTGGTATAATAGCATGCCACATGGCTGCATCAGAAATTTTGATACCTTTTGGGTGGCCTTGCGGAGGCAGTTCGTTGGAAGTAAGGAGGTGAAGGGCAATGGAGACACTGTTATCCATTGTGCCCAGGGTCACTTTGTGAACACCAAGAATAGATTAGCTGATTGCTTTGAACAAGTAGCAATAACTTCTCTAAGGCAGGGTTTGAACCCTGGAAATTTGGCCGATTCGGTAACCAAGAAGAAGGCCATGACGTGGGGTGGTTTACTGAATCAGGTTGGGAAGCAAATCAATGTGGATGAAACGAAGAAGACTAGGGTGTATAGGCAAGTAAGGTCGGCCCTAGCTGCACCAAACCAAAACCAGAATCAGTCTGGGTACAAGGCTAAAGAAGTCGGACATGGTCCCAACAGGGCCAAGGCTCAATCCTACCCAACACCAGCTCAGAGCCAGCAATCCAGAAATAAGCGAGGGCCTTGGGTTCAACCGGAGTGGTTTACCGAATTGAAAGAAAATATGGCAACCATTTATGACAAAACAAAAGACGAAGTACATTTTAGGAAGCCGGTTTTGCTTCAATCTCCCAGGGAAAGTAGTAATAATTGTATTTGCCAATATCATCATGATATTAGCCATAACACATAAGACTGCATCACTTTGAAACAAGAGGTGCAAAATTTGATTGAAAGAGGAAAATTGGGTGCTTATGTTAAAAGAAGAAGTGGGAATAGACCTGATAATGCTCATGGGACCGGTCCAACAAACAATGCAGGGACGTCGGCTCCGGACAGGGCTATGGTGATAATTGAAAGGTTCGATGTGGAGTTAGAGTATTTGGATCCTGATCCAACCCGGAATAAGGTGGGCATTATCACAAAACATACCAAGACGGTGTCCGGGATCATAATTTTTTTTGAGTCACTTACCATATTTGGAAGGGACACCATGACTGCACCAACTGCTTCTTTAAGGAAGAGGCATGTTCATACCCTGGCTACTCAATTGGAAGGAGGCATGACTTCCTATCAATCTCAAATTCCTTTTCCCTTCATTGTTTTTTATGAAGATGATTTGAGGGACATAGTTGTTCCCTATGAAGATGTTTTGGTGATAGGAGCATCCATTGGGGGCAATGACATTAGACGAATTTTGGTGGACACTGACAGCTCAGCCAATATCCTCTTTTTAACTTCCTATAAACAAATGAAGAATCCAGCAGTAATTCAAAGTTCGCAAGTCGATTGTGGGTTTCACTGGAAGCTCTGCGGACGTGGTCGGGGAGTTTGAGGAGGAGGTTTTGTTGGGCAAGGGCCCTTTTAAGAAAATGGTCAGAGTACTTTTTATTGTGGTGGATTGTCCCACATGCTACAATGACATTTTGGGAAGGTCTTGGCTCTCCAGGATGCATGATATTGCTTCAACTGTTCACCAATGTTTATAATACGTTGTGCAGGGACAAGTGGGAGTTGTCCGGAGTAGTCAGAAGATAACAAGAGAATGTTATGCAACAACACTGACCCCTAGAACTTTAAGGGCAGTTCGGATCAATGAAGATTAACAATTGGAGGGGCCCTCTGGGGGAAAGGGTGAAATTGATGACCCCAGAGAGACCCCTAGTGTTTTAATACCGATTGAAGATGTTGAAACTCACTCTCTGGCTGAAGGAAGAAATGTCAAGATCGGATCTAAGATGACATCAGAACTACAAAGTAAAGTGTTATTTTTTTAAACAGACCATCAGCATGTTTTTGCTTGGTGCAATGCTAATGTAATCGGAGTACCAGCAGATGTCATATCACACCAGCTATCCATCCAAAGAGATGTAGCACCCGTTGTGCAGAAGAGAAGGGCTTTTTCCAAGGAGAAAGCTGATGTCTTAGTTCAAGAGGTTGACCGGCTTACTAAGATGGGGCACATAAAGGAATCTCAGTACCCTTTATGGACAGCCAACCCAGTGTTAGTAAAAAATAAAAACGGAAAGTGGCGTATGTGCATCGATTTTACAGCCTGATCCAGACCAACTTAATGCTTTACTACAGATAGAGCCTCCTCAGAATATTAAAGAAGTACAAATATTGACAGGGAGGTTAGCTGCTCTAAAGCGTTTTATCTCAAGGTCTTCGGACAGGTGCGCCCAATTTTTCAAAACTTTAAAGGGTGCCAAAGAATTCAACTGGTCTCCACAGTGCGACCAGGATTTTGATGAAATAAAAAAGCATTTATCCTCCCCCAAAACCCTATTTAAACCTATTGATGGAGAAACACTGTATATATATTTAGCAGTCTCCGAATGTGCCATAAGTGTGGTGCTAGTAAGAGAGGTGGATAATTATCCTCGTCCGGTGTACTACATAAGAAAAAGCCCAATGGATGCTGGAAAAGGATATTTAAAACTTGAAAAACTAGCACTGGCTTTAGTAATTATTGGTAGGAAAATGAGGCCCTACTTTCAGTCTCATTCTATTATTGTACGGACGTCTTTTCCCTTGAAAAACGTTCTTCAAAAGGCAGACGTATCGAGCAGAATGACCAAATGGTCAGTGGAGTTGGGAGACTATGATATTGATTTTGCCCCTTGAACTGGAGTCAAGGCTCAGTCTGTTGCTGCTTTCCTAGTTGAATTTCATTCGGACAGAGACACTAAGCAAGCAACAGGTGAAAAGACTAAGAAAGTATGGGTTGTCCGGACTGATGGTAGATCGAGTACCATGGGTTGTGGTGCTGGGATATGTTTAACTTCTCTGTACGGAGACAAACTATACTAGGCTATATTTTTTACCTTTAGGGCTTCTAACAACGAGCCCGAATATGAAGCTGCTATAACTGGTTTAAAGTTAGCCTTGATTTGTGGAGCCAAAAGGGTTAGGTTAATGAGTGATTCTCAGCTTCTTATCCATCATGCCCAAGGTCAATCTGAGGTCAAGAAGGAGAAATTGATTAAATATTTATTCATTCTTAAAGACGTGGCAGTTAACTTCAAAGACATCACCTATGAGCACATACCCAGGACAGAGAATACGCTAGCAGACTCCTTGGCAACCATAGCATACTCTAAGTCCTACCCATGGATTCATGTACAGGAATGCCCGTCCATTCAACTCAATCAGAGCACGGAAGAGGAGGAAAGTTTAAATATATAAGTGGGTCAACCTAAAGACTGGAGGTATCCTCTTCTTCAATACATTTCAGATGAAATTTTACCTCCGGAAAAAGCAGTAGCAAGAAAAATGAAGTATAGGGCTCGTGGTTTTTTAATCATAAGAGACGTCCTTTACAAGAAATCTTTTAGTAGACCTTTCTTGCGTTGTTTAGGGATTGAAGAGTCCTAAGTGGTGCTGTCCGAACTGCATGATGGTGAAGGGTCAACACATTATGGTTATAGAGCTTTAACCCGAAGAGTCTTGTTGGCCGGATACTACTGGCCATCCATAATGGAAGATGCCAAGGAATTGGTAAAGAAGTGTGATCCATGCCAAATATATGGTAATGGAATTCATATTCCAGCTGTCCCTTTGGAGTCGATTTCTGAGCCAATACCCTTTGCTCGTTGGGGGCTGGATCTGGTGGGACCTCTACCTATGGCGTCCGAAGGGTGCAGAACTATCATTGTTGTCATTGATTATTTCTCAAAGTGGATAGAAGCATCCCCCTGGCAGGAACTACTTCAAAATCTGTTGTAAAATTTATTTTATCTAATATTTGCTGTAGATTTGGGGTTTCACAGAAGATAACGACAGACAATGGGCCACAATTCGATAACAAGGATATGGAGAATTTATGTGCCTGTAGAGGCATTCAACATTGCTTATATTCTCCTTTCCACCCACAAGCGAATGTTCATGTAGAAGTAAAGAACAGAACCATCCTGTCCGGACTTAAAAAGAATTTAGAAAAGACTGCTGGAAAGTGGCCAAGCTATCTACAAGAAGTATTATGGGCCTACCGGACTACTCCTGGGGCTGCAACACAGGAATCCCCGTTTGCCTTGGTATATGGTATGGATGAAATTGCTCCTATAGAGGAAACTCTTCCATCATACAGAGTCCACAATTTTTCCGAACAGGCTAATGAAGTGGCAATCAGAAGTCAACTTGACTTGATAGAAGAGAAAAGAGTTAAAGTTCATCTTAGAGCCACCCATTATCAGGGATTGATGAGAAGCAGGTTTGCTTCCAGAGTTAGAAGAAGGGATTTCCAACCAGGGTATAAAGTGTTGAGAAAAGTCTTCCTGCATAACAAATAGAAGCAGTTCGGCAAGCTAGCTCCGAATTGGGAAGGACCCTATGTGGTTATTGAAAAGCTTAAGCCTGGGACATATAGGTTCCAAGATAAAGATGGAAGAATCTTAAATCACCCCTAGAACATTGAACATCTCCGATTGTATCTAGAATGAAAGTTATGTAAATATTTACTTGTTTAAATTCCATGTAAATATTAGGGGGCATACTCTTTCCTACCTTGGTGGCGCGGGGAGGTTTTAATGAGGTGTCCGAGCTTTTTAATAAAATTTGATGCCTTCTAAAAAAATTCTGAGTGGTTTGATTTATATTTTTTAAATCCTTCTAAGTATCGTTGACAGATCGGGTTGATCTGGTGGAATGATGACCATTTAAACATTTGTCATCAGAGAATTTAAACACTCTCACCTTAAAATATTCGTAAAATAACTATGGGCTATTTAAACATCAGCCATCGAGATTGGGCAAACATCAAACAAGGCAAGAATTATGCAAGATAAAACTGCCCGGTTAGCACCGGGGAATGATATTAAAACATATAAGAATGCCTTGGCCATCAAAGGACTTTGAAGTTTAAAAAGAAAAGACTTATCCGGGAACAAGCCGGACACTATTACAAAATTGCCTTGGCCATCCAAGGACTTTATTCTGACATAAGAATAAAAGAAAAACATAAAATAGTTAAAATTTTAGGGCTGAACTCCCTTTGATGTTCCTGCTCCATCTTGTATCTTCTTTGGATCATTGGGTTCGTCATCAGGGCTCTCTTCGGTCCCCTCTTCTTCATCGGTAGTATAATCATAACCACTGGAATAGTTTTTCTTATCAGCATCCATCATCGTGTGAAATGGGATATCTTCATATTCAACGCACTGCCATAAAGTGCCGAGCGTCCTCTTCGAGAATGTTCGGTGGAAAAGCAAGACAATATCGGATTTGACTTCGACATACCTCTCTTCTTGGGAGTCTATCACCTTGTTGGTGTATGCATCGATCTTGGCCTGAATTGTCTTCTCCTACTCCTTTATCAAATTCTCTTTCTCCTTGGTGATTTTGGACACAATCTCTTCAAGAGAAGTCTTATCACCGGACAGGGTTTGGATGACATTATCCTTGGACTTCACTTCCTCCTTCGAAGTAGAAAGATCCTTCTCCAAGCCAGAACACTTGGTTTGGATTTCTGTGTTAACCACCTCCGAAGCGGCCAGCCTGGTGGCCAAATCTTCTTTCCCCTTCTTCAACTCCTCGAGCTCTTTCCTTAATGCTTCAACACTCTGATTGGCGTTAAGTAGGTCATTAGATAAGCTCTCTTTGTCTGTGTTGAGAGTGTTGATGAGGGTAGATTGGCTTCGCACTTGCCTCTCCAGGTTGAGCACCGGTTGAATGTTGCTCAGCAAGGAGTGAGTCACCATGTCATTCTCCCCTGAAATAAAAAAATACTTACCGTTGAAGGTAACCATGTTTGAGGAGCTTGGAGGAAGGTAGGGGCCAGCAAAGTCGTCTTTTTCAAGGTCTCCAAAGTAAAGGCCAATGTTTGGAGGCCACTGATATCTACTCCATCGATATTGATATCCCCTCCGGTACCCTCTCTGGTGTGTAAATCACTTGATATTTGTTCAGCTAATGTGGGGTCTGTTGGGTCGGCCGGAGGAAGAGACTCCAAAGGCCGGAGAGCGACTTCATCCCCCGAGGAGATTTTCTTCTTCTTGGCTTCCCTATCTCCATCATCTACTCCCCGTTTTCGATCCTTCTTGGGAGCCTTTGAAGGATTTGGAGGTCCACCTGCCTCTTTGATACTCTCATCTTCAACCACTTGAAGTAGAGTAGCATCGACTCCCCCTTGGCCCTGCACTTCCTGATTTGCTGGGACGATCTCCTCAACACCACCTTGAGTAACCTCATTTGCATCTTGTTTCTTCTTTCCTTTCTTGGCCTTCATCTTACTTGGGAATTTTGATCTGGCAGGTAAGGCCAGCTTCCCATCCTTCTCCTCTGTCTTCTGTAGGATGACACTCGGAGAAGGTAGAGTGGTCAATTCCTCCCAAGTAAGGTCTCTCCGGCCAGTTGTGTTCTAGAGATGGGACCTCACTAAATTTCCGGTAGTAAAGCAATTGTGGAAACGATTTCCCCATTTGTCAAAAGCCCAAGCATTCAGCTTGACACAAGTTGTCTGCCTCCAAATAGTCGGAGAACTCCTTCGGTAGCATTACCCAAAGAAGAAAAAGAGCAGTTTAGTATCAAATTTTTTATAAGGAAAGAAAAATAAACATGATGAAATTCTCACATGAGCTTTTTTATCTGCTGGTGAGCATGTTAGGGTTAACACCAGCCTTGATTTTCCTTCTATTTTCCCAAGTCTCACTAATGAACAGGAATTGGGTCTTCCAATTCTTTTCTGATTCAAGCAAATCATCCACCGCCTTAAAGTTATCTCCCATGTTGTAGTAGTAGAGAAGGATAACGTGGTTCTTACAGAGGTTGGTCATAGCAGCAAATTGCTCCATCGGAAGCGGTATTCCGGAGAGCCTAGAGGCCATAATACAAGCCATGAAGGTGTACCAAGCATTGGGACTCAGCTGGCTTGGACAGAGCTTTATCAGATGAAAGTAGATGATCTCTGGGTCCAAGGGAAATCTGAGCCCCTAGTTAAACAACTATGTATAGATGACTATCTCACTCAGCTTACAATCCATTAGGGTCTCCGGGGTGGCCGGTATCCTCACATTGACAGACTCACGGATCCCCCACTTCGTTCGGATTCGGCCTAACTCAACAGTGTGAGTGTAGACATAGTTGGTGGTCTGCATAGCCAGCAGATACTTCACGTTCACCTTGTGGAAGCAGGGTCACGCTTTGCCTTCCAGGCACTCCGGCAGATCCGGATGCTTCAAACACAGTTTCTCTTTACCCTTGCCTTTTTTGTCAGTGGCAGCTTCCCCTGTCTGTCTGGAGACATCGGTCTCAAATGGGGCTTCTTATATGTTATCCTCCATCACCTCTTCCATCACCATGGAAGGTTTGTCAGTTGTTGTTGGTGGGGGAATGCTGGTGGCATGTCCTGTAAGTTGTCCGGACGGTTGAGCATTACCCTCTCCTAAGGCTCTGGTGTCCAGCTGAGGCTCAGGTCCGGAGGGCACATTTGGAGAGCTAGTTCTAGTGGCCTCCGGACTGGAAGATTTATCCTTTGGGACTCTCATAGATGCCCTTGATCTTATAGCTTTTTCCTTGGCCCCAGACTTATGAGGCAATGATTTTGGGGACTTAGATTGTGAAACAACAGCTTGACCCTTTACTAAGCGGCATGTTCGGCAAAGGGTAACCTTTTCTGGGGATTTTTCAGCATCTGACCCCATGGCTATAAATGGAGAGGGTCTCATTGCGCTTGCTATAATGGGCGAAAAACTTGGTTGAAATAACCGCCTGGGTTTGGAACTTCTAGCAGAATATGAACCTCGATCAGCCTCTGAAGATGGTGTTTCGGGTTTATCGTTTGGAGAAACTGGAAGACCCGCAGCAATGCGTCTCTCTCGCTCAACCCTTTGCGCTTTTTCTAACTCCGAAAGATTAAGCCACCCGCCTTTTACCAATGCGTTTCTTGTTGTGAACATAAACATACACAAGAAGAATTTTGAGAAGAGAAATGGAAGCTTTTAAATGAATAAATGAGAGGGTGATGAAGATGGTAAAACAATGAAAATAAGTAATTTATACTAGTAAGACAAAAAGAGTTACCAAATACCTAGGAGAAAATGAAAAGGCAAAAGTAATTATTGAAGGCGGCGCTGACGTCATGGGTATTAAATGAAAAGGTTGCTTTTTGGGATTAATGGGAGCGTCGTTCTAGGAGAAAAACGGCTGCTGAGACAAATCAAAAGATGACACGTGTCCCACGATCCATAGCAAAACTTTTGAACTTCTGAGAAGTATTCAGTCCGGATAAATCTTGGGCAAAACACTTAAACAGTCGAGAGAATGTTACTAGTGCCTAAGAAAATTTTTTAGGTCTTACCAAATGCCTTCGACAAAACCTAAAAAATGGGCTACTGATGAGTCCGGAAATATTCACCACTCACTGTAGAAACCGGACAGGGGCAATCCGGACAATAGTCACCCACTAAACCATCCGAACATGACAAAAGTACTAAAGAACTAATCACCTTTTGACTAAGCTAATTGCTAATCTTCTTAATAAACTAATGAGTTTTTGAACTCGACCCGGTTTCATAAGTTTGACCCAAAATCCCATATGACCAATAATTAAGGATATAAATACCCAACCACTTTCATTAATGAGGGTAATGAACATTTAATACAACCAGGAAGCTTAAATCACTCACTACAAAACACTTACACATTTAATACCTTTGAAACACCACAAAACACCTGACAAAATTACCCTTAGTTAAAAATAATACACACCATTAAGAACATTAAAAGATGGACCTACAACTACCCAAATACTTAACTTTAACAAAAAAGAACAACATATTTTAGGGTTTCTCTTGTTTAATTCCAGAAAACATAAACAAATACAACATCATACTAATTAATAATTTGAAGAGTCATCCACTTCATCAACTTCCCAAACATATTTTTTTCTATTTGCGTTTGGGTAGCTCGTAGAGGTCAGATTCGTACCCAGGAAACGACCAGGAATCGCCTAATAAGAAAACGAAACTGAGTAATCATCTTTGGATTCATCTTATGCGTATACCGACGTACTAGAGTGCTTGTAGTCATAGAACTTTTTAATCTCATCGGAGAAGCCACCATCAGAGGATGGGTAACTATAAGAGTCTGGGGGAAGGGGTTGTCCATCTTCTAGGAAGATATTGTTTAAGAATACGAATATATTAATTCTTTTAGTTTACGGACTGAATATCTAAAACAACCTACTTTATTTATATTAAAAAATATAACTCTACTTAAATGTGTATGTAATGCTAATGTAATGAGTACATATCTACATATGTCTTGTCAAGCAATAACTAAACCAATAAACATTTAACTCTTGATTTAATTACTGTCGTGAAAAGATAGCTCGTTGTTTTTTAACCCATTTATTATAACATACTTTTCGTTCAAATTCCAGTTACCAACGTCACAATTACCTTACGCGATATACATTTTAATTTCATTTTCAGTGCGTGGTCCATATAACCGTTATTTACAAGTGCATGAATTTACTAGGAACATGATTTATTTGTACATGATTTTTATAACGCGATTTAAATTCTAACTACAATACAAATGATTTAAAATGAAAATTGGTTTTGTGTATGATCCTCACAACGCAATTTATAAGTGCATGTTTTTAATGGTTCGCAATTTATAAATGAATGATCGTAAGAACGCGTTTTACATATTACGTACCAGTTTTTTAGTACAAAGATTGAGTTGCAAAATGTAAATGATCGCGCGATATATGTGTGAGTGTTCCTTATGACGCAATTTACAGTACAACTACACTAAAAATTATTTAAAATCAACTATGGTTTTGTGCAACAAACAACATAAAACGTGCAATAAACAGCCATAAAACATGCATACCACTAGGCGATTTATACAACAAACAGCCATAAAACATGCGTCTTACTCATGTTGTGTCTATTTGTGTGACCTACTACATACCAGTATGCGATTTATGCAACAAACAACCAGACAACATGCATACAACTGCGTGATTTATGCAACAAATAGTCAGAAACAAGCGATTGCACGATTTATGCAACAAACAGCCATAAAACAAGAGATTGACTCATGGTTTGTCCATTTGTGTGTCCTATTACATACTACTTCGTGATTTATGCAACAAACAACCAGAAAACATGCGAGATAGGAAATGAAAATTTAAACAAGATGCGATTTATGCTACATAAACACATACACATATACATACACAGAGATCAATAAACCATAATCCAAAAGTATTCATACAAAAAACTTAATCTCGATCATCGACAGATAATCATGAATAGAAAAGTTATAACCTTATTATGAGATGCATAAACAACAACAAACCAATAACAAAATACTTACCGACGATATGGTTTCGAATCGGTATTTACCCAAAACCTAATGTTAACTTCAATAGGATTACTATACTCTAACCACGTCCGATGTAATCGCTCTTATTATCTAACTTAACTAACCAACATTAAACTTAAAAGTACTTCTATCGATCAACATTCGCTATTGTTCCGATTTCGGACTCAAAATTCACTGCTAAATGACCACTAATGGTTTACTTCGTTTATCGAAGATTTGACCGGGATCGTTACTTGCTCGCCCGTACCATCTAATGTTCGTCGGAGTATGAAAGAAATAAGTTGGCCAAAACGGATGTTCGTCGGAGTATGAAAGAAATAAGTTGGCCAAAACGGGTGCCTAATTTAGGATGACTTTTGGTTTACTTCTTCAAGTGATTTAGAGAGAGACATAAAATACCAAAAATATGTCAAATGTGTTAAAAAGTAACTCGCAACCTAAAATCTCTTTTTTGAATACATGGAATATTTTTCTCCAACTTATAAAATTGGATACCTTTTTAAGAAGAACCCATTTTTAAATACTAGAACGTAGGCGAAAGTATTTTGGATAGTTCTCATTTCTCTTTTTAGATGGTGGAATGATCAAAGCTTACATAAGCCCATTAAGTAAATGGGCTTTTGATCGGCTTCCTCTCGCGTAACATTAACAGCGTCTCCGTTGCTGGTAGTTGACGACGCTCGATTTCATCGTACCGGTATCATACTCCGACGAAATTCGACCAACCTGACGATGGTGCTCGCGTTTAGACCTCGGAATTACACATCTGAAGTTTTATCCCACTCGCTCCCTTTCGCACGCGCTGACACGCACCCTCTCTCGTCTCCATCTCCCTTGCACCAGCAGCAGGTAGTGCAGGTCTCTTGTCTCACGCTCACATTTCCTCGATAATATGATCATTTCGGCCCGTCTCCGATTACTGTGTTATGTTCGTTTCTTCATTCCTTCAGTAGTGGTAGTTACTTGATAGAAATACCAAAGCAATTTGACAAGTATACGCTTAATTGACTTTGTTGGGTTTGTCTGTGTAGCTTAATGTATTGATATTGATACTGAAATTCTATGTGTGTCTTTAAACAAGTTGAGGTTCTGTTTGAGGACTCGGTCTTTGAGCTTTTCGTGATACTGTTTGGTTCACTGCAAATATTTTGCAGGACGATGTTGTGGAATTTAGAGAGAATGAATTTTTTGATCCGCTCAGAGATACTACTGCTGCGAGTTCTGCGGAAAATGCTCAAGATATTCCGATTTCAGCTCAGGCTGCCACCATGGTGGCAGGGAATGAATGGGTTTCTTTTAAAAGAGGCCTAATGCAGAGGTTTTTAGTTACCAAAACAGTTTCAATTTCTTCGGTAAGTATGATCTGTTTCAAAGTGTTATAGACCATTATGTGGTCAAGTCCAACTACTAGTTTGATTTTCACACCCATTATTACTGCAGAAGTACTTTTCTGGACAAAATTTTCTTGTATAGTATAATGTTGGTCAAGACAGTTAATGTAGTCTGGTAACTTAACTTTTTGACTTTTTTTCTTTTTTTCTTTTTTTCTTTTTGCAGGTATCTACCGCGATATTGAAAAGTAGCAAATGTATGATTTACTTTCTGTTTATTGTTCCAAGTAACTATTCGTAATTACATGGATTTGCGCTGAAACAACCGTAACATTGTCTTATGGATGATCTATTGACTCCAAATTGCAGCTTCTGAGAAATCTTCTGCAGTTTCCGGTCCAGCAAAACTGGATGATCCACAAAATTCAGGAGAGGGAGCAAATATTATTACCCGGCAGGAATATCTGTCACGTATTCATGAACTTAAAGATGAAATAACCCGTGCTTGGAGGTCTGGAGATCGTGTAACATCTTTAAAGGTGTCTATAAAGGTGAAGTTTGCTAAGTTGGACTATATCTTATAAATATTCATACAATCCTTAAATTCATTGATTGTTTGGAAAATAACTATAAAGAGAGAACACGTGATCTATGAATTGTTGACAATTATTTCTTTCTAATTATTTGGCGAAACGAATTGTTGTATTGGTGTATTATATACTCTTATGTTTGCGCTTTTGTTACCATATAGATGCTAAGTAGTAACTCCCTTACTTCATTTTAGCACTTGTAAACGGACTTAACTGGCCTTGCTTCTAGCTCCAGTTCGATTTTTCTATTAACATCAGCAGCAACTGTAGTTTAATTAATAATTTAATCCACTCATGGATTACAGGAATAGATGAAATCTCATTTTCTATTCTGCAGGTTGCTAGACTTCTCATGGACACATCAATTTCACAATTTTATCCTACTGTGTTTGTGGCTGTCACAGATGTACTGGACATGATTGGGGATATGGTCTGGGAACGCATTAAGCAGAAAGCTGAATTTGCTGATGATGGAACGGCAATCTGCAGATTAGCAGGTGTGCAATTGTTTGCTCATTTTGAGTCTACTGCTTGCTCTCTGCATATGCATTTTTGAAAACGGTCTTGTGTGTTCTTTGAAGATGCATATAGTTCCGTGAGTTAAAGAGCCGAAAACGTGAGGCTGGGGACGTCCAGATGATAAAATGCTTGAGAAATATAAGAAACCATGATAACAAGACACGCTATATATGCTTGGCTCGTGAAAGTTATAAAATTTAGTCAAAAGAGCATTAGGAAGGCAATCCATATACACTGAAAAATCTGGAGTCTAATCTTTTGGACAGTCGTGATCTCTTGCGTGTTTCAGTTGCTTACTGCTTGCAAAAACATAAGCTCGTAGAAATACACAATATAACAGGACCTGATGAACCAATGCTATCTTCTGTCGTAAGACCGTTCAAGTCTTAAATTCTGTGAATATACAATTTATTTCAAATAATTATCAATTTTCGTAATCATTGATGTTCTTTTTTTCAGCAGGAACTTTTTATATTTCTTTATCTTCTTTCTGTTTGTGACAGAGAGTTTTGAAGCTTGTGATATCCGTGTTGATGCAAAAGAAACTTGCTATAACTGGTTCTGCAAATTGGGTTCCATTCGAGAGCTTCTTCCACGCATGTTAGTCCTCTTGATATTCTCTATGTGACCTCTTGATCCGTTTCCTCCTATCTCATTCTTGCTTTGGTACATCAGTTATTTGGAGCTAGCAATATTACCTTGCTGGCGGTTTCTTTTTGACCAACCTATAGACAGCTTAAATCGCCTGGTTATGATGACGAGAGGGATAGCAGATCCATTGGCATCCGCTTATTGTCGTCTCTATCTGGTTCACCGTGCACAGAAGTTCCCTTCATGCACTCCAGGTATATTATTTATAAGCATTCTAGTGACGCAGAATATATGCTGAAATCTGAATCGAATATTTCAATACTGCCTTTTATGTATAAGTTGGATATGGATGCTAGCTTGGCATTAAAGTCAGCTCATGGGCAGCAAGCCTTAGTTATTTGAATTGTAGTTTATTGTGTTTGTTTCAGATAAAAAAATGCATTTAGATATTGATACTTCATTTTTAATTGGTTCTGGTGGGATTTAATTTTGCTACCATTAAAACTTGCTTGGGCAGCCATACATTGTTCCTGTTTTTCATGTGTGCACTTTTGCATCTGGGGTCAAACTGGATATTTATCTCTGACCTCATGTTCTATTTTATTTTTTCAACTAATTTACTTCTAAAATAAAATAGGATTGATGTTCGTGGGGTTACTTGGCTGTGTGTTATATTATAGAGATTTATGATGAACGACTGCCGATTCTGATTGGACAGGATATCTAATTACATGTGTTGATGATATCAAAATGGTACTGATGCGGAGTTTATCAGAAAATGAGACATCACTTGGACATGTTGGAGACGATAAAAGGTTGCTTGTCAGTTTGATAGAACCGGCTGTCGAATACGTTATGAAATGCATCTTTGCAGATGAATCTCAGGTTAGTTCTGATTAGTTTTCACATTTTCAAAAAGCGAGGCAAGAAATAATTCTATACCTGTAATTCCTTTTTGGGCGTTGATATAACTTAAATTCTGTAAGTAATTTGGTTTAGTTGTTGATAACGTCTCTATTATATGGTAGTTGGTTTTGGGAAGATTCATTGGTCCTATACTGATACAACCCACACGCAGGTTGGCGATGTACTTGGGGAGCTTGGAATAGGAAGGAATCAACTTGAAATTATGCAAGATTTCAATTGTGTTTCGATTGTAACTCATCACTTACTCAAAGAACTTCCAGCCATAATTGTCAGCTCTCATTTTATGGAGATCATTCATCTCATAAAGTGCAGCAATGATGATTCTTTTAGTCAGGTATTGGATTATTATAAAGGTATTTATACTGTTTGTAGCTGTTCCTTTTCTTTCTGTACTACAGAGAATCATATAACATTCTTTGTTGCCATTTTACTTTGGAACAGTTTTTAAATTACAGATTACTTGGGTTCCGGCTGTCTGAAGTAAGATCTCAAGTGGGCATTGGTAGTGCAGTTGTTGACGAAGTTCTTCAGGTGTGATGTTTCTTGGTTTCTGGTACGAAGAATTCTATTGATTGTCTTGGTCCATTCCTTCTACTCAGGTTACCAGAAATGAGTGTCACCTTTTTTGGATGTTGTTTGTGTTTATAGACAAATTTGTGATTGTATGTTTGAGTTATATGTTTACAGTAATTTTGGTTAAGCCTATGAATATTTGGTGGCATATAAAAGAAATAGGTTTGAACACGTTTTGTTGTGTTTGTATGATTACTCAACTTAACTTTAGAAATTTGAGTGAGTAGTTGAACATATTAATTCGAACGAAGTTTTTATATTTCATGCTGATTTGATCTTTGAGCTTCTATTACTTTCTTTTGTGACAACAGGTTGTTTCTCAGTACGATAGACTTGATGAGTACGTGAAGGTTGTCGATGCTTACATGGATATTATCTTGGAAAATAAGGTGATAAGTTCCGTTCTTTTGTAGTCTTCCCCTTTATTTTACTACTGAAAATTAGAAAAACAGGTGATATGTTTTTTTGTAGCGAGGTGGTAAAAACTTGTTTGGCCTGTGCTCTTTTTATCTGCTAACAAGAAGGTTCTGATAAGTGGTGACAACCGGTTTTTACTGAAGGATTAAGTGCGAAAACACTTCGCTTTTCTACACTGAAATCTAACAGTTAGGACTGATCCAATGTGGGCTATTGACCCTACCCAACTAAGTCTAACTATCTCTCAGTAAAAACTTGCCCTTGCTTAGTTTTCTCGAGCACGAGATAAATCAGATAATAAGTCAGTGCTTCTCCTGTGAGCGACTCTGAAGTGGGCCAAGAGGTATCTACTTGGCTGGACCGTGTACATAGCAAAATAACGTAATGAGTAGGGCTTTCAATTTCATATTACAGGTCGGGGTACACGTCGGTCGCTTCAGGTTAAAAAGAATTGGTGACATGAACCCAATCCGAAACACAAAGAACCTGTTATCTGTTAGACTCGAACCGACCTGTTACAATGAGTAAGACGAACCTGACTTGTTCTACTCGAAAAGATGAGTAACCCTGAAAAAACTGTTGACCTGTTAAACTTAAAAGGATCGTTGAAACCGAAAAACCCGCCGAATCCGAAAAACCTGTAAATCTGAAACTGATTAGTGTTCTTTGTGTCAGTTTCTGGTTTTATAGGTCAACGGTCGACCCAAATCCAATCCCTTTTTTTTCTGTATTCGTGTTGACCTTAAGTCTTATCGCGTCGTAAATATCTTGACCCTAGCCCTAAAATTCTGTGTCAGCGTCGGGTTAACCGTTAACAGGCCGTGTTAAATATTGACAGCTGTAGTAAATTGCACACATCGATTGTTTTTGGATGTTAGATAACGAGCATTTTCGTATTCAGCGCATTAAGTCAATTTTATGGCTGCAGGTTTCTCATCTCTTGACTGATTGACCTTACAGGATAAACATCTGTGTACTGTTCTGGAATGTATTTCAAAGCTGGCATGCGATCATGAAGTTGATGAGAATGAACTAGCAAGTCTGCAGCATGTCTTAGTGAAGATTCTAATGCATTTCAAAGACTTGAAAGATGTGTTTGCTCTGGTAGTCAATTCACTATTACGTGTAATTTTGTTCCTTGCCTAAGCCCAACTTTGATGGTGCTTCTCAACGTCTGCGGATTATTTCTTTTGTTTAATTCCGAAATGGCTTGTATTGTAGAATCATTTTTTGAAGATCTTGGACATGATGTATGGGAACTCGGGGCAAGTTGTCAATATGCATATCCTTACTTTGGCGGGAAGGTAATAGTTCATAACTGTTTTTTTTATCGTAATTAGCGTAGAAAAGGGCAGCACGGCTCGTCTTCTCAAATTTAGTTACACTTCTTTCATTAGCAAGCATATAGTAAGGCTTTTTTTCCCAAGCAGGAATGGCTGTGTACGGGATCCATCAACTATACAGTTGCTTTTTGAAATTTGCCAGGCTCTCCATGATAGTATAGACTTTGCAAGCATGAAAGATGATGATAATCAGCAGTCAGCTCGTCTGATTTCTCGTTTTGTCCAGCTGGTAACTGATTTTCAACCATACAACTTCCTTTTACATTGAACCCGAATTTCTAAGATGAATTGCTGCTTGCTGGCACCTGCGAATTTTCTGTTGACTTTTATTGTTTCTCTTTGATGTTAGGTTGATTATGGGGTAGGGTTGGAACAACATCTACATTTCTTGGTTGAATGTCGTGGAACATTTGGCAGCGTCAATGAACTTAAGGTATGAGAGAAAAAGTAAATTTTGGGGGTTATAGAGCATTTAAGCTTTAAAGCTGTAGAATGATTATCAGCTTCCTCCTCTTGTTTCTACTTATGGATGAGGGCTCCTTTACTATAGAGTGGCAAACCAAACTTTAAATTTGACAATGTGATCGACGGAGGTAACAGATTCCTAGTGGCATAGTAAAAACGATACTGAAACTGAAGCTCCCGACCTCAAGTGAGGAATATAGTTGAAGACTTTCGTACATCTGGGTTGAAAGTGCATTGCATATCAGTGAAATGGAAAAAAAATCTAAATTAGAGAAGATCATTTAAATTCGTTTATACAGCATTTGAGTTGTGTCAAAACATCAAGCATTGTTATATGCTCAAAGCTGCTGTTGCTTTCTTCATGACTCTTGTATGCTATATAAATATCTGCACGTTGCAGGAAATACTTGTTCACTCAAGTAATACTCTAGCAACCAAAGCCATGAAAGATGGAAACAAACACACGAGCTTTGTCAAATCTTGTATTGCATTCAGCGAAGTTACAATACCATCTATTTCTGCTCAACTGAGGCAGCTGAACCTTTATCTTGAAACAGCTGAGGTGATATTCTTCTTTATTGATGTAATCATGCAATATATACTATTAAGTGTATCTCTGCTAAAATATATTTGGTTGCAGGTTGCCTTGCTATGTGGTTTAGTTTCCCATTTAGATAGTCTGATAGATTCAGCAGTAGACTGTTTACAGAGTGCAACCCTGATGGATGGTTAGTTCAGTACCTGTTTAGCTTGATTTCCAAGTAGTCGAATTAACGCAGCTAGAAAAGGGAAAACATTTTTGGCTTTGACAATCTTACTTAGTTGTTTTGTTCAAAAGCTCCATAATCTGAATTCTGAAACTGTAATTTTAAGTGAAATTACCTACTTTTGTATATAGTTGCAATTTGATCTAACAATTCATCAAGTAGCATATATGATTATTACTCTAGATTTAAGCACAAATCCAGGCTGTTCAAAGATTATTACTCTCCACTTGCTAGGCCCAAGGTCTCCAACTGATACGGATGGATTGCTGTCCTTGATAGGAAAGTTATGCAGCCTCCTAGTTGTGGTTCCAGGTAACTAGAAGTCTACTATATTCTTTTAAACCTTTCCTTACATTCAAATATATCACACTCGTATCTTCATATGGAAAGGTAATCCTGAAAAAGGCATTCTGTACATCCCCAAGATCATATTATCCATGGTTCATTCTAAACCATGGTAAGCAGTCACATAGCATTTTTTTTAATCAATGCTCTTTTCCTTGGTTTGGCTGTTGTCTGATGGGTACTGATTTCATAGGATGACGTCAAGAATGAAGACAAAAATATTTTGTTCAGTAATTTCATTATCAGCGACTCTTTCTCAAGATAAGCTCCCATATCATGCAAGCCATCCAGAGGTTATCAAAGGACTTTTAAAATCTTCACTAGTTTTTTTCCTTTTGCAATAATAAAATAAATAAATGGTCAAATGTTGTCTAAAATTGAGAATTCTACTATGATTTGGATAAGGTATGCCCATAAATTAATACTATTTTCATTATTTATGGACAATATAAAGATCTTCCATTCAACTTTCTTCCACTCCAACTCAAATTGAGTAGGGAACCAGAACCACAATAATACTGATATAATATTGGTTATGTCACTACTGATAAAAAGCATATCAACTTTTCAGATTGTTGGCAATGACTTTTTGTTTTTCGGTGATTCATTATATGTTCAAGAGCTGCTCTCGGCAACTGAGCTCGTTCTGCAGAAGCTAGTTGATGTTGTAAATCTAGAGACTTCTCTGGTGACTATCACTTGCAAATAATCCTAAATTGTTATAAACAGTATTTATGTATTCTAATTATGATTGCTAAATGATAGGTTGCTCGTGGAATTATTGCACTTGAAGCTTGTAACTGCATCGCATCAGCTTTCACTGTAGGATCCTTTATCATCCTTATAAGAGTAACTTCTTAGCATTACCATTGTGGAGTCTAGTTTTTGAAGACAGTTACACAAAGCTAAAACAAATATCTAATATTGACAAAGATTCCTATGTCTGTGTGAATACTTTGTTAAGATTCATCGCGCAGGTCTGAGTCCTTGTAGCGTGCTAGGCAAGATGGCGTACATGCAAAATGGCGGTTCGCCTATATTTTTTCTTATAGCAATCTTGTTTTGGTTTTGCAGATGAATGATCAAGCATCATCAATTTGCGCTAGATTGATCGAAATTGCCCAACAGTGTTTGAATGCCAACAGCAAGTATTTGCAATCTACCGTCACCTATTTAGATAAGTGTCTGCCAGCTTCAACTGTTGCTTTGTCACCTATTTAGATAAGTGTCTGCCAGCTTCAACTGTTGCTTTGGCTTCTGTATCTGTTTAGCGTACCGGAACCAGAAGGGCATATAACACAGATCGTGCGAGGGATTAATAAGTTAAATAGGGAAAAGTATTGCCAAACTATGTGTAGATACATAACCCGTAATAGGTATGATTAAATTTATTTAATTTTTTGTTATGTAAAATAACAATATCTGGAAGGTTAGTAGAAAAAAGATAAATTGAAGATAGGTGAACCACAGACGAAAAGGTTAAAAATAAGTACTTGTGGATGGCAATTTGGGTTAAAAATAAGTACTTGTGGATGGCAATTTGGCTTAGATCTCTATTTATAGCCGTGTGTATCATAGTAGTCGTTTAATTTTTATTTTGTGTCTTGTATTCATTTTTTATGTTTTAAAAATTTGCACGATTAGTTTTTTTATATTTTAGAAGATTAAAAATGACACAAAATTTGAGATTTGGAGACCAAAAGTGAATAAATTTAAGATTTAGAGATAAAAAATATACCGAATTAAAAGTGATAAAATTTAAGATTTGGAGACAAAAAATGATACAAAACTAATTATGCAAAAATTCTAAAACATGAAAAATGGAGGGTGTAAAATTCTAAAACATGAAAAAGGGATCGGAGATAAAAATGAAAATAAAAAACTACTTTAGTACCAGAGCTATACATGGTACCAACCGTGATTTATAGTGAAATATATATATATATATATATATATATATATATATATATATATATTCTCAAATCCGCTCAGTAACTATAGTATCATAAGTGTTCAATTGTTCTAGTATATGTATTACTGTTCTAAAGTTATTATTATTTTTATGTTAGGTTGGTCTCTTATTGCAGTAGATGTACTCATGATTCTTTTCATTTACCTTATTTGTTTATTCGTTTTAATAACGTAGAACACAAATATAAAAAGTGAATACTTATATAATAAGTAAGATGTATATAATTAGTAGTGTCTAACGTGACAATACGTCCCTTATCTTTCTATAAATTCTAAGAAATCCAAACCCATTAGGAACATAATTAAAAATTTTAAAGAGGTTAAATATTTTATTCTATTCAAAAATTTCCTTTAATTTGTTTTTACAATTTTTTATTTGTAAATATATAAAATAAAATAACATACACTTTTTTATATCTTTATTTTTGTAAAGATGTATATTAGCTCAATTTTATTAATAAATTTCTCTCTATATATATATATAAATAAATGGATTACTTGTGTTTGTTTTAAAGAAAATTACCACTAGCGTTTTTGTAAAAGTTTTTTACCAATAAACTGTTTGTATAGTAAATATAAAAAATATCTCCCCCTCCTCATCATTCTTTAGGAAAAACTGATTACGATTTTGCAAAAATCATTCTCACTCTCCACCTTATCCCATTCTAAAAAAACATAATTAAAATTTCAGATTATTCAAATTTATGATTGTTGGTAAATCTAACAAAATAGAAATTGATTTAAAATACCAAACAAATCTCATTTTGATAAAGTTAAAAAGAAAAAAAAAATCAAAGAAAATTAACCACGAAGAACATAATTTCTCGACTTTTTTGTGAATCCAACAAAACATCTTTTATAAAAAATTCAATCATTTTCACCTATATGTTGGTTCACTAATATGATATTCTGTTCTCGACATCTTATACATCTAAACAAATAAAAGTTTTATCATGAATTTTTCTAATGAATTGAATTGGGAGTGGCCCAATTTATTAAAAAGGCCCAACCGACTTAAAAGTTACAGAATAGTAAAAGAGGCGCTAAGGAGGTGCCGCCAATTACATCAAAATAGTGAGCCAAATTAAAAAAATAATCAAAATTGAAATCTAGCAGAGAATTGGAGAGGATTTCGAATGAAGATTGAAATCTTGAAGATGGAGACTTGAGGAGGGAAGCCTTTGAGCTAGGATGACATGAAAAGCATTAAAATAAGTGTGAAAGCAGGTTTGGGCAGGCCTTCAGAGAACTTAAGGGAGAGCTCCCCGGGCTTGCGATATGAGATTTGTTCAATCCTCCAGAGTAAACATATAATGCTTTTGATTGTTTTTCTCGATCGATGATTCCGAAATCTATGGAGAAATTATTAATGAAACTTAAGGAACAAATCTGGAAAAGAGTTGCAGAAAATGAACATATCTGGTATTTGCAACTTCTATTAATTTATGTAGATTCGAATAGATGTTTGAAGAGAAATTAGGGCAAAAAATAGTTTTATGGATCCCTGAGAAAGCTAGTCTCTAAACTATCTAGAAGAGAGAGAGCATTTAGTTGACTATGGATGTTGTTAGTGTCGAATTCCTGTTTTGTACTTGCATTTGTTTATCCATTTTGTGCGCTAGTATGCTGTCGTATTTTGTTCTTTGTTGATGTGTGATATGATCATCATTTTATGTAATTAGCTTCCTGCAAAATTGAAGAATAGACATTAGAAACTAGGCAGCTTTGTTAGTAATAATCATCGTAAGTAAGAATTTAGAGTTAGTTTCATTATCTAGTTCATGAATTTTTAATGTGTAGCATAAAATGAAGTCCATCAAGTAGAGCGTGATTCTCTGTTGAAAGAGGGTTCCATTTGCTATAGTTTCTTCACATAACAGCTTTAATGTATCCGTTAAAATATCTGATAATAGCCCTACCAGAGGATTCTCCAGATATCAAACAGGAATCATCTATATTTAATTTAGTCTTGGGGCAGATGGCAGAGACTAGTGAGTAGCATGGGCTTGCTATATTGATTTTGGTGACTGAAACAATTAAATTCAAAAGCTAAGTGAGAGTCATTGGCCCAAAAGCTATGCTTTAGTAGATTGGACATATCCAGTCTTAGAACAAAATTGTTAATATGAGTAATGATAATATTATGAGGCATCTCTTGAAGGTTGTATTTTTTTATATTTCTGGATTTCCAAATGTTCCAGAAGATGATGGCTGGATAGTATTCATGATATATTTATTAGTTGGGGCAGACCAGGATCATAGCCTAACAATGTGAGTTAGGGACATATAGTTACCTATATGAATATTGAACATATTCCAAAAGATCTTGCATTGAATAAAAGTATGTCGAATTGATTCAATATTATCGCAATGTTTTCACTTAGATGCTAAGGCAATTTACTTTCTTTGTAAGATTGTATCAACTGAAACCCAGTTATGAAGAAGCCTCAATAACAGGAAATAATATTTTTTAGGAGTAATATTATTCCAGATCCTTGATAGAAGCATTGATGTGGAACCTTTAGATCTTAGCACATTCTAAGTGTTTTTAAATGCAAATACTCTAGAATCATTAGCAGTTCATTATATATTATCTTCTACTTATGTTTAAACCGAAAGCTTTACGATTCTGTTGATATCCAATTGGGTGAAAAAATATTGTAACATTGAGATGTCTCATTCATATGTATTCAAGAAATTATTTATTTTGACTTGCTGAAACCAAGAAGTGTCAAGCTCACCTGATAGATCATTTAAAGGCTTTTTATTACACCAGTGATCTAGCCAAAATTCACGATTCCCTGACCTAGTGACTAGTAGATGAATTTCTCTACTGTACTTCTAGCATCTAAAAGTCTTCTCCAGATTTGTGATCTTTTGTTGACCAATAGGATACGCATTATAGCAATAGGTGTTATGCATGACATTTGACTAGAGGATTTTATTTTCTATAAATTTCAACCATAACTTACACGAATAAATGAGTTGAATTTCATCAAATTTTCTAATATTTAGACCTCCTTCAGTGTATGGAAGGCTAAGTTTGATCCAACTTGCTCAGGATATGGCTCTGTGATAATCAGATGAACTCCAAAGATAGCTACTACAAATGACTTCAAATATTTTGATAATGGAGCTTGGAATCATGGAGTGGTGAATTTGATATAAGGGGATAGCTGCCAAGACTTATTGGATGACAGTTAGCCTGTCACCAAAAGAAAGCAAGGTATAATCCCAATCGTGGATTTTCTTTCTGAGTTTGGTGATTATATATTCATAATGAATTGCAATGTTTCTGTTAGAGATAGTTGCACCCTGGTATTTAATAGGGAATCTTCTTTGCTTGAAGCCTATAATATTTTGAATATAAGTTGATATATTTATATGAAATAATGTATGTAATATGAAGAAAGACTTCTATTTGTTAGTCCGCTGGCCAGTTTGCTCATTGTACTTTTCTAGAAATTTGTATAGTAAATTAACATTAGATTTAAAAGCATTAGAGAAAATAATTAGATCATCAGCATATGATAAACAAGAAATAGAAATGTTTCTAGAAATTTTGTATCTTATGCTATGATATTTTTGCATCAAGTTTTTTAGCCCTCTTATCAGAAAGTCTTGAGCTGGAATTAAGAGACTATGTGAGATAAGAACCCCCGGTCTGATTCCATTGGAGGATTTGAAGTATCCCTTTGCTTCTTTATTGATAAGGACATAGAAGTTGACATTATTAATTGAGTTTATTATCAGTTCAGTAAACCTACAGTTAAATCTCTAGGCAATTAGAACTAGTTTAATAAAAGAGATAAAGACTTTGTCAAAAGCTTTAGATATATCTAGTTTGAGTATGAGTTTTCCACCTCTACTCTTCTTATTAATATTGAAAGTCAGCTTTTTAGAGAGTAGAATATTCTCTTGAATATTTCTACCATTTACAAAGCCACTCTGTTCAACATAGATTAGTTTAGGAATAATATCAAAAATTCTATCATTAATGATTGTAGACATGATCATGATGATAATATTACATAGACTTATGGGTCTATGATCATTCTAGTTTAGGTGCTTCCTTTTTAAGAATAATGAAAATAGCAGTGGCATACACCCCAATAGGAACTAGAGCTTCATTAAAGAAAGATCTAATAACAGAGCATAAGTCACTACCAATAATGTGCCAACATGTTTTATAGAATTTAATGTTAAATCCATCCACACCAGCAACACTAGTGAGATTTAGAGGCCATAACATGCATCATAGAAAGCCAAGATCTTCCAAATATAGCATTGTAGGATGTTGGGCAGTCAACCAAAAAGAATAATACTTTTACAGTTTTTAAACGATCATGTACCTAACAGTCATTCTTCTTCAAACTCACCAATGACATCAGCGGAAGTCCTCGTAAATCCTAAATTATTTAAGTCTGATCGCTGAATAATCGAGGGATTTTTTATCTACCCGATAAGTATTCAGAAATAACATGTTTTCCGAACTACCAGTGTCAATCAAGATCCGACGTATGTCATTACCCCAAATTAATGACCCTATCACCACAACATCTTCATGTGGCCTCGCAAAATCTCTTAATTCGTCTTCATTAAAGACTATGAAAGGAGTTGGGTTTGGTATAAATGTGTGGACATTATTCCTTCCAATTGAGTAGTCAAGGTGTTGACATGTCTTTTTCTTGAACAACTTGAGGGCGCTGTCACGGTGTCTCACCCAAATATGGTTAATGATTCAAAAAACTTCACCAGATTGGAAACTGTAGAAAATTTATCTACTATCACCCCCACTTAATTCTGATCTGGGTCGGGATCAAGGTATTCAGAGTCCACATCAAATCTTTCAACAATTTTTTCATGGTATCTTCCTGTCTGGATGTTCCTGCGACTGTTGAAGAAGTCGTTCGGGGAGCATTGGTATTGGGTTGTGTATTATCCGGTCAGCTGCCCTCTTATTTTTTTAACAAAAACGCCCGGTTTTCCTCTCTTAATGAGATTTTTCACTTCTTGCTTAATTATTATACAATTATGTGTGTCATAACCCACATCATTATGATACTTGCAGAAACGAGTACTTCGGGTTTCTCTAGGGGAATGTGACGGGGCTGGCCTATTAAAGTGCACATCATTTTTAGTCTTGTCATAATTTTTAACTACACTCTCTACCACCTCAGAAAACCATTCAGGCTGAACCCATTGACCTCTTTTACTCCTAACTTGTTGGTTTTGATTGGACTGATTCTGCGTGGGCCGATGTGATCCATGTCCGGTTTCCTTTGATTTGTAACCGGATTGAGTTGTTACTGGTGGAACTGACACCGCAATGGTGGATCTGTTCTGACGAGGCACTCTATAGGTATTAGTTTCTTCAACAGTAATCTGCTTTCCAACTTGATTTAATAACCCCCCGAACGTCATTTTTTTTTTCCAAGTTACTAAGTCGGCCAAATTACCTGGATTCAATCCTTGTCTTAAAGATGCAATTACTACTTGTTCAAAACAATCAGCTAGCTCATTCTTCTTGTTTAGAAACCTACTAATGTATTTCTTTAAATATTCGTTTAGCTCTTGGGAACAATGAATAATCGTATCACCATTCCCTTTAAGCTATTTGCTTCCTACAATTGCCTTCGGAATGCTACTTAAAATATGTCAAACTTTTTTTATAGATCCCCGAATGAGACTATTGTACCACTTGAGGGCAATTCCTTTAAAGGTTTATGAGAAGGCTTGACATAGCAGCTTGTCATCGTCATCAAAATTCATTATAAATTTTTTAAATTGCTCGAGATGATTGTCCAGATCTTTGCTTCCATCATACTTATCCATTTTGGAACTATCAAATCGCTTTGGAAGATGTCTGGAGAGGATTTTCGAAGAGAATGACGATTGTATCCAATTTTGGCTACGGTTACAGTATCTTCAGTGGGAGTAGCAAAAATACATGGTTTGGATTGAAAGGCAAATGGATCGATCAGCAAACGGTCAATGTGGTGATCGGCTAAACCTTTTATTTTTTCTTGATACTTTTTAATTTTGCCCTGTCTATTTCTTTTTCTTGAATGTTTCTTTGACAGTTTTAAAGTGTCACGGAGAAAAGCTAGCTGGATAAACAAGATAGGGATCGCCCGCTCAGCTACCTTGGGAGAGGTCACCGATAACACGGCTCTCCCACTTGAGTTAGATAACTTGGATGCCACTATCATGTGTGTCAAAACTAACTGTATATGCATAATTGAAACTGATTGGCAAGTCAAGGGTTCTTTTTTAGATGACCTTTATCACTGTTGGATGAGAATGATTTTTTAAGGTCTGAATCATTAGATGAACTATTAGAAGACTCTGGTGTCATGCTCAACACTCGTTTAGACCGATGTGTTTTCTTAAAGTGGACATGAGTCTTTATAAACTACTCATTTTCACCAAGATTATCAGTAGGATGGAGTATGGAGACACTAAACATCTCTTTTATTCATTTTTCAGCTTGTTTCTGAGCTTTTAGAGCCTCAATCTCAGCCCTTAACTGATCACGTTCATCCTGTATGGACTGTTTTTATCACCATCGTGATTAACATGATACACAGTAGTATGATCATTATTCTATCTCACACCTTCAACCTCTGGAGGTGGAACGTTTTGTACATTAAGATCCATCCAAACTGCTTTATTCATTAATTTTGAATCTGGAATTCAGGCACCGTCGCCTCCCACTATGGTCGCCAATTTGATGAGGATTATTTCTAATCAAATGTTAGTTTTGGGTAGTAACCATAAATTTCTCTAGAAAAAGTCCAACCTATTAAATGAGGTTGGTTGTGATATTTATACTTGTTTTATGACCCATGGGTCGTCCAGGTCGAGTGACTCTTCGGGGTGTGGCATTCTCGGTGTCTGATCCTATAGCGATGAACGGTGAGGGTTTCTTTACGATTAAAGTTTTCTTATCCCTAGAGAAAGCCCTTATGGGTATTTGAACGGAAGACTCGGAAGCTAATGTGGGTACAGTTGAGGTAAAAAGAGTTTTTCGAATAACTGAGGTTCTGGATGAGGATGAACTCTTGTCCGGCTCTGGTGTTGTTTGGCTAGTTACTCCACCAGAAGAGGCATGAATTCCAGTAGTGGTTCTTGCTTCATTTCTTGATTTTTCTATCTTCGAAAAATTTAACCACCCTCATTTGATCAAAGCGGTTCTGGCTGTGAACATATAAACTCTCAAACTTGAAAGAAAATTGCAGCTTTATATTTTTCTCTCTCTAGAAAGTTTTCTTGTTCTTAAAAAAAAAGAAACAGTAAAACAACGTTAAATAGAGGTGAAAAACACTTGAGTGATTTACCTAGGGGAGATAAATAGTTCAAGTAATGATTAGGGGCTATAAAGTACACCCTAATTAAGTTTTGAAAAAATAAGTGCAAGTACCAAGGGGAAAAACAGTTGATAGGTCGAATCAGAACATGACACGCGTTCTTTTCAAAAGTCTAACCTTTGGTTAGTCCATCTGCAAAATGAAAAACACTTCGGATCCGGTTATGATTTATTAAAATAACTCTTTGAAAAACACTTCGAATATGATCTAGGTTTATTTTTCATTGATAACTTAACTCTTCCAAATATTTTTGAAAGACCTAAAGGGGCTACTGGTGGGTCGAATAATTTTGGAAGTTCCCTTTTACCTAATCCGAAGAGGTAATTCGAGCATCTTCTACATTAAAACTTTTACGAACAATAAACCTAAGTAGACTATAACTAAGCTGTATGCTGACCCATTTTTGGTTTTGGACTTTAAAGCCTGACTTGAATCCAAAGTCTGACCCGAACGGCTCATGGGTCATAAAACAAGTATAAATATCCCAACCAACATCATTTAGTTGGACTTTTTTTAGAGAAATTAATAGTTTTACCCTCCTCTTTTATCCCTTTACATTGTAGCCTTGAAATTAATATCCTATTAAACAAAAGTCATTGCCCAAAAATACCCTTTGATTAGAATTAATCCTCATCAATATCCGGCTATAATCAAAAGCAACGTTAGATCATTACTGAGCCAAACAAAAGCTACAGAAAATGTTCCAAAGAAAGCTACACCAAATGTACCAAACATTACTAAGACTCGTAATACTCTTAAGATTATCAAGCCTTCAAAGGTAAAAATTACAAATGATACATTAATATTTTTACTACACCTTCCTAAATATTTGTGTCCATTCATATCCAAGTGGAAGAATGTGGGTCCATATGCTAATTATGGTTTCATAGCCATCGCTCACGGAACTTAACATATGGGTGCATGTTAGGACCACACTAAAAGAAGAAATATTATCGGACCTACATTTGTATGAGAAACTTTACGGTGGTCGTGAAAGGGTTGATGTTGAACTACGTTGTCTAGATTGTTATGCCCTAATTGACCTTTTAAGAAACTGGATAAAAAAATCCATATATGTGTCTAGTGATTGCTAATGATTTTAAATGCATCATATATAAAATTTTCGCCAAAGTTACATATACGTTTCTATCGTTAAAAGGTGTTTCGTCCCCTATGAACGAACGAAAAAAGATTGGCATCGCTCATGTTCATGACAATCATTATATCAGCGTACGAGTACCTTTCTACCACCAGAGTTATTATAATATTTCATACTAGTATACTAATTTATTTTTGTTAACAGGTTACCATATCTCCACGTGGACCATTGTTGTTAGTTTACCCATCGTATATCCAATACATTTCTAAAGAAACTAAGGTGGTTTACTCTTTTGCAAAGAAGGATTTCTTTATTTGTTGGTATCCAACCTCCAAAAGCTTCGACTACACGAGAGCCAGAAGTGGTGGATTTAACGATTGAGTAAAAGAAGGAACAAGTTTTTTATGCTAACTTCATATTAACCATTTTAACATTTGTGTGACAGCTTTGAAATATTTGTTAGTGACATCACTTATTTTTGTTTTTTTATCTTAGTTTATTCTATAATACTACACAATTTCCTAATTAAAATAACTTGTTAACAAACGAAAAGGTTACATAAATAACATTGTAAAACTTAAACAAGTACTACGATAATATAAAAAACTAAACCTAAAACATAGATAAGATAACAAAGTTGAACTTGAAACATAAATAAGATAATAAAGCGTAAACTAAAATCAATTATGGTATTCTCCAAACTACCTTTACTATGCGCTAGTTTTTCCCATAAAATATAAGTAGTTTGGATGTATCTAAACTGACGCGCAACTCTAAGCGGTTGGTGCCGGTGAGGATTATTTCTCATCAAAGAGTATATTAGAAAAGAGTTTTAATCTTTTTCAGGTATTTAATGTTAGAGTGAAGAGTATAGAGATAAAAGAGGTGTGTATTAGCAATTAACTTTTTCTTACCCTCTTTAATGAGGGTGGTTTGGGTATTTATACTTGTTTTATGACTCATGGGTCGTTCGGGTCAGACTCTGGATTCGGGTCAATCTTTAAAGCCTGAACCTAAACGGGCACACAGCTAAGTCATACTTGACTTAGTTATATTGTTCATCATATGGTTGGTGTAAAATATGTTTGAACTACCCCTTCGGTTTAGGAAATAGTGCCCTTCCAAATTTAACTGAACCTATCAAGTACGCCTTGGTTTTATCCATGTATTTCAATCCACCCGTAAACCATGCTAGCTCTTGAATCGGGTTGAACATGCGTAAATACTCGTGCGGTTGAAATATAACCTGTAAAAGAAATATCATCGAAACTATATATTAACATATAATAAAAAATGATATATGAAAATATATTTAAAAATATAATAGATAGAATTAGTTAGAATATAAATGTACCAAATAGATATCTAAGTGATCAAGCATCAATCTAAACTATTGAAGTAGCCCTACAAACTCTTCTATCGATTTTTTATGTTTGGGCGTTATCCACGTACGCATGTGCGGTATTTGAGGAACAAATCCCTCCAAATGAGATGGTTGAAATTGGGTGAAGTGGTAAAAAATCCATTATTCTAGTAGTTGGAAGAATCCACTCATCATCTTGGTTGAATGCTTGAAAGACAGAAGCAACCCGTTATATAGTTCGGCAATAATATGTATTCCCCACACATACTCTCCTACTTATTCAGGGTCATCGATCACGTGCAACCAATCCACTTTTACATAATAACCACTTTTGTCTACAAATAGGCATGACCCAAATAGATAGAGTACATAAGCCTTCGCTCATCATTGAACATTGATCCTCTTTATTGGACCACCTATATCTTGAAAATGCTCGTCGAAGAAGCGATTTCTTAGCCAAGTCAACCGTGGACCGATATATTTGCAAGCTTCTAGCTTCGTTGAAGCTTCCGCATATGGCACCCCGATAACGTCTTGTATCAATTTCGCACTTTCTCATGATCATTCCTTTACGCACCTCTAACAATCTGTCGTGTATAGGTAACCCATTAGAGATGAATACATCGTCAAGAGTGGATGTCATCTCACCAAAAGAAAAGTGAAATGATGTATCATGATGCCATCGTTCCATATAAGCATTTACCAAAGGTACGTCCATACTCCAATGGTGTAGGGAATCCAACAATAGGCCAAAATGTGTGGACTCAACAACATAACGTACACTGTTTTGGTTGGTCAGCTTCTAACGATTGACCGCATTCCCAGAAGCAAAAAACCACAAAAGTCCTTCTTGTCCTGATACAATTAAATGATACATTAGTATCGAGAAATAAAAATAAATACAAAATAAAGAATAACAAAGAAACAAAAATTATTACTCGACCATGGTAAACATGATACGCCGTATGGTTTGTAAAACCTTTGTGGCGACGTATGTGAGGAAATCGTGTAAGAAATGCCTCAGTCTCGACTGCTAAAATTGATGGATTTACGTCTTCATCAATTTACTCATGTTCAAATTATGATTGTGTTATCGCAAATGAAGATAGTTCTCTTTTAGCTCCTCGTCGATTATGTCTCACAGATCGAGACGTAGGTTCATGACGAGCAACTTCAAAGGATTATGGCTCCTCAACAATATCTGCACTACTTGATATACTGGCTTTTACAACGATCTGAAAACGACGAAAATTATCACAACACCGTTGTAAAAAGCCCTTTACAGCGGGTTTAAAACCGTAAGGGTTCTTGTGTTAGGTGGGGTCATTAACCAAATTCAATTGCTACGGGAAGGCTTTTAAAATGGGTAAGTAACCGGTAAACGTTACAAAATTTGACCAGAATAGAACTGGGTCACAGCGTTGCAACCTGTGTTGTAAATTCATTGCACCATTTCAACCAAACGGTTAAATCTGTTAGTATACCCGTCGTTGCAAGCATCGTTACCATCTGGTTGCATATTAACTGATATTAATGTCGTCACTAACAATATTGCAAGCCCGTTGTTAAGACGAGCTCCTGTTGCTGTTAGAGTAATGCAGTGTAGAAGTTTTATCGTAATATAACCTCATGGGACCTTTCATCTCTTGTACAATGCTTAATCCAATAACAAAATTCCACATCCACAATACCTGGTTCGATGCCTCAAAGCAAGCAACAAATTCTGCTGTCATGGTGGACGATGTAATAAGTGTTTGCTTTACATTTTTCCAGGATATTGCACCTCCAGCCGATAAGAATATATTTACTGACGTGCTATTCAGTGTGTCTACGCATCCACCAAAATCTGAGTCGGAATACGCAATGATTCTCCAGTTTATTCGACTTCCCACATGTCAACATGTGCCCTTTTGTTCCTTGCAGGTATCATAGTAGCCTTTGAACTACTCCCTCTGTCTCATAATAAGAGTCGTTTAATGCTGGTTCACCAATATTAAGGAAAACAATAATTGCTTTGAAAAAATAAACACAAATAAATTTGATTGGTGGGATGAAAAGTTTGTCCAGTTAATAACAAATCTTATTGGTTGGAAGTGTAAGAAGTGTAATTAATACTGTCTTGAAAAAAGAGAACGACTATTAATATGAGACAAAATATTTATGCTAAAACGTCTAACATTATGAGACGGAGGGAGTACTTTCCAGTGATCCATGCATGGGTTACTAACATTTATCCACAATATATTTAGAGCCAAGAAATATACGACATAATACAAACTTGAGCATACATTAAATTCCTTATTTCTGAAGCATAAGAGACCGTTTTCATTTCCTCAATCTCAAGCTTTGTCTTAGGACATCGACCCAGACTAAGTCTGTCACCCTTTGCTATAGGAATACTTAGGGTTTGCAATCTGCCAG
This sequence comes from Limnanthes douglasii subsp. nivea, assembly GCA_036936605.1. Lineage (NCBI taxonomy): Eukaryota > Viridiplantae > Streptophyta > Magnoliopsida > Brassicales > Limnanthaceae > Limnanthes > Limnanthes douglasii. The sequence continues at coordinate 137,214,101 of JAUPFV010000003.1, forward strand.
TTCTTAACGTTGTAGCACACTTTCAATGTATACCTTTTGTGATAATCCAAGAATACCACGAAAGCGATCCCGATGTATCTGGATTCCTAACACAAAACTAGCATCACCAAGATCTTTCATATCAAACTTGTCTGATATAATATAAGAAATATGTTATCTATATATAATATAAGAAATATGAAATTACTGCCACTGAACTTGTGATACACACAATCCTCAACCGGGTTGATCTCAAAGTTATAGCCGACTATCACCTTAAGGAATTTGTGATACCATTGATCACAGGCTTGTTTAAGCCTATAAATTGATTTCTTAAGCCTGCAAATCAGATATTTTGAGTTACTTTCCACAAAGTGTTATGGTTGCACCATATAGATTTTTCCTCAATATTACCATTGAGAAAAGCAGTTTTAACATCCATCTAATAAAGCTCAAGGTCAAAATATGCAACTAATGCCATGATTGTTCTGAAAGAATCCTTCATCGATATTAAAGTGAAAGTTTCTTTGAAACAATCCCTTTATGTTGAGTATAACCTTTTTCTACAGGACGTGCTTTATGTCTTTCCACATTACCCACAAAATCGCGTTTGGTTTTGTAAACCCATTTACAACCAATTGCGTTTTTCTCTTCACGTAATGGGACAAGATCCTATACCATATTATCCTGCATTGATTTATATTCTTCCTTCACAGCGCCAATCCACTTCCGAGATTCAGAGATTTCTATGGACTATTTGTATGATAAGGGCAGATCTATTGTTCCAACACATAACTCTTCATACTCTTGAAGATATACTATAAATTCTTGACCTATAGTACTCTTCATTTCGCTCACAAACCTTCTCAAGGGCACTATTTCCTCTTGTTGCACTTTTTGAGGAGGTAGATTTTGATTATTATGAACGATGTCATTTTGATTCTCTTGTAGAAAATTATGTTGAGATCCATCTTGTTCTACGTGGACCATATTCGTATTTTGGTTAGAACCCTCAAGTGAAGTATCACCGTTAATTTGAGATTTACCTAATTTTATGGGGACCGAAATGATTGGCATTACATCACAATATTGTGGTACCTGAGTATCCATATTAAAAAATTCACGAATCTCTATAGATTCTTCTTCAAAATCAACATTTGTTCTCTTATTCTTCCCCCCAAACTCAACATCCTCTATAAACTTGGCCATTCCTGTCTCAAATATTGTACGAGTGAGAGAATCATAAAACTTAAATCCTCTCTAATGTTCGAAATAAACTATGAAGAAAAAACTAACTATTTTTGGGTCCATTTTCTTTTCTTGAGGTTTGTAAGGCCTCGCTGTAGTTAGACAACCCCACACATGCAAATACTTTAAATTAGGTTAACATATATTCCAAAGCACATATGGGGTCCTAATAGTAGCCTTAGTGGGTACTCAGATTAGTATATAAGTGGTACATTTGAGGGCTTCCCCAAGAGAGATAATGGTAGAGGTGGGTGACTTATCGTGTTTCTAACCATATTTTTTAATGTTCGGTTCCGTATCTTAGATACATCATTCATGCTAGGTGAACCCGACATAATGTATTGATGGACTATTCCACACTTATCTAGGAACTATGTAAAGGGTCTAGGATGTTGTTCACCCGATCCGTCATATCTACCATAGTATTCACCACCACAGTTGGATCTAACGGTCTTAATGCTTTTACCGAGTTATTTTTCAACCTCGTTCCTAAAAGCTATGAACTTGTCCAAGGCCTTAGAGTTTTAATGAAGAATAAAGAGGTAACCAAAATGAGAGTAATCATTGATGACTGACATAAAATATTGTTGCCCGTTCTATGACTCCTATATAAATGGTCCACAGATGTCGGTATGTATCAACTCTAGGACTTCATTTGCTCTATATGCCCCTAACATTATAACTTTAGTTTGTTTCCCTTTGATACACTCGACACATATACCGAATTCATAGTAATCAAGGGGACCCAATAAACCTTCAATAACAATCTTTTCCATCTTAACTTTGGATATGTGACCTAACCACTTATGCCACAGTTTAGAGGATCTTTCAGATTTAGTAATGTTGTTTGTTGTACGTTGTGTATTCATAGCAATGTTGTGATTATTTATAGTATTCAACAAATACAAATTATCTTCTTTAGTCAAAATTTCATTTCCAACAATCATATTATTTAGAGAAAGTGTAAAAAAATTGTTTCCCATCAGACAAGAGTCACCTTGCAAGTTTAAAACTGGAAAACAAACTAAGTTCCTCCAAAAACTGGGAATATACATTGTATTCTCTAAAAACAATACATGTCCAATCAAAACTTTTTAAAAGAACACAAATACCTAAAATATCACACGAGCTCTCGTTTACCGTGAAAATAGATCTTTCATCATCACTTAGCATCCTGCTATTTGACGTACCCTGCAAAGAAACACAGATATGAGTTGTTGCAGCCAAATAAACCGACCAAGTATTTCTTTTCACATAAACCATATTACTTTCTGAAACAACCAAAGATATAGGAATACCTTTATTTAACAAATAAGCCCGTCGTTTCTCATAATTCTTATTCATATGTCCTTTCTCTTTGCAGGAAAAGCATCAGCCTACAATCGATTCTTCAGGTCTTCTTTACTGGACCTTGTACTGGTCCTTTGCCATCTACCTTCCGCTTAGGTCGTGCCCCTTTTGCAGATGTAATCACATTAACCTTAGGTGTTGTGCCTTTAAGTTTTTTCTCCTCCCGTGCAGCGTGAGAAATTAACTCATTGATATTAATAAGGGAAGTAAAATATGGTGATAAGTAAGATTTAGTCTAGCAAATGCAATGGTTACATAGGTGAAATTAATTGTTAATAACTAACCTAAAGCAAGCATAAGGACTAAAGGGGGTAAAATGTAATAACTAGTAAACTTGTTTATGAACAGCAAATGAGTGAGGTGAGAAATCCACTTTAAGACTAATAATTATGTAATTTCATTATTCACCTCATATACTATATAAAGGACATTCCCTTTTGGGGAAAATGACCAATGATTAATCAATTATTACTTCATTTATTCCTTCTGTCTCTTTCTCTCTCTACTAAATATTGATTCTCTCACTAAAATTATCTGATATGAATGTTTTTTTAGACAGACGCTCTCATACGAACTGATAAGGGAGTAGGTACCCACAACCAATATCAAGGATACACGTCGAAACCGAGCGAAATTAGGCAAAGTAGGACCAAGGAAAGCAGAGCAGAGCACAGCAGGACAAAACCGAGCAGGATCGTATATGGCAGAATTAGGCAGAGCAGGACTAAGACTAGCTGAGCAGAGCATAACAAAGCCGAGTAGGATCATATAGAGTGAAACAAAAAGAAAGACTAGAAAAACAGACAAATGGTTCAATCCGAGCAAGAAAGATACAAGGTCGAGCGCACTCAAACTTACGTCGAGCAGAGTATGACCAGAAGTGCGCACGCTCGATCAAAGAAAACGCAGAGAGACTAGTCTGCGCTTAGCTACAGTCGAGTAAAGCATGATCAGAAGTAAGCACGCTCGACTCGAACCGGTAGAGGAACTTAGTGTGCGACATCGCTCAACCAAGGATGAGTCGGCATAAGACCTAACTAGGATAGGCGAGTGGAACGGTAAAGAATGCTCTGCACGATGGGTTGTAAAACTAACCGTTACGTCGACAAGTGTTAATAAATTCAGTATTGTAGACTATATTAATGGCCACTAATCAAGGAAAGGTAGTCAACGGTCAAATGTCCAAGGATCTAGACTAAGGAGAATTAGTAGCAATTAACTTAACGATGGTCACGACCCATTAAATCTTTGTAATTAATATGGGAATTATGGCCAAGAGTAGTATATATACGGGACAAAGAGCTTTGTAAGGGGATATACCGAAAAATCTTCTCGAATCAATAATATTACTACCTTGGCAGTTCATTGTTTTAGGTTTTTCCCATAAAATTTTTGGCGCCATCTGTAGGAAAGATCAAAGCAATTTTTTCCCAATGGTAGTAACTCGATCTGTGATCGATATTGAACCAAACGAGAGACGCATCACCATGACCAACCCCAACCATGTAACCGATCCTGCTGCAGGGTCAACACTACCGCTTCCACCCAACCAGGGCGGCCTAGAAGAAGCCCTACAAAGAAACAATCCAACCCCGGTAGACCCACCAGTGGCACCAGCCATCACAGCACTGGTTACTAACCTATCCGACCGCCCCCTTCCTCCTAGCCTTCCCGAGGACACAACTGAGGTTCATCGATTGGAGCAACCGATTTTAACGATGCAAGCAGCCCAAGGCAAGGCAGATCGTGACCAGGAAGCCAGGGACCTAGCAAACAAGATGACCATGGCAAAGCTGCAAGAGGCTGTCAATATGTTAACGTCGAAACTGCGTTCAAACGATCACCGACGTCCACCCAAGTCCGTCATCGAGGTAAGTCGAGCAACAATACAGGAAAGATCCTCTAAAGGGACAAGCTCGGTGAAGGAACGGGAGACATCGGTGGGCAAACACGCAGAAGCAATCCGCACCCAAGGATGGCAAAGAAGGAGCGAGCGAGCAATATGATCATGTACGCCCGACTATGGCCACCTACGTTCTCAAATAGTCACCCTTTACAGAAAAAATCATTGCCGCCCAGCTCCCAAGGAAATTCGACTCTTTTCGTTTAAAGGCTTATGATGGATCGGGGGACCCTGAAGGCATCTGGAGAAGTTCAAGAAAATGATACTCGCCTTTAATCCAGATGAAGCTATGTTGTGTAGAGCTCTTTCCATGACCCTTAAGGGCAATGCGATGGATTGGTTCTGCAGCCTCCCCAAAGGTTCCATAAACGATTTTACAGGACTCTAGAGTGCATTCAGGAACCGATTTTTGGGTAACAAGGAATTACGGAAAGATCCTGACTTCATTATGGACCTCTACCAAAAGAGGGGAGAATCCCTCAAGGGCTACATCAGACGATTCGTGCATTCCATGAACAAACTCCCCGACCTAGCAGAAAACATGGCGGTGGTTTCCCTCAAACGTGGATTGGACATGCAAGGTAAGCTTTATGCTGATCTAATTCGTTTCCCTTGTGAAAAAATAGGTGACCTCTTAGCCCGAGTGGACCAGTTCATTAAGGTAGATGACGCCACTAAATTCCCACCGCCCTCGGGAGAGGCCACTCCAACCATAAAAAACACTGAAGAAAGCAGTGGCAGAATCCACGACAAGCGTTACAGGGAATCGCTAAGACGAGCCGACGGTTACAGGGGAAAATCATCGAGGGGGAGCGACCGGCCCAGAAGGGAATCTACAAGACTCACAACCAATCAACGCCCAACCGCTTACGAAAACCCGGCACGACAATTCACTCAACTCACAGAGTCTATCTCCACCATTTACAACCGCACTATAGATAGGAAACGATACCATGCTTCACGATCGATGTCCGCCACAGGATACAAGCGTTCAACACGACATTTCTGCGTATACCATAATGATCACGGTCTCACAACCAACGACTGCTGGAAATTACATGAAGATATTCAGCGACTAGTCGACAACGGCCTATTAATCCAATTTGTACGACAATAGACCTCAGGATTTCAGAGCGGCAACACGGAGAGCACTCATAATATAAAAGAGGAGCCTCAACACAATGAGCTACATGGCCGCCAAAGGATCGCCCCGCTGGGTCAGGAAAGCAACAATTGATGCTCACCATTTCCAGAGGTGGCTCTTTAGCTGAGGCGGACCATCAGAGAAGGAAGAGGTCCAAGGATGATGAGCAGGTGTTGCCCGTAGGAGTGTCGTCTAACAGTCACTATCGAGACCCAGTTGTTCACCTTATTTTCAACGACGAAGATATGAGAGATATCGCCACTTCATACGAGGACGCGCTGACAATAACTCTGGATATTGGAGGAGTAATGGTAACAAAAATACTAGTCGACGGTGGTAGCTCGGCCAACATTATCTTCAAAGCCAGTTACGATCAAATGTTGGGTGTCCCATTATATAAACCCATGCAGCGCTCTTTAACAGGATATGATGGTAAAACCTCTCAATGTGTCGGGGAAGTCGAGCTGCTAGTAAAGATAGGTTATGGGGCAACAAAGAAAGAGCTCAACATCATTTTCTCATTTTAGAAAACCCGAGCCCGTACCATGCAATCATAGGACACCCATGGTTACACAGAATGGAAGCAAACCCTTGCACTTTTTGCCAATGCATCAAATAACCAGTCAGTAATTCAATATGGATCATCCGCGAAAGCCAGCGAGCAGCACGGACATGTTACTCGGTGATCGTGGATCCCATCAAACCCATCAGATAGCAATTAGCCAGCGAGAGAGGTGCCGATCAAACAACCAACACCCCCTCGCCCGACCTTATGGATGACCCCTGTGATAGTGAGGAACAGGATGTCGAGCCCGAAGACATCATCAACGAAGCATTTGCGAACGGTCGTATCCTCCGCCTTGGGGCCAATTTGGACACAGTTTTTAAAAATTTATTGGTAGCTTTATTATGTAGAAATTTAGATGTTTTTGTGTGGACTGCAGGATATTACAGGCATTGACACGGCTATCATATGCCATGAGCTAAACATCGACAGACAAGTCAAGCCAGTGCGACAGAAGCGTCAGTCTTTTTCAAGTGACAAATAGGCAGCCATCACTTCAGAGTTCGCAAAACTACTTTGGCTCGGGCACATCCTTCGCATTCGATACCCTGCATGGATCGCCAACCTTATACTAGTAAAAAATAAGAGTGGCAACTGGCGCATGTGCGTCAACTTCAACGATTTAAACAAAGAAGGTCCGAAGGATGCCTACCCCTTGCCACGCATTGATCAGCTGGTCGATTCTGCATCTGGTTGCGGCTACATGTCATTCATGGATGCATATTCTTGGTAAAACCAAATCCGGATGCTCCCAAGCGACAAATAGCACACCGCTTTTCGGACTGAGCAAAGCCTTTATTGCTATACTGTTATATCGTTCAGACTAAAGAACCCGGGGGCCACCTACCAGCACTTCATCAACAAAATTTTCGAAAATCGGTTAGGCCATGACCTAGAAGCCTACATCGACGACATGATAGTCAAAACTAACGACATCGACCGACATTTAAGAGCACTGCATGACATCTTCACCATCTTGCGTAAGTATAACCTCAACTTGAATCCACTAAAATTCTCTTTTGGTGTCCGCACAGCAAAGTTTTGGGATATGTGATCAACAAGAAAGGCATAAAGCCGATCCCGCGCAATTACAGGCTTTATTGCAAATGGAACCCCCATCCAGCATCAAGGAAGTCCAATGCCTAACCGGCTGCCTCGCGGCCTTGTCTAGGTTCATATTCAAGGCCTCAGACAAAAGCCACCATTTCTATGGAATATTGTGAGGCTCGAAGAAATTTTCTTGGATTAGTGAATGTGACGCCGCCTTCACCACTTTGAAAGCATATCTCACCTCTCCCGAAATCTTTACTGCTCCAGCACCCGACGACCCTTTATATATCTATTTGGTTGTCTCCACCCACGTTGCCAGCGCGGTTTTAGTTAAGAAAACCAGCAAGCTTCAACTCCGGGTTTACTACACTAGAAAACTGTTAGCCGATGCCGAAACGCGCTACATGGATCTTAAAAAACTCGCTTTGGGTCTGGTGGTAGCAGCGCGCAAGATGCGGCCATATTTCTAAAGCCACACTATCATCGTCCGCACATTATCCCCATTGCGCACCATATTGCATAACTCCAACACTTCGGGGCATTTAACTAAATGGTTCATCAAACTCAGAGAGTACGATATCCGGTTCGAACCACGTCGAGCGATCAGGGGCTAAGCCGTAGCCGACTTTATAACCGAATTCTCCACCCTACGACCAACTGGAAAAACCCTTGATTTCCTCATGGAAAGGAGTTCCTGGACCCTAGAAGTCGATGGTGCGTCCTCTAACTCGGGTGGTGGAGCCGGCGTTATTTTACGAACACTAGCAAGAGAGAAAATTAAGCAAGTTATCAGATTTAACTTCCCACCAACAAATAACGATGCAGAATATGAGGCAGCTATTGGAGGGATGCGTTTGGCACATCTCTGCGGTGCGACCAACCTCAACGTACGCTCGGACTCCCAGCTAGTTATCAATCAGGCTAAGGGTATTTTCGACGCTAAGTAGGAAGCCACCAAAACTTACCTCATGATCTTTAAGGAAATCGAAACCAAGTTCCACTCCGTCCAATACGAACAAGTACCTCGCCTCGCCAACTCTGCCACCGATGCTTTAGCCAAGGCGGCCGCGACCGCCGACCACGGCCGTCGACCACCATCTCCTTATCACCCGGGAAGTTCCAAGTATGGCTCATTTCAGCCAAGCATCTCAGGTATTTTCGCTTGAAAATACCCACGATTGGCGCAACCCCTTCATCGAGTACCTCACCTACGATAAGCTACCGCAAGATAAAGCTCTCGCCCGTACATTCCATGTCAATGCGGCCAAATACTTCCTGCTTGACAACACCCTATACCGGAAGAGCACAACCAGGTTACTCCTCCGCTGCCTAAACAAAGAAGAAGCTTCATCAGTCCTTCATGATTTACACGCATGCGACTCCGGGGCGCACTGCGGCCACCGCAGCCTTATCCGTCGTTTCCTTCTTGCAGGGTTTTATTGGCCCGAACTCGCCATTGACGCCGAAACTTAGTTCAACAAATGCCATGCATGCCAGCAATATGCACACTCTACTCATAAAGCGGGCGAGCCAATGACGGCTCGCCCTATTCCCTGCCCTTTCGACAAATGGGGCATCGATCTCGTTGGATATTTGCCGATTGCTACAGGCAAACAACAATTTTTAATCGTTGCAGTAGATTACTTTACCAAGTGGGTAGAAGCCAAAACATTAACGCGCACCCGATCCCATGAGGTACGTGACTTCATACACAACCAAATACTCACACGCTTTGGCATACCACAAGTTCTAATGATGGATAATGGGCCCCAATTCCAAAACAAGGCATTCTCCACCTTTTGTGATAAATTTGGCATCACGCAGCACTTTGCCACCCCCTACTACCCACAAGAAAACGGGCAAGTCGAGGTCACCTACAATCCTCGACGACATTAAAAAAAACTCGATGGGGCAAAGGGAAGCTGTCCGGACAAGATAGCCGACGTGTTATGGGCATATCGAACAACACCAAGGGCCACCACGGGCTCAACTCATTTCTCCCTAGTCTATGGAACCGAGGCCGTCGTACCGGCTGAAATACTGATCCCTTCTCATCGTATTGCTACTTACTCTGAAACAGATTATAACACCGGTGAGCAGCAGTCATCGATTTGATTGAAGAAGGGCGACACCAGGCACTCATAAGAGCAGATTATTACAGAAGTCTGATGCGTAGCCCTCTTAATTCCCAACTTTGGCCGAAGACCTTCCACATCGGCGATCTCGTTATGAAAAAGATTTTCCAAGGAGCGGACGACCAGAAACTTGGAAGCTTGGTCCTAATTGGGATGGGCCCTACACCATAATTTCTAAAGGACATCATAGAGCATTCCGTCTCGCTGATGCCGGGGGCAAAGCCCTAAAACACCCATGGAATATCAGCCATCTTAAGTTATACCATACTGCGATGTAAAATTCTCGATGCGCTCTTTTCCCTTCTGATGGCGCGAAAGGGTTTTTTAATGAGGCATCTATTTGTCTATCATCAATACATTTATCGTTTTCGCCAACTTTGTGTTTATACTTATATTCTGTAACTCTGCTACATGGTCACGGATCACGCCTAAGAGGTTAGGCAATAGATGTCATACTATGCCACACTTAGTCAAGATCTAATAAATATGACAAACGGGCTGATTGGCTACACCCGCTAGGCTATGTTAACGGGTTATACTGTGCTCAATATCGCACTCCGGTATTAATAAACGCGAACTAATCCAAGCCCACTGGTTACGCAAATGGCCAAACTGGTTGCTCCGCAAACTCAGCTATGACCACTTTGTTAGCCATATGTTACGCAATGAGTCCCACTGTGCTCGATCTTACAAAAAAAGTTCCATATTCGAACAACTTAAAAGTATAAACACGCGCCATGAAATTAGTACAAATCATCAACAACATACACATGTTAAATTACAAAGGCAAGTTAAGTTGTTTCACACCAAAAAACAATGTCTTTACAAATTTCTATTACGCTACAGATCGACATGATTTGTCGCCGCATCGGCAACACCCACCTTTCCTATCTCCACTGACGCGAGCAATTTTTGATAATGACCAAAATTCATGTCTGGATTTAGGGCCTTCAGCTCAGCTACCAGTTTCACCTTATCCTTGTGAAATTTTCCCAACGCCACTTGCATTACCTGGCACTCACTGGATTCCAAGTCGGCCGCAACTTTTTCTTCAGTCCAGCCACTTCGTCGCGCCTCTCTTCTTGTTCCCTCCGCAGTTCAGCCAACCGAATTTTCACATCAACCAGCTCTACTGAGAGGTCAGCCACTTTGGAGGCTTGCTCTTCCACCTTGGTCGCCTGGCGAATATTTTGCTCCAACAGTTGCGAGTCCTGCGATGAGCGCCTCGTTCTTCTTCAGCAGTTCATTATTCTGTGTAGTCAACAGCGTCGTGCTCGTCATCGTCTCTAGGAATTGCTTGCTCCGTGCATCTCTCTCCGCGCATGCCTTGCCGAATTGGCGTAACAACTCCTCGTTCTCTTTTTGCGCCTTCTCTGCCTGCTGCTTAGCCAATCCATACGCATTTTTGAACTAAGCAAGTTCAGTAGTCAGCCCTCGCACCGAGCCAAAAAACATGGGATCCGATTTCCACCTCTCCATCGCCTGGACATCCACGAGGACATACACCAATACGCCAGAGCATCTGAATTATATTGCATCTGTACTACACACGTCGTTAAAACACTCTTTTTTCCCAATACATACATATCACAGTCAGTTGAATAAATCACAAAGTTAACACCCAACACTTACTTCCAGAGCCAACTCCAAGTGACGCTGCAAAATTTCGCTCATTGGTAGCGTATCGTAAAACGAAAAATCAGAGCCATGCCAGACCTGATCAATGATCATTTGGGAAGCCGCAGGCATCACTAGCTTCACTAATGGCTCTGACATTGTTTCGGTGTGCTGAGGGAGTTGCTGAACCCCATCCCTGGCTTCTCTAGACCTCTCTGACTGCAGGGCTTCAGGCACTATAATATTTACCAACGATGCCTCTGACCTAAGGCCGTGCACAAAGTTTTTCATCCTTTGTGCCACATGGGGTGGCGCCTTATTACCCTTCGCCCCACCATCTGCCTTTGGGGCCTTATCATCAATCACAACTACCTCTGGAGCCTTTCCAGAGGATCTCTCTTTCTCCTCTACCCGTACATCACCAGCATCCTTCACCTGACCTCTAACTGCTTCATCCACCTCGTTCTCATCAACCAGCGCTAGCTTTCTTTGTGAAAATGGGGCAAAATTAATTACCCCTTTCTTCTTCCTTTTTAGCGGACTAACTGCTTCCTCTGAGTCTTTTTCTCGCGACCTCGCCTTCTTACCACTACCTTACACCTCTTCAGCAACAGTGGCCAACTGCCCCTCCTTGCTCGGCATCTCCACCTCCTCTTCTTTTTGCACTCCTTAAAGCGTAAATGATGATCTGCTCGCCTCCCTTACCCTTTGTCCTGCCGGCACCGTTAAACCCAGCCCATAAAAGTCCCCCTCTTTGCACCTATGCTCCAATAGTGCTCAAAGCCTCTCCGAAGTAGCTTCTTCTTCACTACTAACCATTATCACTCTCCCGTCTTCTGCTACCTCAAGTTCAGGAATGCGCCACAGACCGGCTTTTAAATAGTTCACCACAGAGAAGACTTGTGTCGGCTCGCCTCCCCAAGCAGTGTGCACCGCGGCGGACAGTTTTGCCAAAAGATTCACCGACCCCTTTGGACGACCCTCTTTGCACCACTCTTGGTATTTCCTTTCACCTGCATCAACACATCATAGGTTACAATCAACTCTATAAATTAATCTACACACTAAAACATATAGAAAACCTTACACTTAGACTTCCAACGTCTTTGTAAATAGAGATTCATCGTAGCACTTTCATGCTCCCAATTACTAGACACCTAAATAAACCTATGCTTCCAAGTATTATCAGAATTGGGCAGGTCCACTATATGTCTTGCTCCATTTAACTGCACATAGAAAAATGGCGACCGCGCCAATTTGGCCAGCTCCATCCCCACTAATATGTCGACCAAACAAAGAGATATTTTGAAGTATTATGAGCTCAGGATGATGCTTTACAACGTCCTCCACTCATTCGCTATTAGCCGGGTGGGAAAAATCTCAATGAAACTAAAGAGATTCCTAAGCACTGGTGGCAAAAGGAGCCACATGCCCCAATCAAACAAAGTTGTAAACAAGCAAGTCTCCCCATCCTCTGTTGTATAAGGTTGGTCCCCCGCCCGAGGCGCCCTAATGGTCACATTATCGGGAAACTCATATCTACTCCTAAACTCCATTAGGGATCCCTCAGTCGGGTACCCATACTTCACAGTAATTTTGGAAAAATACTCATCTAATACGTCCATCTCCTCATACTCCGATTTCAGTTCCACTGTTTCATTCTTCATTGTTTTCTTTGGCGCCATGAATAAATCGACTGCAATTACCCAAAAGTGGTTGTAAGATTAGGGTTTCACCACATGATATGTGGCCTTACTCTCAATAAACCCAGTATTTGGTACAACAAATCATGCATTCTCAGAATTTTAAAAGCCTCTAAAACTATTTAAATCTCCCTTTCCTTAGACTATCTACCCAAACTACCAGTAGAAGACCCACAAGAGAATACATACCTGTTTTAATACTCTCCAATGATATCTCCGGCGTCCTCTCCAACGAGTGCGTCAAAATGCTGGTTAAATCGCGATGCCAATCGGTGTTCTCCTCTTCAACTCTCTCTCTCAAGTAATGTTCACGAAAAGTATCTTTACAGAATAAGGACTTAGATTTTTGAAAAAATATCTAAATACTTACTCAAACGGTTCACTTACTCAACCGTCATCACAATGATGACACCTGTCGAATCATGCATCGAGAACTCAAACACTTATCACGCTTTTATACAGTAACTTGCCAGAAAATCAAACTAGATCGACACACACTATTAAATCAGAGACTGACACGTCACCCACATCTTTGGCCAATCATCTAGATCGACACGTCACCCACATCTTTGGTAGCTAGCTCGATGAACAGACGCTGCATCTATACCTTCTCATTTTTGGAAAAGCCTTTCTCGACCTCCGTGAGAAAGACTGAGGCAGTGATAACATCTTTATGGATAACTATCCGTAATGCTACTGGTATCCCCTGTAACAAGAGTGTAATACATAACTTATTTGACCTCTCCCACATTTCATCGACCTTGGTTTCCTCCGGTGTAATTTCCAGACTAAGGGGGTGGTTTGGGAGTTGACAATATATGTTCATAATCAAGCACAAACAAAAACAACAACATATCCTCCTTCCACAATTGGAAGTCTAAACAATCCAACATGGATGGACGGTTCCCCAATATATTATAACCAATGTACACTATAATAAGAACAAACAACACAAATCACATTTAACATATTGACATATAAATAAATACATATGGATGAACATAGCAAATACATGTAAAACATAAAATTCCCTCATAATATATATCAGATGGCAAATTATACTAACATTCAATTTTATGAGTTTGAGAAAAATACCATAATCATTATTTTAATTTCTTAAGTACCAATGAGACCTTCCGGATGACCGATGCCATTCACTTAGATTAAAAACCCTAATTTGATTTTCTTAAGTACCGGTGAAACCTTTTGGATGACCGATTTCACCTACTTAAAATTAAAATATTGCAATAATGAATTTAATTTATCATAAGTATCGATGAAACCTTCTGAAGGCTGATTTCATCTACTTAAAATTAAAATCAACACAATGACCATTTTTAATAATTTTATCATATTCATGATTAATTTAAAATAAAACGTGAACCTTCTAGAGGGCCGATAATATTTGAATTTACATTAATCCCGAACCTTTTAAAGCTTAGACGAAAACTAATTTTAATCTTCCGGAGGGCTAATTAAATTATTCTTTAGTTTAACCTACCGGTTTACGAAAACTTAGTCATGCATTACCATTTAATCATTCAAACACATACAATTTAGTTCAGAAATAAACATATACCAATTAGCATGTCAAACACATCATATTTGTGAAATAAATTAATTCAAATATATTAAATTAATAACATTATTAATTTAAAAAAAAACTAATTTACAATTTTTGTTCCATTTTTTTCTTTTCCTCGCGACTCGCTGCGGGTGCTGGGCTCCGCCTAACATGATAGAAAACGTGCTGTAAGTCCTAGATATCCGCCCAGCCTGCAGCAGTGCTGCTGCGTTTGCAGCATTTGCTGCTGCGAGTCATACGCATCCGCCCTCCCCGCAGTAATGCCACTATCACTGGTTTATCCCCAGCCATTAGCCTCATACTGCTATCATCGCGATAACAATGGGTTTGCGAATCCTCGCAGGTCATGAAGTTCACCACAAGGTCAACGATTCACTGGCCATGATGAACACCGTTGGACAAATTTCGATCAACGTTAACATCAGGGTTAAGCCGTCGATGAGCCAGTGTCCCAATAGTTTTGATTTTATTTGTTATATTAGGGTTTATTTGATGTTAATATCAGGAGAAAAATTTTGAGACATCAATCAATTCTGATTTAACCGAGAAAACCCCAAACTATCAAAATTACAATTTATTCATATTAAACATGAAAAAAAAGATATACATGCTTTTCAATACGAATAAATCACATAAGCATGATTTTCATACAGTCCATAAATACATGCCGCGACTAGCTTAATTAACACATAATCCCAATGACATGGATTCTTTATAGTGAATAAATAAGTACATCAATATATATCATTATACAATTTGATTATTTTATCGAATCCAAAAAATACTTTTGTAGGCTCTGATACCGGTTGTTAAATATTATTTGATACCGCATCAAATAATGTATAACAAAACGCGGAAAAATAAATAGAAACCTTTTCTAGATTCACTTCATGAGTAAACAAAAACAAGAATACTTACGGGTTTGCCTGCTACTTACTTACGGGTTTGCCTGCTACTTTCCATATATTATTTTTTTTTGTTCCTTTTTGTTCTTCAACGATTCTGTATATTATCTTGAGAAACTGACATAACAAGTTAGTGGAAAGTAAAGGTTTCTAGACGCTGAAGGAAACGACCGTCTTTGTGATTAGGGTTTAGGATGATGAAATTCCTAAACCTAGCCCATTATTTATAGTTTTTACAATGTGAAAACCCAACATTGTAAAGCCCATGCTATTATATTTCCTTGTGTCCGGGGACCATAACCCGATAAATTGAAAATTCAATTTATATCCTTGATTTATTAATTCAAGCTTAAGTGTTGAGATTTGGGCCATCTTCATCACGATGCTCAAATTCAACCCGATTAGCACACTTGAGTCCATAACACATATTCACTCATAGGTCCAATATAGTTAATTAAATAATTAACTCGATTACTTTTAATTCGAACTTTCTTAAGACAATGACCGAATATGTTTATTTAGCACGTCGGTCTAAATATTTATGGGTCTATAAATATATTAATTAAATATATTCCAACAATAAGGCTTCGTCAGATTGTAAATCAACTTCTCATTCAAAATAGATTTCTCCTTCTACAAACAAAGATTATGATAAAACATGAAATCGAGTAATAAATTTTTTTAAAAAGAAAAAAAAACAAGGTTTCACGTCTAAAAAACTAATAGAATTACTTCGAATCAGATCTATCTTTTATTTTGAATCTAAAAAACCCTAATAAATTTCAATAATATAAAATACAAAATTCAGTACCATATATTAAAAAATAACATCAAAATTGTAAAAATATACTATGAATTATCAATTTAATTGAATTAAAATAAAAAAAAAATTATAAAACCAAAAATTCATTACTACATAAGAAAAAACTTGTCGCATTCAAATTTTTAATTTTCACGTCAAAAAACCCATTATTATCAAGCGCGAGATTAGTCTCAGTATTGCCATAATAAAAAAAATGTATCAGTTAACACCTCATTGCTATGTCACCGAACATATCCGGGTCATCAAAGAAAAATTATTAGTAAAACAACTTTGATCGCCGTCAACGTGACACTATTACATATGTACCGACATAAAATATACACAGTCCATCAAAATTGAGAAAACTTGTGTTTTTCAAACTTTTAAAAAATATTTATGGGATATTATTAATTTAAGGGCCAGACTAGAAATAAGACACATTTTTATAGATTTTACACCGCTGGATCCTACATCCATTTGATATATTTCTCACATAATTTTGAAACAATTTGCCCCTTCCATAAAATCTAGGTATAAAAGCATTTTATAAATCTCTCACCATTTTTTTTTTCTCTTTTTCTCTCTCTAAAAACCTCTTAAACATCAACTACCACAGAAAATTGAAGCTTGTTTTTTGAAGAATCCAAACTCAACAACATTAAGGTAAGCCATACAAGCCTCCCACTATAGTTTTTTTTAGTTTTCGTTATGTATAAGTGCTAGAAAATAAGGTATTTCAGTTTTGATTTTAAAAGTAGGATTTTTGCATGATTTTAGGCGTTGTTTTGTTAGATTAGTATTGCATTGTTGTTAGTCATATTAGGATTCGTGTTTTGGTGTGTGCTTTTGTTGGAAATGATGTTGTTTGGTTATATCTAGGATTTTGGATTTCCCAGGTATTCGTCGGACGCTAGAGTTACCAGAATGAATAAGGACATACCTATTTGAAGTTGTTTGGCCATAATGTTGTATCTTGTTCGTTCGATATTGAAGAAACTTGTCACCATATTTTGTTATCCATGTGTTCATAACGTACGCACTAGGGTTAAGAGGCGAACATCCCCACCAATGTAGCTAGATTATTTTCGTAGCTCTCAAATGTGTTCGCTCCGGCAACGTAGCCATAAAACTCAACAAATTGTTTCGCAACCACATCATCGTGCAATATCTTTTGGACCATCCCAAGAATGTTCTTACTAATATGCCACGTGTATAGCAAGTGGTGTGTGCCCGGAAATATATCCCCAATAGCTCGCATGAGAGCTAACTCTCGATCGGTAACAATAATGCTCGAAAATGCGCACACGCTATCCATCATCAAACCACGAAGAGTTTCCGAAGCCCATATATAATTCGCTATCTTCTCTCCACTCATAAACACATACACAATGGTAAATGTAATGGAAGTAGATGTTAACCCAACAATCTCTAATAAAGGCATCTTATACCTAGTCGTCTTGGAGGTACAATCCATGAGTAGCACAATAGGGAATGTATGTAATAAGTTTATGCTCGTAGATGTGCGAAAAAAAAATCTGTGCTCACCTTTGAATAATATTTCAAACACTCCCATGTGGAGTATCCATTCTTCTTCAATTTCATCAACAAATATTGCATTTGTGTTTGTCCCCATGCTCAACATCTCGCTGTTTTTGGCAGCAATTGTAGATTTCACGCATGTTCGAAATATTCTCGGGATATTGGTACTTCAAACCGCTATATATCTTCCTAGGACGCAAACCGAGATGAGACAAACTATGAACTAGTTCCTTTTCATCTCATTTTAGCCTACAAGCGCGGGAATAACTGTCTAAGCGAACATAGGGATCATGATTATGCGTATCATTTATCACATCCAAACGCAATTTCATGGCTAGTACGTCAATCAGATGACCTTTTAACGCAAACGGATAATTACATTTCTTCGTGGAAGTCTTCTGCTTAATTACGTTTACGGCTTTGCTATTGATACGATTATACTATACCGCTCGCAAACATATTCTAATGTAGGAGTTCTTCTCTATTTCCCACTATCGTAGAGCTTTGTAATCGTGATGAATTTAATCTTCTTCGATTCAATGTCCACAAAAGCATCTAATTTATCTTTTATAAATAACCTATATGTTTTGAATATTTTTATGTAATTAGCATCCATACATGGAGGCTGGACAAGTTAATCCTACAAGATATAATATTTTAATGTATAAGAATCGCATGCGAATAATACTACAGGGTCGTCGCATGCACACGTAATTTGAAGGTGTCGCACGCGACACGTTTAAAATGTTGTTGCATGAAGATATGTGACGCAAACAGTATACCCGTCGCACGATCGTGCGACGACGACGGAATTCATCGCACAATAGTCGTGCGACCTGACAAAAAACGTCAAATAGAGTTCAGCTACTTACCTCAATGCGGTAAGCGTCCTTCTCATCTAGCAAGTCTTCCAAAGAGACGCCCATTTCATCATTTTCTATGGATACTCCGATTTTTGGGTCTTTGTGGTGGATTTTATAGGTTTGTGTAGAAGATAATAACTTTTGAGGTTTAGGGTAGTAAATATTGATGGTAATTTTGTGGGTTTAGGGTAATAATTGATGGATTTCAAATTTTTAGTTGTTTTTGTGGTAAATGTCACGATTGTAATTACTTAGGGTGAGAAGGATAATTTGAGAATTTCAAATTTGAATTTAAGAAAAAAGAGAAGAGCGAGAGATCTATCAAAATGTGTCTTATTTTTAGCTTGCTCTTAATTTAATAGTATAATATATTGGAAAATGCTATACTGGGACCTCTTTTGGCTATAATGAGACCCTAAAATAAAAAAAGTATATATGTTTATGTGAAGTGGTCATTTTACCCTTCATATAAAACCAAAGTTCTGACAAAAAACCAACTTTTTCTTCTTGTTACTATTGTTACTAAGGTACAGAAACCAAACAAGTCCTTAGGAATTCTACATTGTTACTATTTCATTGATCTTAACCATCTAGAAACCAAACAAAAAGAGAAAAAAAGAAAAATAAGCTATTATTAGGTATGAAGAATTAAAAAACTTACCAAAAGAGAAAAGATAAGTCAATTAAAAAGCTTTAATCAAAGAAACAGATATAAGAGTGCTGTGTAATTTATTTGTTTGCTGTTAACACAAAATCACCAAATTCAAGATTAGTAATTTCATATCAGTTTTTAAACCCTACGAAATAATTTTTTTTTTTAAATTATAGATATACCGGATAATGGGTGTTGTTGATAGTGTTAACCGTCCAAGAACAAGTAGAGAAAAACCAGATTAACAAGAAAGTAAAATAGAGAGCTGGAAGAGGACGAAACGCTTCGTCGACGCCTACGCCGATATCAAGAACCTTAATCGCTGCAAACTGACCCAAAATCAACAAACAACATACCAAAACGTAGACAATCACTAGACCAACACATATATAAAACTTACTTTAAAAAACAACAACATTTAGATGAAAATTTGATTTTTTTGGCATAACCTATAACTCTAAATATCACTAAAAATACCTAACTTAATTGTATAAAAATTACATCCATAAGTATAAGATTCATACCTTAAGTGAGTTCGGATTTGATAAATGTTGAGTTTTTTAAACCGATTTTGAGAACTTTTTGTGTGAAGAAGGGAGAAAATAAAAAGTTTGGGCTGAAATAAATTTTTTATATCAAAGATAAATTGGTCATTTTTAAAATCTCTTTAGAACCAAAATAGGTCCCATTATAAAAAGTATTGTTATAACAAAAAAAAAGGTCTCAAAAAAGTTTTTCCCTAATATATTGGGTAAAACTTTTTGGCCCTCTAAAATATTTATATTTTTCAAAATTGCTATGTAAAAGCTCGAGATGCTTTAAATCTGGATCTTTTCTCTTCCCCTTCTCTCCTCTTTCTCTCTCCACCGTTCATACACGCAGCCATGGATCTGGAGGTGATTGGCCGACACGCGCTTTTCTTCGACGACGACGCCGCGGCAGGTTTCGTCAACTCTACAGATGCCCTCGTCGAATGGCATTCACTACTCATCGACCGTTACGATGTGCGTCACCTCCTCTCCTCCCCTCCTCCTCCGCGTCCCAAGCGCCGCCAGGCGAATCCCGATGCCCATGACTCCCTCGAGTCGCAGCTTGATCACGAGCGTTACCAAGATTTACCTCTGGAATCGCCTTCTACATCCGATCAAGGTAATAAGATAAAACCTAGTTTCTATTTTGTTTTATAGTTCAATTGATTTTTTTTTTTGTTTTATCTAGAAGCTAGCTTATTGAGAGCTATACGAATACGCCGATGACCTTAAATGTTTGTTAATTTTTTTTGGATCGAATTGCAATTTGATGCCTTGCCAAAAATTTATAAGCTTAGGCACTAAAGGTCCGAGCTAGGGATTGCTGTAGTTTTGGAAAAAAAAACTGATTGTTTAGGCTATAGGACATTCCAAGTTCTCGTTATCAGATAGATGTAAGTGAGGTATAGGGTAGGAATTGATTGTATCTGAAAGAGAAGATGCTCGAATGGACGTACATGGTTTTAGGAGTTACAGTTAAGAGTTTGTGAAATTAATGTGTTGATGACAGAACTTTGCTTCATCTATCTACTGGAAAAACTAATGACAGAGAAAACCTCCTTATACTATTGATGTCGTATTGCAAATATATGTAGGAGTTGAGTTTCTGTTTAAAAGTTATACTCTTTGCATTACTTTTCAAAGCTTGCAGGGGGGAACTTATATGCAACAGTTCTATCTTTCTGAGACAAGTAAGAATGTTCTGGTCTGAAATTACATTTACTCCATTCTTTCTTACATCACACTGTAGCCATTTTGATATGTCAGTTACTTCCTTCATGTTTCTCCTTTACTTTCCAAAAAGTGTGGAAGGAGGATGTGAATCTTTACTCTTGTAATAGAAAGTACAAAATGACATGGGCAAAATTGATTGTTAATGTTACATATGTTGCTTCCTTGATTTAGATGACGATGATGGAGTACCTGTAAGTGCTGGTGGGTATCGGGCTGTTTCCTTTTCGTATGGAAATACCAGTGCATCTGCCGACCAAAAAGACACTGAAAACGAGTCTTGTTTCCGTCCACCATTCACAGTGCCTGAAGAACTTCATATCTTAGTAAGTTTCTAATTTCTTTTTTCTTTTTTATCACTTCATTCTATCTAATAAGATCACCATGTAGTTGCTTGTTTGATACTTGACCGGCGTGGCGAAATAATACCAGTGTAAGGTGCATATGATATTCTAAGGCTTACCATGTCTAAGTTTCAGATTTTTGGAGCAGAGATGGAGTTCTTGCAACCAAGGTTGCCATTTGACAGGCTCCTTGTTTCCTTTTGATGTCATGTCAAGAGGTGGTGCAGGTGGGATTAGGATGTTAGAAATTCATTACTTTTCAGGATTCTATTGAATTAAAGAGCAAATCAGATGATGTGATATCTTCATAGAGTTCTGTTATTTCATCTTTGTGGTTATCTAATATACGTGAGACTCAATTGGATCTTCCTTTTTTACTATTTGGTAAGATTTTGTTTGACTGGATGTATAGCTGTTAAAAGTTTTACACTATTAAGCATTCTTTTTTACTCTTTTTGTTGATCAGCCTCCCACTGAGAAGGTGCATCAGATAATGGCAAGAACTGCGATGTATGTTAGCAAACAAGGTGGGCAGTCTGAAATCGTATTGAGGGTCAAACAAGGAGGCAACCCGGCATTTGGTTTTTTGATGCCTGACCATCCTCTTCATCCGTACTTTAGGTTTCTTGTTGATCACCAAGAACTTTTGTCAGGCAACTCACTTGGAGAAAATACCAATGGTGAAGGCGGGCTTAATCAGACAGGTGGTGCATTATCTATACTTGGTTCTACTTATGGAACTGGAGAAGACGAGGACCCTGTGAGTGAGGCTGCTATAAAGCACAAAGGTGATGAGGCTGATAAAGCCGGGAATACTTCTAAAGCAACTACTTCTAATGGTTCAGAAGGATGTTCTGAGAACTCGGCTGAGAAAGAGGAGTCAACAACCAAAAATTCACTCTCATTTTTGAAGGAAAAATCTCCTATAGTAAAAAGTAACCCCTCTGTGAGTACAGTTAAGATTGGAGGTACAAGTAAAATGAAAAAGGAAGGGGATATCTTGCATTTGGCTCCTGCAATCAAATCGCAAGATTCTACACTGCTAAGCCCTCCTATAATTGAATCACCAGTGGTAGAGCCTCCATCTGAGTTAAAGAGAGTGATTGAAAAGATAGTTGAGTTCATCTTGAGAAACGGGAAACAGTTTGAGGCTGTACTTGCTGAACAAGATGTGAAGCATGGAAGATTTCCATTCCTATTGTCGTCCAACTTGCATCATACATATTATCGGACAGTTCTTCAGAAGGCTGAAGAGGTGTGCTTATTTATGAGCTATATTCAATTTTTCTGATACACTCGATGAAAATAGGCTAGAAATGTTTCTTCAATTTACATCATATATATACTTCTATTTTATGGGATCTTGCATAGTCTTTGCACACTTTATAATACTTTTCTGTCTCTATGAAGTTTGTTGCAAATGATAATTTAGCAAAAATAAATGGAAGTGGTAAATTGTATTTGTCAATAGTTTGTTGTATGATGACAATGTTTAGATGATCTGATCAGTGGGATTTTGAAATTGTTTGAAAATTATTTTGGCTCTTAATCAGGATTAGTATTCACTGAAGCTTGTGTGCTTTAATTTAATATATGCTGATATCATGTGTGAATTATTCTTTCATCTGCAGGCAAAAATATCTGGCAAGGGATCTATTTTTGAGAATCAAGACAAGAAAGCTATGGTATCAAGAGAAAGCATCTCTCCATTTACAGGGTCAGATATACCTGATGATTCTTCGAGGAAAGAGAAGTTTAAGATGGTGATACCCAAACAAAAGAAGGAGAGTCAAGAGCCAGTGATCCAGGCTCCCCAACAACATATTAGCGTCAATGTTGATGCAGAGGCTGCCGCTGCTATTCTTCAAGCTGCCACTAGAGGCATTAAGCACCCCAATTTAGGAATTCTGTCTATGAATGGTACAAGTCAAGGTCCAAGCAGTGAGGGAGGGCAGGCCTCAAGTTTTGGTAGTTTCATCCAAAAGGCAGGTCAATCGGCCAAACAAATTCCAGGAGTTTCTGTCCCTGTTGCCAATGCTATTGCAAAAACAGCCGCTATTGTTGCTGATGGTGAAGCGGATTCTTGCGAAGCTAGCTTAACTAGAGAGCAGAAGCTGAAGGCAGAGAGATTGAAGCGAGCAAAAATGTTTGCTGCCATGCTTAAAGGCAAAGCTATACCCTTAAAATCCGAAAGGGGCTTATCTGCAGAACCACCAGATTCAGGCGCATCTGGATCAGTAGCCATTGCTACCAACCTTGTTCTCAAAGAAAGAGAAGGTAGCTCAGCTCCATGTAATATTAGTACTTTCGATAAGAAGGAGAAAGCCGAAGGAGATGGTTTTAATGAAAGAAGGTTAAAGAGGAGGTATCGTTCTAAAACTTCAAAGTACGAAGAAGATGATGATGAAGAAGACAACGAAGAAGTACGGGATCACAAACGCTCAAGGAGAAAGCACCGTTCTTCACACCGGAGCGAAGAAAAACGTAAGCACAGCAAAAAACATTCATCTTCAAAAGACATAGACTCTCATGGTAAGCGTAGGCATGATGATAGCTCCTCTGGTGATGAAAACCGACGTTCTAGACACAGACACAGATACCAAAAGTCTTCCAATAAGCATGAAAATGATAATTATTCCTCTGATTATGAACAGCGTCACAATAGTAGATCCCATAAACATAAGAAAGCATCTTGTTCGGAAAAAGAAGCAGACTTGGAGGAAGGAGAGATTTGTTCTAAACTAGAACCACCGAAAGCAATTGGTAGTGAGGCTAGTAGAGAATCTTTTGTGGAACAGTCTACAGGTCGAGGTGAGATATCTGATGAACTTCGAGCTAAAATACGAGCCATGTTGATGGCTACCTTATAACTTTATACTGATTGTAACATGTTGTAGGATTAGATGCCTTGTTCATGATGCTTTCTTTATATTCATCTTTATTTATGCTGTATGAAATGGGGTAAAATTAGATAACAAGTGTAATGTACTCATGGTGATTTTTTATGTATTTTATTTCTTTCGAAAAAGTGTTGCTTTAGATTATTTTAAAAATGGTAAAATGATAATTTGGCTTCATTGTCTAAACCATCATTTTATTTGAACAAATTAAGTTGTATGCAAAAGAATGAAAAGAATAACATAGTTACAAGATAAAAAAGTTTTATAAACAAGAAGTTAAAATATTTATCTAAAATAGTAATTATCGAGGAAGTACATTTTTTTTATACAAAAAATTGTAAATTAATTTTAACTTTTTTTACACTCCTGTTTTAAAAAACCGAAATATAAATAAATAGAACATTGGTCGGTTTAAACCAAAATAAGCCAAAGTTGAGATAACAATATAATAAAATTGAGACAATACTATCTCCTACGAGGCTAAAAAAACACGGGTAGTTACTCATGTTTACTTATATCAACGTATTCATTTCTCCTCTCGTTCTTTTCTACATAAAACTCATCCTTTTTATTTTAAAAATTTGCACGATTAGTCCCTCTGCATATTCTGAAATCTCAAAAGTGATACAAAACTTAAAATTTAGAAACCAAAAGTGATACAAAATTTAGAATTTAAATGTCACGTGTCAGCTTTTAAATGGTTTATATGTATGGAAAACTATATTTGCAAATTTTTAAAATGAAGATGATAAATTTTATGCAGACGTAGACGAAAGAGACTATGTTAATACAAGTCGTAAACATGGAAGACTAACAGTGTTTAAAATAAATAAATATGAAATATCTTAGTGAGACAAAAAAAACCAATTCTAACAATGGAATGAGCGAAACCCAAAATAAATCCAACAATAAAAATAAGAAGTTTATTTTCAGTTTGTTCTTTATCTTTATCGTGGATGATATCTAGGGCGGTTATCGATCCGGGTTTTGCCGGAATCGGACCGGACTGCTAAGCTTATCGGTTCAGACCGAACCGAACCGTTAAGCTTTCAGTTCTAATTTTTAGAACTGAACCGAATCGCTAAGCTTTCGGTTCGGTTCGATCCGGTCCGGTTCGGTCCGATTCGGTTTGGTTCCGGTTCCGGTTCGGTCCGAGTTCGGTTCGGTCCGAGTTCCGTCCGGTCCCGTTTCGGTTTGAGTTCGGTCCGGTCCCGTTTCGGTCCATTTCGATTCGGTCCGGTTTCGTTATCAGTCCGGTTTAGTCCGGTTAAAAAAATTAAATCCAATTAAAATTTGATTTTTAATTTTTTATATTGAAATAACAATATAAAAACTAAAGTTTATAAATTAATCTTTTGATTTTGTTAAAACGGTAATTAACTATTAATTTTAATTTTGGTACTATAATTTATAAAAATAATAATAATAATAAATAATCGGTTAGAACGGTTTTATTGGTCCGATTTTCTATCAGTTCTATCGGTTCAATTTCCTATCGGTTCGATCGGTTTACCGGTTCGATCGGTTCGATTCCATATCGGTCCTATCGGTTTATCGGTTCGGATCCTAACGGATTTTTTTGTTTCGGTTCCTTATCGATTTTCGGTTTTTAGAATGGAACCGCGAACCGAACCGATAAAGTTCGGTCCGGTTCTCGGTCCAATCTTTATCGGTCCCGGTCCGGTTTTCGGTTCTGGAGAACCGTCAACAGCCCTAATGATATCTACCGGTATCTACGTAGTACATACCAGTTCCTGAAAACTAACACAAAGAACAAAGCCGCTAAGCCTGTTTCAGACTTGCAACATAAAGAGTGACTCTTGAGGTTCGTCCACAACCAAGAAAAAACAAAAGAAGTAACGAAATATGAAACTTATCATTGAGGATTATATAAAACTAAGGGCGAGATCAAACATAAGAGGAGTTGAAGTCGCGCAAACACCATCGAGAGGGGTTTGACCAAAAACAAAAATACGATGAAAATGCACTAATTGAAAGGACCAACACCAACACCAACACCAAAGTGATGTAGGTTGGAGGAAGATACAAATTTGATTTCATCGAAATGGAGGTAAATCCATTCGATCCAAACCGAGTGGCATCCAGACAAGCAAGACTGCAACGACAAAACTGAAACCGAACTCAACGGGGTCTTTTACCCAGAAAAGTGCGGATATGACATGTAGAACATTGGTGGCCATGGTTGTGGATGAGAGTAACTGAAGACATGAAATCCATAAGAGGATGTCTTGAAACCAAATAACACATGCAACAAACAAGCAGATGCATCCAGAACTAGAACCAAAACGCCAAAAATATAAGATTCGACAATAATTAATTAAGCTTGAAATTGTCATAATATTTTAATAAATTAGTAATGTATTTTTTAATAATATATACTATTCAATACAAGATAAATATGTTTAGATTTGATTTTATATTTTGAACAAAAATATTATATTAGTAAAATATATTATTTTGTTATTAAAACAGTATAATATATTATACTTTTATATATATATATATATATATATATATATATATATATATATATATATATATATATATATATGAGATGTATGAAATCAAAATATTAAAAAAGATATTAAAAAAAATACTTTTGTTATCTCCAATTTTTTTTTTCAAAAATATCGCATTATAATCTACAATTAGTATTGTTCGATCAAGATGAACAACTCAATTCCTATCTCTTTTGTTCCTCAATTAACAAAAGAGGATTATAAGAAATGGAGTACTCAGATGAAGGGTCTAATAGGATCTCAAGAAAAATGAGAAATTGTTGAAAAATGCTAGAGCGAATTAAAAGATGTCGAAGAAGAAAAATTAACACCAACACAAAAAGAAGATCGAAGAAAATCAAGAAAGAAAGATAAAGAAAACATTGTTTTGGGTATATTAAGGAGTCCAATCATATGAAGCAACTTGGGAAAAAATTACTCGTGCCACTTCAGCAAAACAAGCATGAGAAATTTTGAAGAAATCATTCAAAAGAGATGAAAAGGTAAAAATAATTCGACTACAAACTCTTGTCCACTATTGTTCACGGGAACCAATTAAAAATAGACGGGGAAACATTGAATGATATCCGTGTAATTGAAAAAATTCTACGCTTTTGGATTCAAAATCTGACTATATTGTGGTTGCCATTGAAGAATCTAAGGATTTAAACATCATGATGATTGATGAATTAACGAGCTCATTGAAAGCTCATGAGGAAAGATTAAATAAGAAAAAGAAGGAAGTAACGTTAGATCAAGCACTACAGCTAAACTCGTCTTTAAGTGAAAAGAAAGAATATTCCACAAATCAGAGGGAAACCGATTATGGTCATTTCGGCAAGAGAACGGAACTAAACAAATAAAAATCGGAATTTTAGAGGCTCACAAAGAGGAAGCGGAAATCAAAGAGGAAGAGGCTTCAATACTTATGGAAAGGGTCATTATGAAAATTAATAGAAAGAAACAAACCAAAATCAGAACTTTAAAAAGAGGACGTGGATGTGGAAATCAAAGAAGAACAAGTCGTGGTTGTATTGAGTGTTTTTATTGTCACAAGCATGGTCATATGGAAAGTGATTGTTGGTACAAGGAAAAATAAAAATACGAAGCTAATATGGTGAAAAATAGTCAAGAATCTTTATTGCTTGTGACTCGTGGTGGAGAGACTAACGATTTCTGGTATATAGATAGTGGTGTTAGCAAACATATGGCAGGTAACAAAAAATTATTTTCAAAATTATTTGAAGCTGATTGTGGAGAAGTAAAAGTAGGAGATGAAAAATCTTACAAAATTAAAGGTGTTGGTGAATTAGAATTTAAAACAAAGCAAGGTAAGATTGAGAAAGTATCTGATGTTTATTTTGTTCTTGGACTTAAAATAATTTTCTTAGTGTTGGGCATCTACTAAAGAAGGGGTATGATATTCACTTTCGTGACATGACATGTTACTTATCATTGAATAATCGGGTTGTTGCTAAAGTTGGAGTAGCAAAAAATAATTTTTTCTCACTCACTCTCCAAAATAGAATATATCTTGATTGATTAGTTCTCATGATAAGGTTGCAAAATTATGGCATGATCGTTTTGGACATTTGAATTATAAAAATTTGGAGATGCTTTCAAGAAAGATGATGGTCACGAGTTCACCAAATATTAGTCGTCTCGATGATGTATGTGAAACTTGTCAGTTTGGAATGCAACACAAAATTTCGTTTCCGTCTAAATCATCATGGAAAGCAAAGACCACTGCAACTTATTCATTCAGATATTTGTGGTCCAATGACAGTTTTATCTTTCGGAGGTAATCGTTATTTTATATCTTTCATTGATGATTACTCACGAAAAGTTTTGGTGTATTGTGTCAAAGAAAAATCAGAGGCATTTCAAAAATTCAAAGATTTTAAAGCAGAAGTTGAGAACTTTACTAGATTAAAAATCAATAGCTTACGGACAGATCGTGGAGGTGAGTATTTTTTAAAAGAATTCAGCATTCAGCATGAGATGACAGTTCGTTATACGCCTCAGTAAAATGGTGTATCTGAAAGAAAGAACAAAACAATAATGGAGATGGCTAGATGTCTTCTTAAAAAGAAGAGGTTATCAAGAGGTTTTTGGGCTGAAGCTGTTGTCTGCGCAGTTTATCTTATTAACAGATCACCAACAACGAGCTTGGAGAATTGCACGCCATATGAGATGTGGTATGGTAGAAAGCCTAATGTTCATCATCTAAGAATATTTGGGAGTGTTGCATTCTCACATATTCCAGATGTAAAGAGAAGCAAGTTAGATGACAAGTCAGAAAAATGCACCTTCATTGGTTATAGTGAAAGAAGTAAGGCATATAAGCTATATAATCCGGTAACAAAAAAGATTGTGATAAGTCGAGATGTTCGGTTTGATGAAAATTTGTTTTTTGAAGAGATGACAACTGAGAAAGAACCTTTGCAAATTTTTCCACTTTAACTTGAAGAAAAAGAAGATGCAGATTTTGAAAAAGTGCTGAAAATAATACTCCAACATGAAGCCCTCTTACTTCCCCAAATTTTTCATCAAGTTCTTCATCTAGTCCGGTAAAAAAAATGAGAAGTATTCAAGAACTATATGATGTAACTGATGAAATCGTGGAACACGATACTGTATTATTTGCTTTCTTTGCAGGAGAAGATCCAATTTCATTTGATGATGCATATCAAGAAAAAGTATGGAGGAAAGCCATGAACGAAGAAATTGTCTCAATTGAAAATAATGATACATGGGAGCTTACACATTTACCGCCGCACAAGAGTTCTATTGGAGTCCTGGGTGTACAAGACAAAGATGAATCCAAATGTTTTTATCAATAAATACAAGGCGAGGCTAGTTGCAAAAGGATACAAGCAAAAAGAATGAGAAGATTTTACAGAGGTATTTGCTCTCGCTTCTAGACTTGAAACAGTTCGGTTACTCATATCTCGTGCTGATCGAAATAATTGGAAGATATTCCAAATGGATATAAATTCCACATTCTTGAATGATATTCTCAAATAAGAAGTCTATGTTGATCAACCACCTGGGTTTATCAAGAAAGGAGAAGAAGAAAAAGTTTACAAGCAAAAATAACATTGTATGGGTTGAAACAATCACCCCGATCCTGGTGCAGCCGTATCAATTCTTATTTTGAAAAATATGGATTCCAAAAATGTCCATATGAACATACTCTCTACATCAAAAGTGATTCTCAAAGAAAATTTATGGTAGTTAGTCTCTATGTCGACGATCTTGTTTTCACAGGAAACAATGTAAAAATGTTGGAAGAATTTAAACAATCAACGATGACAGAATTTGAGATGACAGATTTAGGAGAACTTCATCATTTTCTTGGCATTGAAATTCATCAATGTGAGAAAAGAATCTTTATTTCACAAGAGAGCTATGCAAAAGAAGTTTTAAGAAAATTCAAGATGGAAGCTGCTAAACCAATCACTACTCCATGCATTACAGGTTTGAAGTTATTTAAAGAAGGTGAAGGAAAACTTGTTAATTCAACCATGTTCCGAATTCTGGTTGGTAATCTGATGTATCTAACTTCGACAAGGCCTGACATTGCGTATGCTGTTAGTTTGATAAGTAGATTCATGGAAAAAACTTATTCTAATCATTGGGAGGCTGCCAAAAGAATATTGCCATATGTGAAAGAAACCATTGACTATGGATTTTTTTATGAAGCTAATACAAAAGTTAATCTCATTGGTTATACAGATAGTGATTTAGCAGGAAGCATTGATGATAGCAAAAGCACTTCTGGATATGTGTTTCACCTTGGTAGCGGTGCAGTTTCATGGAGCTCAAAGAAACAACCAGTTGTGGCGCTTTCGACTACAAAAGCAAAATATATTGCTGCATCTTATGCATGATGTCAATTGATTTGGTTGCACAGAATTTTGGAAAGTCTAAAAAGAAAGCAGGTCAAGTCAACCATTTTATTTTGTGACAATAATTTTACTATTACTGTCACAAAGGATCCAGTTCTTCATGGAAGAACAAAACACATCAAGATTCGATATCATTTTTTAAGGGACCTCGTGAATAATGGTGATGTTCAAGTTGAGTATTGCAAGACTGAAGATCAGATGACTCATATCTTCACAAAGTGCACAAGTCTTCAAAATGAATGTTGAAAGTTTGGGAATCAAGAGCAAGCTAAATTTAAGGGAGGCATTTTTAGGACAATAATTAATTAAGCTTGAATTATATTAATTAATTAACTAAATTAATTAATTGGTCAAAATATTTTAAAAAATTATTAATGTATTTTTTGAATAATATATATTATTCAATTGAGAATATATTATCAATTGAAAATATTATTCAATTGAAAATATTATTGAATTGAAAATATATTATTCAATATAGGAAAAATATGTTTAGATTTGATTTTATATTTTGAAGAAAATATTATATTAGTAAAATATATTATTTTGTCATTAATACATTCATACTAATATATATATATATATATATATGAGATGTATCAAATTAAAATATTAAGGGAAAAAATACTTTTGTTCTCTCCAATCTTTTTCTTCTTTTTTTAAAAATATCATATTAAAATCACAAGTTCACACAAGTAGCCAACGATGAAGAAAGAGCAAGTTCCATGCATAATGCACACTTTGTGTTATATTTCTAATATTATATATATACTTTTACCGTGAGTTATCCAAAACTATCTAACCAAGTTTTCTATTGTTCAGACACTACAAAAAGGGGTTTCTCAATCAAAGAAAAAACCAAAAGTAACTTTCTAGTCCTTATTTGAACCAAACCAACTCTTTCATAACTTTTTAACAAAATTTGTATATTCCGAACTGTAGCTTAAAAAAAAATAAAAATTAAAAGTACCATCGATTTTGTTCTTTTAAAAAAAAAACGAAATCCATGAATGATATTTTTTTTTGCTAGATCTAATTATGATGGTCTTGCACTATGCTTGTTTGGTTCCCAATCTCGTACTTCGTTTTACCCCGCATCTCGCACTTTGTTTTGACATGATCTCACATTTCGCACTTCGTTTTGTCATGGTCTCGCACTTAATTATAACACCGGTCGTGTACTTAAAGGAAAAAAATAAAATAAAATAAAAGATTCAAATTTAATCATGGTCTCACATCTCGCATTTCGCATTTCCTGTAAGCATGGTCTCGCACCTCGCACTTAGACAATTGTTTTTTCAAATTTAAAATTAGTCTCGCATCTCACATAAACTATAAACACGGTCTCCCATTTCACATTTAGAAAAAATCTATATATATATATATATTCAAATTTAACCGTGGTCTCACATCTCTCATTCCTTATAAGCCTGGTCTCGTACCTCGCACTTAGAAAAAAAAATCAAATTTAACCCTCGTATAACATCTTTCTACTACATCATGCATTGTCTCGTATCTCTCAATTATCACGCGATACCATATCATGACATGCCTGAATGCAAGATGCGAGACCAGCGTAGCTAGATTTGGTAAAAAATTCAAAAATTATAATTAATAGATCTAGTTTTTTTTCGTCTTAAAAAAACAAAGCCGGTGGTACTTTTAGTTTTTTTCCAAGCTAAGAATTTGCAAGATATAAAAAAAATTTAAAAGAGAGAGAGATAGAGAGAGTGTGTGTGAGAGTGAGATAGAGAATGGTGTGACATGTGATGAAGTATTATGAAAAAGGTCGGGTATTAGTTGGTAGTTAAGTTCCATATTTAGATTCTAGGCAATACCCATATTTTTATAGGTTTCGTATTTTTATGATTTTTGTCCCCCGATGATAATAAAAAAAGATCTTTACAAAAACGATTTTACCATGGTTAGAATTTTTCAAATATTGATGAAAGAAAAAACAAAAACAAAAATTTCAATAATACTAAATATATACCGAGAATAATGTGGGTTTTGTCATGTTGGATTGATAAAAATAGTTATTCGATTGGATTCAAACATACAATTTTTTTGGTTCCAACTTATGGAATCATATCAGAAATGGTATGAACTGGTCTGATTTGGTCTAGTCCGGTCTAGTTCTAACAGGTTTTAGGTTTTTAACAATAAAAAAGAATCATAACTCATAACTACCAAAATATTTCAGGTAGTATATATTACCGCTAACATAAAACTACTAAATATAAACTGAGAATTTCTAAACATAAAACTATACAAAAATTTCACTTTAGTAAAGCATTTCAGGCTTCATCTAATAATAATCTAAAACTAAATTTAATACGAAACAACACTAAATTCAGAGGATATAGGTCATATACACAAGCTATATTTTCAATAAACAACAATGCTAAGTTCATAGAATATTATTCAAAATTCAGATAATATTGATCATGAGTTGATAACAAAAGCAACTAATTCAAATGAGTCAAGCAACCGTTGTATATCCACTAAGATCATTTATTTTTTAGGAATAATAAGTAATAGGCTTTTGATGTGCTTATTGACAAATTTAAAAAAGTTGTGCAAGTTTGTTGACACCATTCCTCTATATCATTAACCTCAACAAGATCATGATACAAGAATGAACATACCCACTTATTGACTTCGGCTTACACATTTAAGTTCAATATTCAAGTTAGGAATTAGTAGGGAATTGAAATAAATTTACATAGTATTTAACGCTTCATAACAATGTCATCATTGACATACGTAACTTCATATGAAACAGTTGCAATCAATCAACTCTCTAAACATTGCTATCACAGAGACATCTATAAGGCATCATTTTAGAAAACAACAAGTATAGTATCAGAAGCATTTTAGTTATCAAATTAACATCATTATAAGACATCGTTTTAAGAACCATCAAGTATAGTATCATAATCATTTCAGTTATCACATAAGCATCAATATAAAGCATCATTTTAAGAAACATAAGTTTGGCATTTGAAGTATTTTAATTATCACATATAATCAATACAAAACATCATTATAGGAAACATCAAGTATAATATGAGCGACATTTTAGTTATCACATATGCATCAATATAAGGCATCATTTTTTATGAACCATCAAGTATACTATCATCAAAACATTTCAGTTATGACATAGATGTCAAATACTAGACATCATCAATAAAAGAATTTTAAGCATTTTTGCCAACAAATTCAATATTTAAATAATTTTTAGCTAACATAAAATTATTTCATTTCAGTAAGCATTTCAGGCTTCAACCAACAGAAAGCAGTAGCCAACAATTCAGTATTCAAAACATGTCAACAAACATAAAGTATCAATAGAATGGAAGCCAACACTTCAATAAAGAAGTGAAAATATATTTGAAATATTATCTTACTAAAAAATATCACATATCATGTAATAAAGAATATAACGTAAACTAAAAATTAGATTTTAGAAATATTAGCTTGGGTAAAAAATTAATAGTCTGCAATATAAAGTCAACTGTAACTCTCAACAAAATCTTAAAAAGAAATGATTTTAAGCTCAAAATATAATCAAATTCAATTGTAAGTCTCAATAAAATATTTGAAAAAAATAAAAAAATAAAAAAATAATCTAAGAATAATTGATCAATTGATGAGTCAATTGATGAATCATGAATCATACAGATGAGATGAGATAAAAATTGACTAATAAGATGGGATATGAAGAGGATTTCGATGGATTTCGATGGAACAGTCGTACCTAAGAATAATGATGCGAATCGCGGGAATTGCCTCTCTTTGGATCAACTCAGATATTGTGATTTCATATAAAACAGTTGCAATCAGTCAAGGCTAAGAACATTTTCATCATAGGCAATTGCATTCAAGAATCAATATGAAGTATATGCATCTATAAGGCATCATGTTAGGAAGCTTCAAGTATAGTATCATAAACATTTCATTTATCACATAAAAATCATTATAAGACATAGTTTTAGGAAACATCAATTATAGTATCACAATCATTTCAGTTATCACATATACTTCGATATAAGATATCATTTTAAAAAGTATCGATTATAGTATGAGAAGCGTTTTAGTTATCACATATGCATTAGTACAATACATCATTTTTTAAAACATCAAGTATATTATCGGATGCATTTTAGTTATCACATAAGCACCAATATAAGACAACATTTGGGAAGCATCAAGTATAGTATCAACAAATAATTTTAGTTATCATATAGGCATCAAGTATCAAAGGTAATATAAGAATATCAAGAATTTTAGCAAAAAATGCAATACTTAAAGAATTAAAAAATATATTTCATTTCAGTTAAAGATTTCAGGCTTCAGCCAACATAAAGCAACATCCATCAGTTCAATACTCAAATTATTTTAGCAAACATAAAATATTAGTAACAGAAGTAAAGCCTACACTTCCATAATAAAGAAATAAAGATATATTAAAAAAATATTAGGTTACCTTGGGTCAAGTCAATAAATATCACATAACATGGAATACAAAATATAACGCAAACTAAAGATTACATTTTATAAATATTACCTTGGGTTAAGAATAAATAGCCTAAAACATAAAATCAACTATAAATCTCACCAAAATCTTAACAAAAAATGATTTTTGCCTCAAAGTTGAATCAAATTCAGTTATAAATATCAACAATATATTTGGAAAAACAATAAAAAAATCTAACCTAAGAAGAATCGATTGATGAATCGACTAATGAATCACAAATTAGAATGATGAAATATAAATCAATTGATGAGATGATATATGAAGAAGAGTGAGAATAGATCTTGATGGACAATGCTACCTAAGAAGAAGGATGTGAATCACAAGAATTACCTCTCTCGAGATTAGTTCAGATGCTATGAAAATGATAATCGTGAAACACTTTACGTTTACTTAGGTTATATTTATATATTTATAAAAAAATAAAATAATCAATAAATATAAAGACATTGATTCTACCCGGTTTGTTCGCATACAGTTTTACTGGTTTGCTTTGCAATCGATCTCGGTTTTGAAAAAAAGAACCGCAAGTCGGATATATAATAACCGGTTCGGTTCATATTTATCTAGTTCCGATCCGATTTAGGATTCTTTGGACCTATTAACAACCCTAGCCGAGAATGAAAAATGTTCTTCATATTTCAACTAAGATAGTTTTTTAAATTGTTTGGAAGATTTTACCTCTTTTACATATGTTATATGTATCTCAAATTTACTAACTACATTCTATTTATATATGATAATGGTGTAAATATTCTGGCTCATACAGATTTACTCATTAACAATTTAATTACTTAGAAATATATAAGACTTAGTCAAAGAAATGCTAAAATATCATATCTAAGTAGTTATAGAAAAATAAGACTAAATCTTTCGAATATATGAGAGATGTTTATTGTAACAACAAAATTTACAAATAGAAGTCTAATTAATAAATCATGTGTTCATTTATTTTACATCTTTAAGGCTTATTATTATTATTTTCCAGATCAATTAGCGTTATTTATGGGAATAAAATGTCTTCTTCCCAAGAAATCCAAACAAATTGCAAGCTTAACTAGATGATGTTGAATTTTAAAGAAACAACTGATTCAATTATACAAGAGGAGTAGGAGATGGAGCAAACCAATTGGAAGCCTATGGCCCCAAAGGGTCTTGCAGTTCCTCCTACTAAAATTGAGCACATGGCTCAACATTTGAAGGAAGAACATGCTCACCATTTTCGTTTGATTACAGAACATTTAATTTGACTGTATCTCAAAGTCAAATATATTGTGCATACTATGGATGATAAAAAATGAGACGACGTGAGCCATGGAATACTAAAAGATCTTTTGAAAAAAGAAACCCATGACATGCAATATCACTTCAAGAAGTATCGTTAGGAGGGGAAAAAAAACTCAAATATGACGTCTTCAAGTTGAAACAATAAGCAACGATAACGTCGCCATAATAAAGTAGGAAGACAAACGCCAATTTCTCGGTATGACCGAAGAGACAAGAAAAATAGAGAGCCTCAGACATATCAGAGGAAGGATAATGAGGGCCCGTCAATTCCACTAGTTGTGAAAGTTGGAGCACCAATAGGAAATTTAATGCAACTGGGATACCTGCTACCTCTACCGGGGTACTTTGAATTCCCTTGATATCACCAAGGATTTCAGCAAAATCAAGCTGTCCCACCCGAGATTCCCCTCAACCAGAACAAGACCCATATTTCCATTTGTGGATACCCTAGAACATCCCTACAACATAACCAAACCACATATTGGATATTGTATATGGACATAAACAACATACAAATGGTGCAAATTCTTACCAAAGTTGGGCTCATAGTTATCGCAGTGATACCAAGCTATATCCACCAAAATCCAGGTTATCAGCCAAATAGGTCAAGACACAATACAAATCACTAACATGTCGCTCTTCTATATGAAGTATCGGTCCTCTTTTTGTTGCCTATGTTACACTTTATGGAGACTAAAAAGTAGAAAAGACCATGGTTTTAACATCCATACTCATTCATGGAGCTTGAAATGAATACTATACAGATGAAAATTTGCATCTTGACAAAGACTTTTAAGTGGCATCCAAGGTTTTATATCACATAATGCCACTGTTGTTTGAAAACAAAAAGATGGATAAATACTAAAACAATGAAAACGCAGAGCATCACATCCAATAGTTCAACAAAGAAATATTGCAATGGAGTTGGTGATGGGATAAAATTCAGAGTTTTTTTTACTTCACGTTTTGAGGAAGTGTAATGTAATGGTTCAAAAGTCTCCAAAAATAATTCGTAAAAAGTTGCAAGATGCTCCATATGATTTTCATGAAATATTGTGTAGGTTTAAATGAAATCAAGATAGATGAATATTACATAATCCATTACAAATAGTACACTAAATGTTTTATGAAAACACAATCTCAACTATAAGACTGCCATAATTTGGTGGTCATAGTAACATTCATGTAAGGAGTCCGAGAATATTTCATCTCCAATACTATAATGAATAAAATATATGAACTTTGGATATCTGCTAGCTCAGGTGGAGCAATATATTAAATTAGATGAATTATCTAGATAAAAAAAAGTAAGGGATACCAAAACTCCGGTCACATGCTCTTCGACCAGTAAAATAGACATAATGGCACAAATCAACATAAAGAATGATGCGTAAAAAACAATCATGCTTCAACTTCGGCTAGCCCGAGAACAAATCAGTCACAAGGTTATAAGCGGAAGTCTAAAAATGGCTACATCACCAGTATTAACAAGCAAGTTTGCTACCTAACGAGAGGACCATTTACTGAGTTGACCGAAACGTTGGTAGCGATTTATGAATAACCCAAGGATCCTGTCAAATACAACCTGTCTAGAAAGTTACATGGATAAAATGAGAACCAAGATAAAATTAAATACTGTAAGTTCCATAATAATGTGAGAAATTTAACTAGAATTTTTTGGGTTTTATTGGATCATGTCAAGACATTAGTCGATGAAGGAAAACTAATTGACTTTGTTTTAAAAGAAAGGTTGAGAGGAACCAAGATAAGGTTCCAGTGATGTTGTGAAACAAGCCTCAACCCTGACCGAAAAATAAAGGACCATGGATACAAATGTTATCTTAGTGGTCGAGACAGAAGAAAAATAAGATTATTTGGACCCAAATCCAAAGAGACAGACTATAAAAGTGATTGTTGGAGGAAATCTATACTCCAAGGTCTCCAAAAGTAAAAAAAATAGACTATTATATTAATTAAAAAATTATATTTGTGCCTTCGAAGTATCCTCAGAGTTGATATCTGAAGATGTTCCATCCGATAGATGAGTTTAGACATACTAGGCTCTTCCGGAGGAACTAGAGGACAACGTCCTCCTTGTTGCAATTAATTACTTCTTGAAATGGGTGGAGAACGAGCTACTGGTGAGGATTCGAGCTTATGAGATCATATAATTTCTATAAATTAACATAATTTGTAGATACGGGGTCCTCCAAAAGTTGATCCACACAAAGGAATTCCCTAATATATGCAGCAATTGAAGGATTTAACTGGATTTCTCTAGTCCTCCTGAAATATACATCGACCCATTGACGAATTCATAGGGAGCTGGACTTATTTTCTCAAAGAGATAATACGGTCCTCCTTAACCTCCCAGAGAGCCATGTGGGAGATACACCTTTTACCTTAGTCTATGAAATGGAAGTCGTGCTGCTATTAGATATCCTTTTGCCCAGCCTTTATATAGGTGATTCTGATGAACATGCCAATGTGGGACATTAAAATAGGAGAGCTACGCTTTGTTATAGAAAAATCGATCAAAATACACCTCTGGATGGAGCACTATCGAACACTGCTACACAATATATATAATTTTAAAACACATGTTTTGTGATTTTCAAATAGAGAACCGAGTACATTGTAGAGTTTTCCCTCATAGGAAAGATCAAACACTCAACAAGCTATTTTCAAGTAAGAGTAATGTTTTATACGAAAAATGGGTCTGGATACCATTGTGCACGACCTTAGGTGTCTAGTTTTTTAAACTGAGCACCGACCTCTACATCCGGACCTAATCACACCGGAAGAGGTGTGCCATTATATGACTTTGTGTGAAAACACGTAAAAACCATATAAGAGACAATTTGACTCGTCCCATGGGTGTACCAATGAATTATAAATTTGTATACGTAAGCGACTAAATGGGGAGCTTATTTGAAATGCGTGCGATCTAAAATTCATGTGGTACCGATTGAACATCAAAAATATATTTCTAATATATCCAACGCAATATTGTTAGCAAGAATCATTTATGCAAAGATTGTGAGTCGATCCCATAATTTTCTAAATATTGCTAGACTTGTGTTAGAAAAACAATTATACACATACATACTTGTATTACCAAAACGTAATTAATGATAATAAAGATAACATTACGTTAATAATGTTACAAATGTGTACTAATTTCATAACTACACAGTATCATTTATGAATCAGGTTTATACCGACCTTATACTGTGCATAAAATAAGGGCACTTGATTATTAAATGTTTTGTTTTATGGATTTTGAAAAGGATTTAATCCTAATTAATAAAAACAAGTAAATCCAAATGTGGAGATATACATACACCATAAAAAAATCAATATGCTCTTAGGAAACAAAGAAGACATAAACTAAGGGGTTAAAAAACATATAATATCCAAAATCAAACTTATTTTCGTCTTACTATCCAAAAATGGGATTAATACCACATAAAATTCATTCAAGTTTACCAATTACTACTTAATACCTAACCTTTTTAAATATCCAAAATACCAATTACGAACTATATAATGCTTATTTTTAGATTCAAATTTATTTTATTTATTTATTTTCTCTCTCAAAAGCCCTAAAACCATAACCGCAATCGTTATCGTTGGAAGAACCGCTCGAATAAGGTAAGTTTCCCCAATTTTATCTTAGGCGCATTTCATCGATTTATTTGTTGTTAGGTTCAGATCTTTGATTTCTTTGTTGTTGGTATGACTTTCCGATTCAGTTTTCGTACAGTTGCTATAATTTTTTCATTGTTATAACTTCGATTTATTTTTTATTATCTTTGATTTTTTTATTTTTAATCGTTTTTTGTTGTAGGTGTTGTAATTTTTTTATTTCTACTAAATTCTAGGTATTGTTTAGGTTGTCACATGTTAAGTTTGAAGTTTTTTAGAAATCAATGTGCGGTCTGAAAAAATAGATAATTGCTTGATAAAGCAGATGACTTAAAACGAACGTCTGTGATTGTATACACGAATTGCAAATTATAAGCAAACATTAGGCCAATTCTCAAATTATTATTAATCCACTAAACGCGAATGACATTATAATTGGAAATACAAATGAAATGTATATATAAATAACAAATATATAGCATGCAAATATGAAATTAAAATCTTGAATGGATCTAGTTAATTCAAATCGCAAATGTATACATGCAATCGCAATCACAAATCTACCTATTAAAACTAACGCGAATGACAAATTGTTAATTGTCTATCAATGTTGCTGCAGATTTTGACTATAGTTCGCAATTCGTGTTTAAATAGGTACATGCAAATTGTGAATGTTGTATTTAGATATGAACAGTGAATGTTATATTCAATATAAATACGAATCATTTGTTAAATATGATTATAAATCTAATGCATGGATATACGAAACCGTAAACCCTTTTTTTTAAAGTACGTTCTTTTGGGTTGAGCATAATATTAACAAAAATGTTGAGAGATTTTTATTTATGATAAACCCGAGTAACTTGTCTTGATGT
Organism: Limnanthes douglasii subsp. nivea; assembly: GCA_036936605.1. Taxonomy (NCBI): domain Eukaryota; kingdom Viridiplantae; phylum Streptophyta; class Magnoliopsida; order Brassicales; family Limnanthaceae; genus Limnanthes; species Limnanthes douglasii. The sequence continues at coordinate 137,254,925 of JAUPFV010000003.1, forward strand.
TATGATCAATTCTAAAAAATAAATTTTAAGAAACGAGATGGTGGATAAGGGTTTTAAATATTAGTGTTTTGCATATGTAGATTCCTATATATGTCTAATATTTTATGAAATAATTGTCATGAATTGTGAATCGTTAATAATATATGAAACGTGAATCAGCCTGAACTTTATATGTAAACTATGTACATAATGGCCGAACACTCAACCCACTATTCCACCTCGTATGAGGAATATAATAACAATAATAATAATTATTATATGAGATATATTCTTACACTTGAAAAAGTTAAAAACTTAACATTGTCATGTTTTTTAGGAATTAGTGAGGGTCAGTCTGAAATTACACAAGCTCAATATGAAATTAACCAAGATTCATTACAATAAAACCTAGGTCATAGAGGCAAAAACCGTTTCTCCCATTAAAAATCAAGCAACCATCAGCTATATGGAACTAGCAAGGATGAAATGGATTCCAACAAGTATAAGAACAAAAATGATAATTATGAAGAAGTAAAATCCTCTATAAAGAGTAAAAGGTCCTAGTGCCAAAGTTTACAGACTCAAATCTCTAAGTAAAGTTCCTAGATCATCATTAAACTCACTTTTTAGTTGTCGGTATCGCTTATAATGATTAAAATTAAAGTTTATTTTATTGTTCTTATTTTCACTTATGAACAATTTGTATGTAACGTGAATTTTGAATCATTTATAGTTTAGAAACGATTTTTTTTTGGGTTTACTAGTGCTAAGGGAAGAAGATTATGGAAGCATGAATCATGAGTGTATGTAGAATTAAACGCGAATTCATGAATAATGGGTAAAAAGTAACATAATTTGTGTATTCTGATGTAAATACAAAGCACGAAGTCTTGTGTAACTATGAATTGTGAATCCTTTTGAATATATGAAACACGAATCATTATGATTATACTAACGCGAATCACGAACATCTTACTGACTATAAATCTGAACCAAATTTGAAAACTTCAATCCCTTAATTAGTCGTTTTGAAGATTCAGAAGATACTGCTAATTTTATTTTGTATAAGTGGGATGAGATAATTAATGAAAATTTCTAGTAACTCTATTCATGCGGTGAATATAATAATTATATATTAAGAAGTAATTATGAATTTGTTGTAATGCTATCAATTATTGATTTGAAAAGTTTCCCAACTGTTAATATATACATAGTTGTGGACATGGCTGATCGAGAAACACCTCAAAAACTGCTTTAAGTTTTTTGAAAGCTTTAAATGAGAAGTTGGTTAGTGGGAAAATGTTGGTTAGTAGATAAAATAGTTCAAGTTTAGGTTTTCATGGCTATAACAAAAACAAACTTGATATTCTTTATTGGGTTGATGGAATTACAAGTGTTTGACAAGTTTTTTGGGAAATGGGTCACATAATTGAAATTAGTTTTATCTCGTTATGTCGTCGAGAATGGTTTTTGTTTTGACTATTCGTATAATACAAAGTAAATAAAAAATTCTTATTGTGAGAATGAAGTCTCCAAGGGATGTCTATGGATATTTTATGCATCATTTGATACCTCCACCAATTTTATGACCAGTAAGAAGTATGTTGGACATCATATTTGTGAGATTATTGTTAGCAAAGAAATTGAAAGATATTTAACATCATATTTAATTGCTAGAGAAAGATACAAGGGTGTATTATATCCGATAATGATGTGACAACCAAAAGCATACGATCATTTGTATACAACGAATATGGTTTAGATATATTGTATTGAACCTTATAGATTGCTTTAGAAAAAACTAAGAAAATATATAAACTGGGATAATTCTAATTTGTTTAATCTAATTAAAGGATGCTTTAAATATCTAAATAGTCTTGATATAACGAGTGACTAATCCATCGAATATATTCAAAAAAAATTGCTTCATAATGTATTTTGTTGCATTTGGGTCTTGTATCCAAAGTTCCCACTTTTGTTATCCATTTTTGTTCATTGATGGACCTTTTTTGACGTGGAAACACAAAGTATTATTGATGTGTGCCATAAATAAAATTTAGTAATAACAGTAAGTTTTTAAGCACAAATCTAATGTAAAATATTAAAATCAAATCGCGAATATAGTGCAGAATTTGAAAAGTGAATCACAAACTGGTGGTTACACTGAAAGCGAAACGTGAATCTAATGTTGAATATGAAATGAAAATCGTGAACAATTGGCTATATTACATATGAAACGCATATCTAATATTGAATAGAAAATATGAATCATGTAGTACTTGATATATTAAGCGTGAACCACAAATCTAGGTTTGAATATAAAATGAAAATTGTTATTTAATGGTTACATTAAGTACGAAATGAAAATCTAAAGTAAAATACAAATATGAATCGTGAATCACCTGTTAATCATGTCGTAAATCACGAATAATGTGAAACTAAAAAATATACGACACGAACTACTATCATAATCTGAATCATGAATTGATTTATTATTAGCTACTCTTTTATCACAACTATTCACGTAGTATCCTGGTTTTATTTGGTGTTACCGGGTCAGAAGATGAGGATAACTAGTTATGATACTTTGAGATGTTGAAACCTCACCTGATAGATCATCAAATCATATTTTGAACGGATAGTCACTTAGGTATAGTTGATATTGTTCCTCATTTGTTTCCCCATTACTATCATGCATATTGTATTTTTTTTATCTTACTGGTAATTTCAAAAATAAAATTAAGGATTACACCCCTAAATTTTAGGACAGTGATGGTTAACAAGTTTAAAAATTATGCTTATGCCCCATAATCAGAACATGTACACTAAACATAGAAAGATCTTATTGACGATGAAGGTAAACAAGTTCTTAATTATTTCCGAATTTTACATCTAGAAAATAGTCATGTGCATTTTTAAAATCCAAACGCTATGGTTGCATGGACTCGAGTCATGATAACTCTTTTACCCACCAAAAAAAAAGTTTGTGTAATATTTTTATATTATAATTAATTGACAAGATAATTATTTTACTTATGAGTTAAATATCGAGATGTTATGTGACTGGTCTAGGTTGGACTAGTTAAGTATGCCCTGAATTTTGGAAGACGCTTAAGTCTAATTTGGGAATATGTCATACACGTCTATTCTGTTCGTCTTTGCATGTTTCACATAAAGTATTTTTAGAACCTAATATAATTATTGATCTTATGGATTTAAAAAAAATCTTATATTATGTGGTAAATATTTTTTTCTATGGTCTCATATGTCTACAACCATAATAGACAATAGGGAGAATTTTATGAAATATATCGAGCCATTATATCGTACACAAACTTACTCAAATAGCATTCCATATTTGAATATTTCTGTTGAAGCTTCTACTTGTATTGATTATAAAAATTCTCCCTCCAAAATTGATAAGAAGAAGAAACTTATTCCATATGAAAGAGAAGTAATAGTCCAAAAGATAAAATGTCGTTGTTGTTCGAGATTTGGTCATTTATGTTCGAGATAAAGGGTAGTCTCTCTTTATGCCAAACGGTCATTTATCCTAAACCTATGCAAGTTCCTCTCGTGCAAGGCCTGTTGCTGGATATACTCTTCGGTCGAATCCTCCAAGGCTTACTCGACCCTTTGTGTCGTACGAACTGCAAACGCAACATGCCTATCAAGTTCGAGTTATAATTGAGTTATAATGTAATCCACTCATATGGGGCTTATAATTCACAACGAGACAAACCTATTTTGAGAATTGTTTTTACCATCTTTCTCAGTTCTAGCTCATAAATAATACTGTTTCCCTGCCTCTACATTTGAAGAATTTATAACGGCCACCAAAACCTTATTTTTTCCCTAAAATTACCACATGAAACAAGCCTCAATTTCTCCGCAGCCGTGGGTACGCTACTAGTACTAGGGAATAATTATTTCTCAATCACACAAAGTCATTTCCAATAATTTACCTTGATGTACCAACTTTGTCATATGAATTTATTTTATCTAGGCCTTTGTCAGAGTCTTATGATCCTCAACCATGGGTTCTTTCCCATTTCCCTCAAGATGCACTTGTTTAGCCAAAAATTTACCCTTGAGAGACACTCGTTCCTCAACTTCCAGTTATAGACAACCTCTTTGCATGGGTTACATTTTCCTAAACTTCCAGCTAGATACATGAAGTTACACATGCTCTACATATCAGGGATAGTAACTGGTTCATTGTAAATGGAAGATTCACATAATTAGTGACTTTTTCACTGCAGTGAGAAATCTTCAATTGTTTGGTAGTAGTTGACTCAGACGGATCCCCACCAATTTAAAGAATTCACACATTTTCAAGTGAAACAGTAGGTGTATCCCAATATCCAAAAATTTGAAAAAAATGTTGTTTTGTTGGTATGATAATCTCAGATATCTCCAATTCGACATGGAATATGATTCCAACCAAAGTTGGATATTATATTATATGAAAAATTCTACAATAGATTGTTGGTCGGTAGTATTGTACGGATCATGTATTACCTCTATAGAGAGGAGACTCTACACATTTACAAGGATATTTCCCTTCTATGATGCAACGCCTATAGGAACAAGAGACATATGGATGACATTCATCACCTCCAAAGAAGTAAGGGAAACATTTTTTAATTCTTAGAAAAAGGCGTCATGGCTCTCATTAAGCTGCTTGAATACCCTCCTATTGATGGTAGTTATTTCGACATGATATTTTATGTAAAAATAAAATAAAAACAGACAGGATTTATTGTTCAAGAATAATGGTCTGAATTCGTGTCCATAAAATGTATGGGAAATGCAATCGTACGGAAATTTCCTCTCATTTTATATAGGGCCAATTTTTTTTTACTTTACGCTATTAGTTGGGAAACTCGACGGTCGCCTCTACTCAAGTGTCATGTGTCACACCTCGTGATGATTGTCAATAACTCTACATGTGTGCAAATTTTCCTAGGATATTCACTGTACATTCAAATTCGTCATAATTAACCTTATAGTGTGCCACCATATTTAGGATCGTGATAATTTCCCGATAATCCCTAGGAATTTAGGCTAAATGAGAGTCGTGATTCTCTCAAGGTAATGCCTATATGCTAAATAAGGGTCACGATTCCCTCCTAATAACATTTACGGGTTTGTAAATAATAAAGGTTGCGTCTCCCTCATAATATTGTCTACGAGCTCGGCCAGCCCGAGGGTTTTGACTTCCTCGATAACATATTTTTCATATTCACGAAGATTCGTTTCCCTCCCAAGATCTTCTCACAATTCTGGGCAACTACAATATGGTACTTCTCTCTCGATATTTTCTATCCGCTCATGGCATTTTACAATATGATGGTATGAACTTCTTTTCATATTGTCAATTTTTTAGACCAATAATGCTCCTTTTTTGTTTACCTTGAAACACTTTGGGCTATCTTGTTGTGTTTACCTGAAGTACTAATACACATATTTTTCAAGTCGAAGGCTCTCTAGTCAAAAAACTTAAACCAGATAACTGCAAAGAATATGAACAACTTTTCGGTCAGATCCACGAGGGTTTGACCAACCGAAGAATCTGAGGACCATTCACACAACCCGCATACTCAAGCCTGAAATATTCAAATCATGCAAGACGATAATAAAACAGTACTCGATCTAATTCTACTCATCTCTCAGAATATTTTCAAGGACTATTAGAGCTACTAATACATACGAAATTTGTACCATGCCAATACTCGAGCATATATTAAGCTCAACTTTTATTTTTTACCGAGCCTAGTATTATAAAGAAGCTCAGTATCACTTCTGTATGTACGGTGGTCGAGCTTTGATTTGTAAATGATAGGACGAGCTTGAGAAACAAACAACTGTAACCGTTAGTCAACATATGAGTTTATAGTCACTTAACTTATGGAATAAGTGGAATTTAGTGTACTATTTACAAATGTAATATAAGTTACACAACCTATAAATCCACATAAGTAGTATATGATTCTTGCATCTTTACGCATATGGACATTATTATTCATCCATATGTATATTCCAATATTAATTTGTCTATTTTCTTTTCCTAAACTTTATCTCTTAGATACAACCTCTATTATATAAACAAATCAATTCTATACACGAACTAGCTTAAAACATTAGTTATGATTGCCCATAATTAATTTCATTAACCGAAATAAAATCGACATAAAAACTTGATAAATTAGTGTTGTAATAAATATGATTTATCTTCTCAATAAAAATTATCCAACATTGATAGGATGATAAACCATATCCAACAATGATATGCTAAGAGTCTCAGTTGTTCTTCAAGAAAACGAGAGGTTACATCAAATGAAAAAAAACATGCAATAGATAAATTTAATATTTAAAATATTACATGTATTAGAATGAATAACGAAAAAACCAAGCTATTGATTCGCTTGCGTGTTGAAATCTAAAATGTAAAATGAACAAATCCCTTGATAGTAATCAAAATTTAAAATAAGTAAAAATAAAAATAAAATAAATATAACCGGAGGTGAGAATAAGATTTTATTCTTTTACAATTGTGGATAATAAGATTTTAAAAAGATAAAAAAAACAAAATGGAAAACTTAATATATTGGACATTTTGAAAAATTTAATTTTTTATGATAATAAATAATTTAGTCCAAAGTTTTTAATAAACAAATTTTCGATACTTATTAATAAAATAAAATTTATTATTTCTTTTTTTATTTTAGTTTATTGTAAATACTTGGGTTAAATCAGAATATAGTCCCCTGACTATTGTGTTTTTTTTTTCATTTAGTCCCTCTACTCAAAAATCATTGGTCATGGTGTCTGAACTATTCAAAATCTATATATTTAGTCCCCGTGAGTGGACTTTTCTTTCTTCAACCATGTGTCCGTATAGTTAAATGGTACGAGTCTCACATATAATCCATCGACTTTTAATTCTATTTTTAATCTTTAAATATTATTATTTTAAAAAAAAAAAATTAAATATTATTTTTTCTTTTAAAAAAGAGTATTGCTAATATAAAAAAAAACATAAAAGTCACGGACAAAATATTAAAAAAATATATATTAAAAAAATATCATTTTGCGATACTCTATTTTTAGAAGAATAAAAAAATTAAAAAAAATAAATATTAAATTTAAAAGGTAAAATATAATTAAAAATTGATGAACTAGTTGTAAGACTCGTGCCATTTAGCTATAGGGACATATGGCTCTTACGTAGAAAAGTCCACCGCGAAAACTAAAGTTATCAATTTTGAATAATGCCATGAAAAATAATATTTTAGTCGAGAAATTAAATATAAAAAAAAACGTAATAGTCGAAAGACAATATTTTAATTTAAGTCTAAATATTTAATAACTCTTTATTATATGTTTTATATTAACTATTATTTTATGTGAAATCGTAAATTGATTTTATTTTTGTGAAACAAAAAGATTACACCGAAATTTAACACCCTAAACCAAAACAAAACAAAATGGATATTTAAATCGATATCCATAGCATTTGAAATCCACTTATCAAGGTTTATAATACATGTTGAATTTGGATTTAGAAAACATATCAAGCTGAATTTACGAAATTTGTTTATTTCAATTTAACGGAGCGTTGCTATGATGTATTTTCGTCGACTAATATTATAAAATACAATTGTCAACAGTTCCCGTGCTATATAAGCAAACAAGAAATAGGGTTGTTAGGATATGCTAATTTAAGACATTGATGATCTCGTGTATCACAAGACAAAGACATGTTGAAGTAATTACAGTCTAATATAGTGCTTAGATTAATTTAATCATATCTCAGGTGAAATGAACATAACTAGGAAAATGGTTGGCCGTTGGATTGCGTAGCTGGAAAAAGAAAAGGCGGTAGTTGCTGCATTGCGGCCGTAGTAAAATTAAGGCCACCGACACCGCTCTTCTTAAATTAAAGTGAACGATAAGCCAAAGCAACGATAGACCCCACTAACCGAAAGGTCGTTCGTAACATATATTTCATAAACAAATACGGCATGTATGGACCATATATAATTTTGATATATATATATATAATAACATTTAAACGTTATCAAAATTCAATAGCAAATAGATTTTAAAAATAATCTAATTAAACATATTTTAAATTTTAAATACGAAAACAATTCTGCTAAAAAATAATTTTAGTTAAAGCTTTACAATTTTTCAAACTAAATATTATCCATTTAAAAAACAATTCAACCGTTTAAAGTAATGATATCATTTATCGTAATTTTTCAGTTTTATTTAAATATAAACTATATATTAAAAAAATATTTTTAGATATTATAGAATTTTGTGACGAGTATAATAATAATAATAATAATTGAATAAATATTGATTTATTAACGAAAGAAGATATGGAATATTAAATGAAATTTTACAACCTTATATTGGAGTTAGTTTTACTCTCCCAAGAATCCACTTCTTAGATGATTTTGTTGAAATTCTTCAATGAAAGAGGTCCCTCAACATCATCGTGATGTTGTCTCTTCATCCGAGCCTAAGACATCTCGTCTCCAGTCCTTTGTGTTAGTCATCACTCAATCTCTTGACTTTGCTCCATCTTCACCTTGCAAGATGATCTCTAAACCAGATGTCACAATCACCTTTCCAACCTTGCAAGAAGCATATCCTTCACCTGTCTCCAATTTCCAGCCATCCAGGCCTCCATTTGATCTTCGCACAAACCCAATGTATGAACAATCGTGCATCAACACAAATCAACCAAATCAGTCACATTGGAAAAGTTACGCTGAAACAATTAAACCATCAATAAAAAAATGATTAATGAATCAGTTGATATTCAAATTCAAGAAGATTCTACTTCTATTGATTTCAAGAAAGCTGATAAGACCCTTCTTGAAACTCAGGCCAAAATAACTCTTATTGGGAAGTTTTCAGCAGGCATGCCACAAATGACAGAAATTCAACAATTCTTTGATTCTCTCAAATTCAAAGGATTTGTTAGTCTAGCCTTATGGGATCCTAGACATCTGATGAGAGAATTAGAGTCTACAGATGACTTAAAACGCATCTGGAAAAGAGTAGTCTCGTCTACATGCAAACATATTATGAGGGTCCTTAAATGGACTCCCAATTTTCACCATCGAAGAGAATCTCCTATTGCACTTGTCTGGATTACCTTTCACCAATTACCTCCATATCTTTACAATCTTGATGTTATCTATCAGCTAGCAAAAATAGTTGGAAATATTATAGACACTTGGGTTCCCTCAAAAAACCAGGCAATGTATAATTCATGCAAGGCTTGGGTGGAGATAAACCTTTCAAAACCCCTTTAAGAGAAAATCTGGATCACATTTGATAATAAAGAAGCTGTGTGGATCAAGGTTTCTTATGGGGAAAATCCCCACTATTGCACTGAATGTTTTCACATGGGCCACAATTCAAAAGCTTGCAGGAAAATTAATCAAGATCCCCCTAAGCAACTTGACTTCTTAAACCCTATCAAATGTAAAGAAGTATTGATACCTAAACTAAAACCTATCCATATCCCTAAAGTTACCTTGCCTTCTCAAAATAAACTATCTGACACCATAAAACCTATGAAAGATTAGTCTGTTCATGTCCTCAATCTCTCAACCATTCATCCTTCAATTTCTACTAAGCCATACATTAGCCTCTCTATAGAACTATCACCAGAACCAGCCCCATCATTCAATAGCCCATAGCCTCATACCTGTCATTAATGATGATGAAATCCAGGACGCTCTTCATTCTATGACATTGGGTGTTAATCTTATAGCTTCTCTCCAACCTCCTCCAGATCCTGTTCCATCAAACTCTCCCAGACAGCAATATGTTGGAAGTCTTCCATCTTCACCCAAGGTTGATTAAGTTATCAAAAATCCTTTAAACCATGTACCAGAGAATCTATCAATCAGTAGCTCACCTCAGTAAGAAGGAAATCAAGATAATAGTGTACTGAAAATCTCAAGCAAAGCAACCAAATTAAGCAGCTCCTCTGCCAGTAACACCAACAAAACAATGAAAAATAGACGGCCTGCCAGACCTCTAACTGGCTCCAACAAATGACTTTAACAATCATTTGTTGGAATATTCGTGGAGTAGGAAACAAATTAACAAAGAGAAGACTCAAATATATCATCAGACCAAATCACATTGATTTTTTATCCATTCAAGAGCCTATGATAGATAAATCTTATCTAAATTATATTTCTCAATATCTTGGGTTTCATCAAGCTACTCACAACAACTCTAACAATTTTTTGGTCTTTTGGAGCAACAATTATACAATCCAGACTCTACTTGATCATGATCAGATCATTGACTTAGATGTGAAGTATTCCTCCTTTGAAAAAGACTTCCTGATCTCCATAATTTATGCTAAATGCACTTGAGATCTAAAATATATTCGGTGGGATAAAATCAAAGAAATTTCTAACTCTAACAAAGAGTGGATACTTGTGGGTGACTTCAATTCAATATCAGATCATTTAGAACAATTATCTTGCTCAACTACTTATTTATGTAGCATAGATGATTTTAATAACCTTATAGTTTCTTGCAACTTATCTGATACATGATATAATGGATTTAAATTTACATGGAGAAACTCCCACAAGTGGAAGAAACTAAACTGAGTTCTAATCAATGCTCACTGGTCTAATTACTTTAGTTCTACATCAGTTACATACATGGCCAGGACAACATCAAACCATTCTCCTCTCTATATCAAACTATCTATCAATAAAATTAAGATGAAATCAAGCTTCAAATTTCAAAATGTGTGGCTTGATCATCCAAACCTTTTCTCTACTTTTAAGACAAATTCGAAAGAAGTGATATCAAGGTTTCCAATTTAAAGATTCTGGCTCAAATTAAAGAGGACAAAAGCTAATCTAAAAGCGTGTAACATAAACATCTTTGGTAATATCTTTAACTATATTTCTAAGTCTGACGAATCAGTTAAATTTCAGAAAATTACATATTAAACTTATCATATTGAAGAAAAAATAATCAAGTTGAATAATAAAAATGTTATTCACTTACAACACCTTGAAAAAGAAGAAATATAATGGCTTCAAAAGTTTAATATGCACTGGACAAGACATGGAGATAGGAATACTAAAGCTTTTCATTCATTTGTCAAGAAAAAAGACGGAAAAATAGTATCAACATAATACAAATTAACAAAGTTTGGACTCAAGACCCTTGAGAAATTGAGTCATCTTCTATATCCTACTTTAAAGATATGTTAACTACTAACAACTGCTCTCGTGATCTTTTTAATATTCAATATGTTATTCTTAATATCCTATCTAGTGATGATAATAGCCTCTTAATAAGGTTACCTACTGACCAAGATATTTTACATTCTATCAATGCCTTAAACCTTAATAGCATAACTGGTACTGATGGTTTCAACATCAAATTCTACCATAAATATTGTACTATAATATCTAAAAATATTTGCTCTGTTATCAGAGCATATTTCAATGATGGTTATGTTCCTAATGGAGTATTTGCTATTGTTATTTGTCTAATCCCTAAAAAAGTTTATCCTAAAATTTGGAATGACTATTGACCTATTAGCTTATGTAATGTATTTAACGAGATTATTTCTAGAATTCTAAGTGACAGACTCTCTATATTACTTCCCAAACTAATCTCATATGAGCAAAATGGTTTTGTAAAGGATCGTTGTATTCAAGAAAACATTCTACTCATGAAAGAATTTTCCTTAAACAAAATAAGCAGATGAGGAAATTTAATAATCAACCTAGATCTTTCAAAGGAATTTTATAGAGTATCTTTTACTTTTATTAAGCTAATCTTAACAGCTTTTGGTTTTAACTGAAGGTTCATCAGACTAATCTTGAAATCCATTAGAAATGTTAGATTCTCTACCATTCTTAATGGAGAAGCTAAATGATAATTCAAAGTTACTACTGGTCTAAGACAAGGGGATCCTCTTTCCCAAAGTATTTTCATTTTGGCTCAGGAATACCTAATTAGAGGGCTCAAAAAACTATATCAATATCATCATAGTTTCATATACAAAATTCCTAATAGTAACACCATTCCATATCTTTTGCTGATGCCACTATTAATTTTTTTAATGGCTCTAAATCGTGTTCACCTTCTTCAAGAATAGACCGGGCAATCTATCATTAAGGAGAAAACTATATTCATTCCCCCTACCTCTTCTCCTACATATAGATCTAATTACATTCATCAAACAATGGGTTATATACAGATCTGTTTCCTATGACTTATCTGGGTGCTATAGTACTCAATAGATCTAATGTTATCCACTATGAAGGATTACTAACTAAGATCAAGCAGAAGGTTTAAGATTGAAACCTACCTCTCTTTCATTTGGAGGCAGGCTCACACTTTTTTAATCTATCATGCTTGATATCCCAAATTATTAGCTTCAACATACTCTTTGCCATGTACTATCATAAAAATAATAGAAGAGAGCTGCAACAAATTCTTGTGGGGAACATCAGATAACCACAAATAAATCTCTTGGGCCAAATGGAGTAAGATTTGTCTTCCCTACAATGAAGGAGGACTAAACATCAGAGAAAAATCTAGCATATGGTCTCAAGTAATGCACCACATTTATTGTTCTGCAGCTCATCCAATGCAGGTTCAACTAGCATTTAAATGATATCAAACATGAAAGATAATTCATGACATCGGAACCACAGCTGAACCCTTCATTTTTTGGTCAATTGGTCAAGGATCCTGTGAATTCTGGCTTGATCGCTGGTGCCACTCTAAACCACTAAATGATCTTGCATGCGCCATTGATACCTCATGGTATACTAAAACTAAAGTCAACATATTTTGGGCTAACAACAACTGGAATCTGGACAAACTGATGGTATCAGTTATCTCAACTGATATCAATAGAATAACTAAGCTTTCAATCAAACCTCATATCCCTGACAAAATTGTATGGACAACTAGTGAATCATGGAGAATTCAACTTCAATGAAACATGAAATGCTCTCAGAATTAAAGGAACATCTTCCTATTTATACTCTAACATCTGGAACAAAGTTGTTCCTGTCAAATGTTCTTTCTTTATGTGGAGACTGCTATACAGTTGGGTTTTGGTTGATATTGCCTACAGTCTAGAAGAATCATAATAGTGTCAAAATGTCAATATTGTGGAAATATAGAATCTATTCAGCACTACTTTATTCAATACAACCTAGTATGGTCTGTTTGGATGCACTTTAGTACTTTATTCAAGATTATAATTGGTAACCATATGTCTATATCACATATTGTGAGACTCTGGATATGGTCTGCTCCTCATAAGGTCCACATCAGAGCTAATCTCCCCTCAGTCATATGTTTGACATTGTGGCAACACAAAAACAAGAAAAAGTTCAATCTAAAAGAAGTTGTTACTCATGTTGTTATTAACCACAAGTGGACATGACATATCTCCTCAACAGGAAATTCTGGAAAAATGATACTAACATGGTTTATGAATTCAATTATTTTCAACACTTAAAACAGACTAGAAGGATGCAAGCTATTCATTGGATTCCTCTTACTGCTCTACTTTGAAGCTCAATACAAATGTATTTTTCCTACATTCTTGTGAAGTATCAGGAAGTGCCATTATTAGAGCTTATAAAGGAGATATAAAGGTTGCAATAATAAGATCTTATAGCAAGCTTAGCCTTATTTTAGCAGAGTCTCCCTCTATCGTGTATAGTCTAATCTTATGTAACAAGCACAAAATCACTGCTCTTGAGATAAAGAATAATTCTTTTATCCTCGTAACAATGCTATTAACTAACAATGCTCTATGGTTCCTACTTTTTTGCTACAATGTTGCAGGTCCCTTATAACTCTAAGCATGACCATCACACATATCTACAGAGAGCGAAAATCTGCTGCAGACTGGCTTGCTCGATGGACCAACAAACGCAAACTAATTCTTAATGAACTTAATTCCATCATTTAACTCGATAGCATTCAGACAAACTTTATAAGATAAATATTTTATCCCTAATTTCTCTGTTCCTCAAATTGAACTATATGGAACTGTTAATGAATACTCAGCGAAAATTTATTGTTGTTGCAGATTTAATCCGACCCTCATTTTCTTCATATCTGACAAATGCAACAAATTCATTCTCCTGAAGTTCTTCATTCAGCATATACTAATCAAATTGAGCTTCTCTTGTGTACATTTCTCATCTTGGTGACTCAATCAACACATCCTTAACTCATTTAAGAGATTTGTCTTCCCAAATTAGCTAAACCTCTCTGTTAATCCTAATATTTAACGAGCTGACCTTTCGCCTCTCATTTAATTTTAAAAAAATAAAGCTATTAACAACAATTGGAACTTAAATTTTAAAAAAATGAATTCAAATCCTATTTTGATATACGTAAATGGTTCCACGGTTTTGAAGGTAAGTTTTCCACGACGTGGATTGAATAATCTATTATAGTTACAAAAATATTTATTTCTATTTAGTTGTAAAACAGAATATTTGAGACCATTGATTTTTCAACAGTATAAAATATAAAAATCATCGAGTGTAAACAAAAACATCATCGCGATACTACCATAGACGTGTTCAATATGTTATTTATTAACAACCAAAATGTTTTGCATATATCTATATTGGTTGCACAATAATTGTGAAAATATAATCCATGCAACATATGTATGTTTGGATGATGCTTTATCATAAGAAATTTTACCATCCGATCATTTATAATACAATTACCGATACTTAATGTAGATACATTATTCCAAACAATAATATAAATATACATCCATAAGTAATTCTTTTGTATGTCGAAAAGGTAGGTAAGCAAACATGTAAAAATACTAAACATTTTATTAAGTTTTCGTAATCAAATATACTAAAAATAAATTATATTAAAAATAATTAAATAGTCGTACATGATAATATGAATTTGTAAATTTTATACATCATCGATGTAATATATTGTAATTGTGAAAAAACCTATGATTATGTTTTGTGAAGACCACGTATAAGTTGTTAGCACAACTTTGTCATAATTTCACCACATGTAACATTAGTTTTTCCTTCTCAAGATTGTACATCTTTAATATGTCAATCTTTATTATGTTATATTGATACAGTGAGACATAAATCCCAAGTGATCAATTATAGAATTAGATTACTCATGCGTACAACGACCCTTGTAAGATCCATTCTCGATAATCATTATTTGAACTACGAGCATTTAATTTTTATTTTTTTGTCAACTTTGTTTTGTTTTCACTTTATACATATTTTAAGGTATTTCTGTAAAAAATAAGCTATACTTACTTGACTTTCAGCTTCAATCAATTTCAAACAATAATTGCAATCATATAACCTTATTCGTATGTATCAAATAACATGAAGAAGCTCACAAGTAGATTAAATAGTATATGACTTTTATGTATCTCTATTAAAGTTTGTTGAAGCAGTTAATATCCAAACTATCAAAGATAAAATATCAATAAACGTATGTTATTCACTTATCCCAAACACCTTAAAATCGATTACCAAATAAAAACAATACTTAGTAAATATAAGTTACTACCAACATAATAAGGTTGTGCAATTTTAAACTAAAAAAGTCAACTACAATATAAAATACTTTCTCATAGTTTGGTAATATGAACTCTTTTTAACAACCAAATACGAAACCACATGAGATTCTTAATAATGAAGAATTAATGAAATTTATGGTTGTAATTTTTTTAGACAACATCATTATAGTGGTTGATTGTGCATATATTGTAAACGATACGACATAACAATGTATCTCACACTTGGGACAGATATTGACATGCGAAATTTGGTAATCCATATGGGACTAGTACTATAAGATCCGTCTGAAAACGATCTGATAGTATTATCGAGCGATCATCAGTCGATGTATGATCCTAGTCTGAACCAATAATACCTGTAAAAATATGATATATATATATATATATATATATATATAACTAAATCTAATTACGAAGTTGGATCGTGTCTGACAAAAGATGAAAATAATGATTATCGGCTTCGAGAATTGGATGGAAATGCCTAATATTTGTTTCATTATTGCGGTCATTTATAAATTCAATATGTGTTCATTACTCAAAATGCCTCAATGAGTTTTTTTACCTCTCAAAATTATTACATTGTCATCTACCGCATAACTAATAAATATTTTCACCTATTACATGAATAGTATTGATTTTAGTAATGTATGATTTGTTTTTATTAAGTTATATATTACGTGCATTATAAGATTTTGTTTATAGTAGTGTTCTTATTCAATTAACGTATCATGCTCCATCTTGAATGTGCCGCTACCTCTCATTCACCTTGTTTGAAATCATATGCAAAACAGTAGATTTATGGTTGTATGAATCTGTTATTTGATGGTATTGACAAATATATTCAACTTTATTGGCCAATTTGGTGTGGTTTATTTCTGTTTGGGGGTAATTTAGTAAAGTATTTTGGGAATTTAATATTTAAGGTAGAATGTAGTGAGATAATTAAGTTGTGTGCTTATATTAAATTATGATCACCCTCGTTAATAAAAGTGGTTGGGGTATATATACTTAATTAATTATCCATGGGCCTATCGGGTAAGATTATGGAGTTGGATCAAGTTTAACAACCCATTAGTCCAAGATGTGTAATGACCGGTACCTAGCTTAGTCATATTCCATTACATTTGTCCTATTCGGTTTTTCATGGTAGTGGTTTGGTCCGAAAATCCCTCCGGAGGAAGGCAAGTTACAGTGCCTAAAATATCCGACCTCATCATAATTAAACAAGAGCATAAAATGAAAACGTCTATTTTAAAATTTTATTTATTTGTAATTTAAGTTTAATATAACTTAACTTTACCTTTTTATAAACTATGTAGACACAAATGTCATCGTTTAAACTCAAAATATGTAACTTCATTAGTGTATTTGTTAAGAAAAATACATAATATTGACCAACTTGATTAACATTAGGTGGTTTTCTTGATAAATACACTTTGAACAAAATAACTTGATTTTTTTTAACAAAATACCTAATATCGACCAATCTCATCGGTATTAAGTGTATTTGTTGACAAAAAATTAAACACCTTAGAAACATTTTTGTGCCAAAAAACTGAAATTTGATGATAACAGTTTTTGTTATCTAAAAATCCTTCTAATGTTAAAGAAACTTAAACACCTATTGTCGATCAAGTTGGTCAAAATTGATGAGTTCAGATACTTCAGACATAGCTCACCACGTAATCCGGACAGGGGTAATTCGGACCATAACACTCTACTAAAAAATCCAAACAAGACAAATGTAAAACATCTTTTGACTAAGCTATTTGATAATCTACTTAAAAGACTAATGGGTCCTTAAACTTGACCCGGTAAGCCCATGGGTCATTTAATTAAGAGTATAAATACCCCAACCACTCTCATTAATGAGGGTGATCAACATTTAATACAAGCAGGCTGCTCTATTATCTCACCACTCTTCACACTAAACACTAAATACCTCAAATTTACCAAACTACCCCCAGCCTAAAATAAACCAAACCAAATTGGCGACCACAGTAGAGGCACGAGGGTTCTTGAATCTTGCATTCAAAACCAGTAAAAAAAACCAGTTTGGATGGATTCGAATGAGCAAGGAACTCCACCATCTGTGGTGGAAACGGTTGGGTAAAACAAATAATACACCATTGAAGAGCGAGACAAGTTGAGATAAATAGAGGCCCTAAGGTCCATAAAACAAGCAGAGAATGGTATGAGAGGGAAATCAGGGGCGTCAGCTATTCATCATACTGACAACCCTATTGAGAATGATCCATCAATAAAGACTCATTTGAGTTTAAAAAAGACTCACATGAGCTCTAAGAAGACACATCGGTCCAAACCTGTTGAAAACTCATATTTGGAATCCTCCAGTAGCTCTTCGAATGAGGCTGAACTAGAGGAATCTTTATAATCAAGTAATGATGAAGGGAGATTCAGAAAAAAGATGAAGCTAATAAAAAATATTCAAGAAAGAGCATCTGGGCAAAGGGTCATCCCATAGGCATGTTGATCAGTTGTTGATCGATCGTTTTGCTTTTCAGACTGAACCAGGTATTTTCGCAGCACCTAACGAAGACACAGTCTTTAGTCGTAATAAGAACTGGGGACAGTCACCCTTGTCTACCAAAATACTGTCCGGAAACCTACCCAAAAGATTTGACAACTCCAAAATGGAAAAGTATGATGGAAGTAAAGATCCGGACAACCATCTGGAGTAATTCAAGAACTTCATGATGAATTTTGATGATGATGACAAAATTTTGTGTAGAGCCTTCTCTCAAACTTTTACGGGAAGTGCTCTTAAGTGGTATAACAGCTTACGCCAAGGGTGTATTAGAAACTTTGATACATTCTGGGTTTCCTTCCGAAGGCAATTTGTTGGGAGTAAAGAGGTGAAGGGCAATAAATATACCATAATCCATTGTGCGTAAGAACCAAATGAGTTCTTAGAGGATTATATAAGTCGATTCGTGAATACAAAGAATGGATTAGCAGATTGCTTCGAACAAGTGGCAATTGCTTCTCTTAGACAAGGGTTGAACCCTGGGAACTTGGCTGATTCAGTGACTAGGAAGAAAGCCATGACCTGGGGTGGCCTGTTAAATCAGGTGGAAAAACAAATTAATGTGAAAGAAACCAAGAAAACTAGGGTCCACCGTCAAGTGAGGTCCACCACAACGACTCAAAACTAGTCCGGATATAAGGCTAAGGAGACCGAACAAGGGTCTAACCGGGCTAAACAGACTCAGTCCAACCAGAATCAGTCTCAGAGCCAACAATCAAGAGCTAAAAGAGGTCCTTGGGTTCAACCGGAGTGGTTTATAGAGTTAAGAGAGAACGTGGCCACAATATATGACAAGACCAAAGATGAAGTCCATTTCTGGAAACCGGCGGCACTGCAGTCTCCTTGGGAAAGCCGAAATACTTCTTTTTGCCAATATCATAATGATATAGGCCATAATACTCAAGACAACATAGCATTGAAACAAGAAATGCAGAATTTTATTGAAAGAGGCAAGTTGGGAGCTTATGTTAAAAGAAGAAGTGGAAACAGGCCTAACAGTGCTCCTCGGACGGGCGATACAAACAATGTATGAACATATGCTCAAGACGGGGCAATGGTGATTCTTGAAAGATTTGATGTTGATTCTGAGTACTTGGATCCTGATCCAACTCGGAATAAATTGGGGGTCATAATAGAGCAGACCAAGACAGTGTCCGGACTGATCAGTTTATTTGAGTCACTCACCATCTTTGGAGGAGATACTATGACATCACCCTTTTCTATTCATAGTTTTTGATGAGGATTATTTGAGAAATATAGTTGGGCCTTATGAGGATACGGTGGTGATAGGAGCATCTATTGGGGGCAATGATATCCGCAGGATTTTGATGGACACATGCAGTTTAGAGAACATCATTTTCTTATGCTCCTATAAGCAGATGAGGAATCCGACCATAATTCAACGCTTAAATAGAACCATTGTGGGCTTCACGGGGAGCTATGTGGATGTAATTGGGGAATTTGAGGAAGAAGTGCTGGTGGGTAAGGGGCCCTTTAAAAAGATGGTGAGGATGCTATTTGTGGTGGTAGATTTCCCCACATCTTACAATGCGATTTTTAAGAGGTCTTGGCTTTCCAGAATGCATGTTATAGCCTCAACAGTCCATCAATGTTTTAAGTATACAGTTCAAGGGCAAGTAGGTATTGTCCGAAGTAGTCAGAAAATAGCCAGGAAATGTTATGCAACTACTCTTGCTCCTAAGACTTTGGGAGCAGTTCGGATTAATAAAGATTAGCAGTTACTGGAGCCTTTTGAGGGAGAGGGTGAGATTGATGACCCCAGAGAGGCTCCTAGTCTTATAATACCAGTTGAAGAAATTGAAACCCACTCCCTTGCAGAGGGTAGAAATATCAAGATTGGTTCCAAAATGGCGCCAGAGTTGAAAAAGAAATTGTTGTCCTTTTTGCTAAACAATCAGCATGTTTTTTATTGGTGAAATAATGATGTAACCGGAGTGCCCGCAAGTGTTATCTTACACAAGTGTTATCCAGAGTGATGTTGCACATGTTGTGAAGAAAATGAGAGTTTTTTCCAAAGAAAAAACTGATGTGATAGTCCAAGAAGTTGATCGGCTTACCAAGATGGGATACATAAAGGAGTTCTAGTATCCTTTATGGACTGCCAATCTGGTGTTAGTCAAGAAAAAGAATGGGAAATGGCGTATGTGTATTGACTTCACTGACCTTAACAGAGTTTGTCCAAAATGTATATATCCAGTCTCCCGAATAGATCAGTTGGTGGACTCAACGTCTGGAAATAAGTTGTTGTCTTTCATAGATGTTTTTTCTGGGTACAACTAGATACAGGTAGATCCTAAGGATCAAGATCATACTACCTTTATAACATACAGAGGTCTCCATTGCTACAAAGTAATTCCTTTTGGGTTGAAGAATGCTGGGTCTACTTATCAGAGGTTGGTGAATAAAATATTTTCTAGTCGGATTTGCAGAAATATGGAGGTATAAATAGATGACATGATGTTTAAAACCCTAGAGGAGGATTTGTATATAGTTGATCTTTAAGAAACATTTACTAATTTGGCAGTTGTGAATTTGAAACTAAACCTAGAAAAGTGTGTCTTTGGGGTTCGATCTGGAAAGTTTATAGGTTATGTGATAAGTGAGAAAGGGATATAGCCCGATCCGGATAAGCTTAATGCTCTATTGGAAATGTATCCTCCTCGGAATATTAAAGAAGTCCAGAGGCTCACTGGAAGGTTGGCTGCCTTAAACTGTTTCATTTCAAGGTCTTCGGATAAATGTGCTCTTTTTTCCAAACTTTGAAGAATTCCAAAGATTTTAATTGGTCTCCACAGTGTAACCAAGCTTTTTTTGAAATAAAGAAACACTTATCCTCATCAAAGAATATTTTTAAACCTGTTCAAGGAGAAACACTCTATGTGTACTTGGCTGTGTCAGAATGTGCTATAAGTGCAGTATTGGTAAGAGAAGTGGACAATTACCCTTTTCCGGTATACTACATCATCAAAAGCTCGATAGATTCTGAGAAGAGGTACTTAAAGCTTGAAAAGTTGGCACTAGCCTTAGTGATTGCGACGAGAAAGATGATGCCGTATTTTCAATCTCATTTCATTATTGTCCGGGCATCTTTCCTGTTAAAAGATGTTCTTCAAAAGGAAGATATATCAAGCAGAATGACCAAGTGATCAGTTGAATTGGGCGATTACGACATTGATTTTGTCCCCCGAACAACTATCAAAGCTCAATTAGGGGCTGATTTCTTGGTAGAATTCCATTCGGACATGAGCTCCAAACAAACTTCAGAAGATGGAACCAAGAAAGAATGGGTAGTCCGAACTGATGGTGGTTCAAGCACAATGGATTGTAGGGCTGGAATTTGCCTAAATTTTCCATATGGTGATAAAATGTACCAAGCTATATGCTTTGGGTTCAGGGCCTCTAACAATGAGTCCGAATATGAAGCAACTATAGCTGGTCTTAAATTGGCTTTCTTATGTGGGGCTAAAAGAGTCTGGTTGATGAGCGACTCATAACTTCTCATCCATCATGCTCAAGGTCAGTCTGAGGCCAAGAAGGAGCAACTGATCAAGTACTTACTCATCCTGAAAGAAGTGGCAGCCAACTTTAAAAGTGTTTGTTATGAGCATATTCTTAGATCGGAGAATACACTGGCAGATTCTTTGGCAACTATAGCGTATTTTGAGTCATACCCTTGGATTCACATACATGAATGCCCTTCTATACATCCAAGTCAGAACAAACAAGATGGGGAAAGCATGAGCATACAGGTGATTCAGCCGAAAGACTGGAGGTTTTCCCTCCTTCAATATATTTCTGATGGGGTTTTGCCTTCGGATAAAGCTATGCCAAGAAAGATTAAACATAAGTCCCGAGGTTTTTTTATCATAAGGGGAGTTCTCTATAAAAAAAACTCTTTCAGTAGACCTCTTCTGCGTTATTTGGGGGCTGAAGAATCTCAAGTCCTTTTATCTAAACTACGCGATGGAGAGGGCTCAGCACATTGTGGGTACATGGCACTAACCTGAAGAGTGTTATTGGCTGGCTATTATTGGCCATCCATAATAGAAGATGCTAAAGAAGTGGTGAAGAAGTGTGATCCATGTCAAAGGTATGGCAATGAAATTCATGTGCCAGCAGTACATATGGAGTCTATTTCTAAGCCAGTACCTTTTTCCCGATGGGGAATGGACTTAGTTGGACCTCTACATATGGCATCCGGGGGGTGCAGAACTATTATAGTTTCTATTGATTACTTCTCAAAATGGATAGAGGCAACTCCTTTGGCAGGAACCACTTCGAAATCTATCATTAAATTCATCATATCCAACATATGTTGTAGATTTGGGATCCCACAAAAGATTACTACAGATAATGGGCCACAATTTGATAACAAATATATGGAGAATTTTTGTGCTTCTAGAGGTATTCAACATTATTTTTCTTCTCCTTTCCATCCATAAGCAAATAGCCAGGTTGAATTTTCCAACATGACTATTTTGTCTGGGTTAAAAAAGAATCTAGAAGGAGCTGCTGCGAAGTGGCCAAGCTATTTGCAAGAAGTATTGTGAGCATACCGAACTACTCATCGGGCTACTACACAAGAACCCCCTTTTGCTTTGGTGTATGGGATGGATGCAATTACCCTCATAGAAGCTACCCTACCATCATACAGAGTCCACAACTATTCTGAATAAGCTAATGAGATAACAATTATGAATCAGTTGGACCTAATGGAAAAAAGAAGAGTTAAAGATCATTTAAGAACATCTCACTACCAAGGTTTGATGAGGAGCATATTTGCTTCCAAGGTTTAAAGAAGATATTTTCAACCAGGGGATAAAGTCTTAAGGAAAGTTTTCTTACACGCTAAGAATAAGCACTACGGTAAGTTGGCTCCGAACTGGGAAGGCCCCTATGAGGTTTGTGAAAAGCTCAAGCCTGGGACATATAGACTTCAGGATAAAGAAGGGAAAGTTTTGAAGCACCCACAGAATATTGAACATCTCAGGTTATATTTAGAATAAAATCTTTTCTATAATATATACTTGTTAAATATCAATGTAAATATTTGGGGGCATACTCTTTCCTACCTTGGTGGCACGGGGAGGTTTTAATGAGGTGTCCGGTCTTTAGTTCAATAATATATAATGCCTTCTTAAAATATTCTGAGTGGTTTTTTCCACAATTCAATTCAAGTATAAATCACTTGTTCAACACGTTGGGTCTTTAATAGACCAGATAAACTTAGTGAAGTGATGACCATTAAATATATGCCATCAGAGATATTAAACACTCTTACTTTACTACTTCTGAAATGATGGGGCTACATAAAAATTGGCCATGAAAAAAATTAAAGAAAAGAGAGTATTAAACAAAGGAAAGTCTGATAAATTAAACCTATTCAGACTTGAACCGAACAAGAGAACAAAATCTTGGCCATCCAAGGACTTTAGGTTTTCAAATGACCTATTCGGACTTTAACCAAATAATAGTATAAAATATGCCTTGGCCATCCAAGGACTTTAACTGTTTGAAAAGATAAAAAATAATATAAGACCTTAGGGTTTGTTCCCTTCGAACAAAACCTTCATCACTATCACCTTTTTTAGGACTTTTGAGTTCGGTGCTCGAACTCTCACCAGTTCCCTCTTCATCATCAGTAGTGGAATCTATTCCACTGGAGTAGTTATGTTTATCGCCATCTGCCATAGTATGAAATGGAGGTCTTCGTATTCCACATATTTCCATAAGGGACCAAGGGTCCTCTTCGGAAAAGTCTCATGGAAGAGCAACACCATGTTAGACTTGACTCCATCATCTTTTTTCTCTAAGGAGTCTATCACTTCATTGGTATACTTATCAATACCCGCCTGGATGCTAGCTCTTTAAATCTTCTTTCTCTTTGGTCATCTCTGAAACAGAATTCTCCAGTTTAGCCTTCTCGTCGGTTAAGGCTTGAATGTCACCATCCTTGGTCTACACCTCCTCTTTCAGCGTTGTGAGGTCTTTTTCTAAGTTATAATACTTAGCCTGGAGCTTAGTTCTGGCTGCTTCCGATGAGGCTAACTTGGTTTCCGAAAACTCCTTGTCCTTCTTCAGTGCCTCCATCTCCTTCTTCAGTTCCTCTATACTCTGTTGAGCATT
Organism: Limnanthes douglasii subsp. nivea; assembly: GCA_036936605.1. Classification (NCBI taxonomy): domain Eukaryota; kingdom Viridiplantae; phylum Streptophyta; class Magnoliopsida; order Brassicales; family Limnanthaceae; genus Limnanthes; species Limnanthes douglasii. Next base: position 137,279,227 of record JAUPFV010000003.1, read on the forward strand.
TAGGAGATTGTTTGACAAAGATTGCTTTTCAGAGATGAGGGAGTTGATAAGGGTGGTCTGACTTTTCACCTGACTTTCCAGGTGAAGTATTGGCAGGATATGACTGAGGAGGGAGTGGCTCAGAACATCTTGCTCTCCGGAGACGGAGAAATATTTACCATTGAAGGTCACCATATTGACAGAGCTGGAGGGACGATAAGGACCTGCGAAATCATCCTTCTCATAATCATTGAAGTACAAATCAATCTCTTGAAAGGGAACTAATGTCCACTTCATCATTCCCTCCCCCAGCAATCTCTCCGGATTGCAGATCTATTGGGATTTTATTTTGCAAGGAACGATCAACAGGGGCTGGTGGACATTAAAATTCCGAAGGATGAAGAATTATTTATTCTCCCAGGGTGACCTTCTTCTTCTTAGCAGCTTTCTTATCACTGCTGGCCCTTCGTTTCCTGTCCTTCTTAGGAGGCTTTGGTGGGTTCTACGACTCTCCAGCCTCTCTCATTGTTTCAGCCTCCACTGCTTTGAGTAGGGCTGCATCAATTCCCCCTTGGTTCCCCGAACCAGTCCCTTATGTGGCTGCTTGAACCAACTCTGTTGCAACTTTCTTCTTCTTGTTCTTCATCTTGCTGGTAGCCTTTGCTCTGGAAGGTAAGAACAATTTACCATACTTTCCTCTGTCCTTTTGAGAATCATGCCAGGAAGAGGAAGGGTGGTTAGCTATTCCCATGTGAGGTCTCTCCGGCCTGTGGTGTTCCACAGATGAGACCTCACTAAATTTCCTGATGTGAAGCAGTTGTGGAAGACATTCCCCTAGTGATCTGCAGCCCATGCATTGAGTTTTACACAAGTCTTTTTCCCCTGTTCTAAATAACCGTAAACTTCTTCGGAAACACTGAAAAAGAGTAACAAACCAATCAGAATAGGGAAACACTTATAGTTTAAGAAGAAAAAACATGAAAGACAAAGAAAAGACATAAAATTACCAGTAATTTTCCACCTGCTAGTCAGCATGCTAGGATTGGTGTTGGCCTTAATCGTCCTGCCATTTTCCCATGTCCCACTGACAAACAGAAATTGCATCCTCCAGTTATTTTCGGACTCCAGTAAATCATCCACGACTTTAAAGTTGTTCCACATGTTGTGATGGTAGAATAAAATCTGATGATTCTTGTACAAGCTTGCTAAAACAGCAAAATGCTCCATCGGAAGTGGGATTTTTGACAACCTTGATGCCATGATGCAAGAAATAGGAGAGTACCAGGAATTGGGGCTTAGCTGGCTAGGGAAAAGTTTAACCAAGTGGAAGTACCTAACAGTTTCTGGGACCAATGGAAACCGGAGTCCCCAGTTTAGCACTTCGGTGAAAATCACCACCTCATTAAGCTTATAGTCCATGGGAGTCTCCGGTGTTATAGGTATCCTTACCTTTACTGACTCTGGAATCCCTCATTTTATCCGGATTCAGCCCAACTCAGTAGTATGGGTGTAGATGTAATTTATGTTTTGTAGGGCCAACAGATATTTAACGCTAACATGTTTGAAACAAGGGCCTACCTTGCCCTCTAAGCACTCCAAAAGCGAGTCTGGATGAGTCATACAAAATTTTACCTTGCTCTTACCCTTCTTATCAGAAGCAACATCTCCCATTTGACCTAACGCTTCGGTTTTGAAAAGAGCCTCCTCGATGCTGTCTTCTATTATATCTTCCATCACTGTAGAAGGTTTGTCAGTGGCCTTAGAATAAGGGGGGGTCAGTTTCTGGCACAGAAGGTTGTTCATATGGTTGAGCGCTTGTTGCTTCCGAAGGCCTAAAATCTGGTTGAGGTTGGGATCCGGAGGGCTTGGCCCGTGGAGCTGCTTTAGATACCTTTGATCCGGAGGGTTTTGACAATAAAGGTATATGTTGGGTTTTAGTTTGGCGGGTTGTCCGGCGAGGGGTTATCTTCTCCGGATACTTCTCAGTATCAAAACCCATAGCAATAAAGGGATAGAGTTTTCTCATACTTGAAACGACTTTTTCTTTAGGCACAAATGGTTGAAACTCTTGAACAAAATAACCTGAGGGAAGAGGTGAAAGGCTTGGCTTGAATGAAAACTGTCTAGGCCTAGGGTTTCTGGAAGAGGATGACCCTTGATCGGCGTCCTGAGTCGGTTCACTGGTTTTCTCACCTGGAGAGACTGGGAGGCCGACGAAGATGTGGTTCTCTCTTTCTACCTTCCTCGCTCTCTCTAACTCTAACAAATTCAACCAGCCACCTTTTACTAAAGCGTTTCTAGTTGTGAACATAAAATATCCTAAGAACGATTTGGAGGTAAAAATGAATATCTCTTTAGAAAAGCTTTGAGTGTGGAATACAATGAAATAGTAAAAGAGTATTTATATAACAGTAAAAAAGTAACAGTTACCTAGAAGAATTTGAAGAGGGTTTTTGCAATGATTAAAGGTTGTGCGAACGTGTGAATAATCAAATGCCTATGTAACATTCTAGACTTAGTGGGTGCGCTGGTCTAGGAAAAATAACGGCTGGTAGGTCAAACCAAATATTGACACGTGTCCCACGATCCAAGAAGAAAACTCTTAGAATTCTGGGAAGAGAAACTAGTCCTAATAACTTTCAAAATGGGTTAATGTTGAAAACGAACTTCTTAGTCTGAACGACACGAGCAGGTTGGATAAAGTTGATACTGGATTTATAGATTTTTTAGCCCTACCAAAAATATTTTGTGAGGCCTAAAAAAGGGGCTACTGATGAGTTCGGATACTTCAGACACAGCTCACTGCTTAATCCGAATAGAGGGTAATTTGGACCATAACATTCCACTGAAAAATCCGAACTGGACAAATGTAAAACACCTTTTGACTTAGTTATTTGGTAATCTACTTAAAAGACTAATAGGTCCTTAAACTTGACCCGGTTTCACAACTTGACCCGGTAAGCCCATGTGTCATTGAATTAAGAGTATAAATACCTCAATCACTCTCATTAAGGAGGGTGATCAACATTTAATACAAGCAGGCTGCTCAATTATCTCACTATTCTTCACACTAAACACTAAATACCTCAAATTTACCAAAACACTTTACCAAACTACTCCCAGCCCAAAATAAACCAAACCAAAAATTATATATTTTTATTGTATAAATAACATGTAATATTTATTGAAAAACCCATTTTTAGAGCATAAATGATAATGTCAACCAACCCCGTCAACTCTAAGATGCTTATATAAATATTATGTTTGTCTAGTCTAAAATTTCTATCTGTAATCCACGCATGCAAGTGTGGCATTGACTACTGATACACGTGCCAACTGATGGTTGGAAATTAGGCAAATGGTTGTACACCTAATACTCAAGCAACATGATACATTCGTCCTCTTAGTCAGATGTTGGCATTGCGAACGAAAGTTATTGTATATTTTGACCAAGATGTACATCCTTCATGTGTACTCGCCTAATATGTCTTTTTTATTATTAGTTAGGACAAGATATCCTACTGAATGTGTACTCGCCTAATATGTCTAATGCATCATGATCTTATAAATGAACATAATAGCCGCGAAATAAATATAAAATATACACTTAAGCACAACTCATTATACCTACCCTTGAAATATTCTCGTCTTGGTAATGTGTGGTACTAATATATCCTTCAACCATGTTATTGTAAGTCTTATATCATGACTTTATCTAGATCAGTTCTCAATATGCTTATTTCCAACTCAAGAAAATATGAAACCATGGTAGCTCTAACATCTATATTACTATTGTCAGCTAGCTCGATTAGGCATCTTCGGATATGATAACCTATGATGCTGACGATATCATATAATGTCATCGTCAATATCTCCAAATGAGAAATGAAAATTGCTGGTCTTCGAGTGTCATCTCCCGGTCAAAACTTTTATGAAAGGTTCATTTGGGCACCAATAGGTGAGTGTTTGGCGCAATGGTCTGAAAAAGCGTGTTGTTTATGACTATTACAACATACTTTTGGCCTATCGCGGAATCAGTATTGCATATTGTCGGATCTCTTGTAGAAACAAAAAACATAAATATATATAATATATTTAAAATAAAGATAATATAATTGTTACCATCATATTAGATATACCCTCTCGCGATATAGTTTGTACTTCATGTATTAGCATTGCACATGTAATATATTTGCATCCAATGGAAGTTTCCTCGAAACACTTTCGCTTCTAAATAAAAGTCTCTCTATTTTCTCTCTCTAAATTTGTCTCTACCTGGCCGTCCGACTCTGGATCTGATTAAATCTCCCTTATTATTTTTGTCTCTCCCTCAGCTTCCAATTGTGCTTCCGGCTCTGGAGCTGGTGGTGTTGATGGTGCGATTGGGAATGTCAATTCATGTGCATACATAATTACACCGTAATTTTTACCTATACTATAAACTATTCCCGATAGTTTTATTTGAGGTACATGTACAAAGCTTAATTTTTCATCCGGTTCATCTACTCTAGATGATGATGTTAGAGTTTTATCGATGGTCTTTCATTATTTTTCAAATATATATATTAAAAAAAACGAACATAAACACTCAAACATAAACAATCAAATCAAAAAGTAAACATAAACATCAAATCAAAAATTAAATAAAATATATTTTAGGTAAAAAAGTTCGTCGACATTGATGTCTTTTGTTAAATACTACGACCTTTGTTGACATTAACCATGTTCAATAGAACTCTAAAACCCACCAAGTCGGTTTTAGGATACTCAATTTATATGCATACAACAATCATTTACAGTTTAAAGTTAATTTTAAACCATTAAATTTTAATGAGTACGAGACTTTTAACTCAACAACAAAAAAAATTACTAGTTCGATTCAATTAAAAGATAATAATAAACATAAATACAACTCTAGTAAATTTTTGTTTATTTTTTATTTAAACAAAAAGTCAAGATTTTATCGAACAAATTTTTGTATATTTTTTTGAAAAAATATTAAATACCTTATTTTAATTAAGAAACAATTTGGAAAAACATAAATATTAAATATGTCAAATATCTATTTATAATGATTTTGAATCCGTATAAATTAAGGGCATATCTACCAATGGTTGCTTGTAATTGGAAAGAAGTTTTTTGGGGCTTGCCTTCGCTTTTGATTCCTCACTTGAAGAAGCAAACTTGCTACACTTTCTTTTATTACTTTGCTTCTTCCAAAAGTAGTTTACCTGTTATGCATTCACAAGAGACCACTACAAATACAATGCCTCAAAAAGTCAACCACGCGATATTCCAGGCTTTTGGTTTAGAGCAACTAATGCAGGAGTATACTGTATATGTTATGTCGTCTTAAAGTAGTATTTCTATATTTAAACATTTGCAGCAGACATAACACAGCTTGCATTCAGTGTTACACAAACACAAAAAGCTGTTCACATTAACATTACCTCCGCAGACAAAACCATCGGATACCTATTCTCATTCTTGTCTATATCCTATTCACTTAAAAGTTCGGCTGATTTGGTGAATCGCATTTCTGTTTTTACTATTGGCTTATTAATTATAATTGAAATTTTATTTATAGATACACATGATTATGAAATAATCAAAAGCAAAACTATATATACATTCTTCGGCCAATGAATCAATTACATTTACTATTTGAAAAATCCAATTTATTAATAACTTGGTCCAAATTATTTATCCAAAATATGTTTGGTATAAAAATAACGTTTTTAAAAAAACATAACCGAAGAACAATTTTTATTTATTTATTTTGTTTTTAACGGATTTTCTCTTTCAACGAACCAACTAAATTCATAGCAATTATATAAACGAATTCAATTGATTTTAAACTATCGATTTGTTCAAAAATTCACAAACTCAAGTTTTGATATGTTAGGGTGGCGACCAAAGTCCCATAGCCCACATCGGTTAAACATGGAAAGAATCAATGGTATATAAGTGAGAACATATCTCAACTAGTATGAGGCCTTTTGAAAGTAGACCAAAAACAACCCCGTGCGGGCCTGTATGAAATCAAGTATATTTATAATTTGATTGTAGATTCGTGATGCAACCACGATTTGTAATTATGAATATCTAGACATTATTCAAAATTTGACATGTTTTTTTTAGTGTTGTTGTTGGTTATTAGGTTTCCAGCAGTTAAATACAAATGTCACACGTCTATCATCATGTATAAACACATGTCTCGCACTTAATATACACATTCTTTAGCTTTCTCATAACTCGCATTACTGTCCTGCATCTATCATGTAGTATATTATTCTGCATTTATCATGTGGTGTACTGTCTCGCATCTATTGTGTGGAGTAATACTTGATCTCTCATTAATCCATAGTTTGGCATTACTTTTGTTTGCAGTAATTGGTCTCTTATTTTTCCATAGTATCTTGCTTTCTTGTTGTTTACAATACATGGTATATCATGTGGTTTACTATCCCACATCTATCATGCGGTGTATTGTCTCTCATTTTATCATGTTGTGTATTGTCCTTCATCTATCACATGGTGTATTGTCCTTCATCTATTATATGGTGCATTGTCCCGCATCTATCATGTGGTTTACTATCGCACATCTATGATATGGTGTACTATCTTCATTGTCTAGCATTCTTCAAGTACACATTAATCTTGCAATTGTTACATAAAATATATTATCAAAAGTTTTTTTCTCAAATCATGCTTATTTTTAATTAAATAAAACAGAAAAGAAAATAAGAGATGTTCACCTAGAAGCTGCGAATAAGATACCATTTTGTTCCCTCTCTAGAGCTACATACGATTCGAGGAACAAAAAAAATCATACATAAAGGAGTTTATCATTGAAATAATAAAAACATATGACGCTGAAGAAGAAACCTTCAAATTGGGTTATAAGCTGGTACCACTTACAACCAAATATAAGAAAAATATATTTGGATTGAAACATGGAAAAGAACACATTCCATTAAACAATAAAAATATTAAACCTAGGTATTATGAATTAGAAGAACAAGAATCAAGGATATAAAAAACTTACTTTTTTAATGTTATGAAAAGATTAGTAAAAAAAGACCAATCAAAACTAATTACAAAGTTAATGATAAAAGTATACAATTCTTTCGTTTGTTATGTATTTTTACACTCGTCTCACATGGATCATCTTTGCATGGCCTCTCCTATATCATCTTTGTCTGGCCTCACATCTATCATTTTTGTCTAACCTCATATGGATCATCTTTTCATGGTCTCTCATGTATCATCTCCGTATGTCCTCACATGGATCATCTTTGTATATATCACATGGATCATCTTTGCCTCGCCTCGCATGTATCATTTTTGCCTAGCGTTAAATGTACCATCTTTGCATGGCCTTGTATGCATCATCTTTGCATGACCTCACATGTATCATATTTTCCTAACATTATATAGAATATCTTTGCATGACCTTGCATGAATCATCTTTGCTTGGTCTCGTATATATCATATTTTATTAGCCTTGCATGAATCATCTTTTCATGGCCTCACATGTATTATTTTTGCCTGGCCTCGCATGGATAATATTTGCACGGTCTCACAAATATCATCTTTGTCCAGCCTCACATGTACTATCTTTGTATGGTATTGCATCTATCATATTTTATTTGCCTCACATATATCATCATTGCATGGCCTTTTATGTTAATTTCGTCTCGCATTTATTATGCACTTATATTAACTAAAGTTTCACATGTTTATATGATGCATATATTCATCATGTTAGCCTACTTCATATTGTTTTTCTCTACACCCCGGGTTGTGTTTCCCGGGTTTTTTTAGTTTTTATAATGTTTTTTTGACATAAACGAACTAAAAAAAACTATGATTGGGCTTGAGAAATCAAGGAGAAGTCAAGGAATTCGGTAAATCTTTATCATAAAATTAAACCTGAGTAGTTTGATGTGTTGCTATTTTATTGGTTAGTATCTTACTCTAGTTTTAAAATATGAAAAATAATAAATTTATAATATATAATGCATTATTAAATTATAGACATTCGTCATGAAACATACAACCATTTGTCAAGGAGACACAAATAAAGACATGGTACCAAGATACTTCAAATGGTTGGAAATCAAAGCAAAAAGAAAATAAGATTTGGTTACAACTTTAAAAAAGATCACAGCTAAACATGAATGTTTAATTTATAGTCTTCTATTTTTTTAAACCTTGTCCCTCATTTATTATATTATCATGCATCTATTATCTATTATATTTTCATGTATATTTCATGTATTACATGTCCAACATCTTTCATGCATTACTTGTCCAGTATCTTTCATGTATTAATTATCCCACATTTATCATGCACTATATTGTCCATGTATATATATCAAACATTATATTTGATGAGTCCGAATTCAGCGTGCTCCCCGGAAGGGTAAATCAGTCTAAGTCTCTCCGAAAACCGGACAGGCTACAAGGACATAAATCGAACAGATCACTTCCGGACAGATTACTTTGGACACTATAAACTTAAGACTGTTCGAACTATGACTAAAGTACTAAAAAACCTAAACACTTCCTGACTAAGCTACTTGCTCTCCTGCTTAGAGCTCATAGGTCTTTAATCATGACCCGGGTCCATTAAACATGACCCGAAAGCCCATAAGGACCCAAACATCATACTATAAATACCCAACCACCAGCATTAACTATGGGTAATGAGAATTAACTGCTACCAAGCTGCTTAATCATCTCTCTACTCTCTACACCACCGTTAAACACCCATACACCACCTTGAAACTCCACTTGAAATTACTAGCCTACCCTCAGCCAATTATAATCCACACCAAATTGGCGACCACAGTGGGAGGCGACGGTGCCTGAATCAAGCATTCAAAACCAGCTAAAAAACTCTGTCCGAATGAATCCAGACAATCCAGAAGTGCCACCAGCTTTGCTCGAAGTGGTGGGAGAGAATGACGAGTACACTATCGAAGAGCGTGACATACCGAGGGCTGAAATAGAAGCTCTAAGGACTGAAAAGGCCAAGATAGGCGTGAAAGAAAAATCCAAAGCATCAGTTGCTCAACATACCGACAACCCTAGAGAGCCTGAGGCTTCGAAAACTCATGTGAGCACCAAAAAGACACATGCCAGTTCTAAAAAGTCTCACCGGTCCAAGCCTGTGGAGAGTTCTGACTCGAGCTCAGAATCTTCAGGTAGGTCTTCGGACAGCGAGGGAAATGAAAAATCCTTGTCCTCTAGCAGCGATGAAGGTCGAACCAGGAAAAAGCAAAAGCAAGTGAAGAAATATTCAAGAAAAAGAGACCACCATGGAAGAATGAAAAGGCATATTGGAAAGGGGTCATCTCAGCATCGGAGGTATACGGACAAAATGCTGATGGATCCTTTTGCTTTCCACGATGAGCCAGGTATCTTTGCAACTCCCAATGAGGATACTGTGTTCAGTCGTGGAAGGAATTGGAGGCAGTCTCCACTGTCTTCTAAAATCCTGTCCGGAAACCTCCCCAAGAGGTTTGACAGCACTAAAATGGAGAAGTACGATGGCAGTACTGATCCGGACAATCATCTGGAGCAATTCAAGAACTTCATGATGAACTTTGATGACGATGATAAACTACTTTGTAGGGCATTCTCCCAATCATTCACGGGGAGTGCTCTAAAATGGTACAACAACCTCCCTCGGGGTTGTATTAAAGATTTTGATACGTTTTGGGTGGCCTTTCGAAGGCAGTTTATAGGGAGTAAGGAGCTAAAGGGCAATGGAGACACAATAATCCATTGTGCCCAGGAGCCAAATGAGTCATTGAAAGAGTACATAAGTCGTTTTGTGAACACAAAGAATGGGTTGGCTGATTGATTCGAACAGGTGGCAATAGCATCCCTAAGGCAAGGTTTGAACCCAGGCAATCTGGCTGATTCGGTAACCAGAAAGAAGGCTATGACCTGGGGAGGATTGCTAAATCAAGTTGGCAAGCAAATAAACGTTGATGAAACAAAGAAAACCAGGGTGCATAGACAAGTGAGATCCACCCCGGTGGCACCAACTCCAAATCAAAACCAGTCCGGAAACAAAGTAAGAGAAACCGAACAGGGGCATGGTAGGGCAAAAGCTCAGTCTCAGCCAGCTGCTCCTGCTCAAAGTCAACAATCCAGAAACAAAAGAGGGCCATGGGTCCAACCGGAGTGGTTCGCAGAGCTCAAAGAAAGTATGGCCACCATTTTCGATAAAACAAAAGATGAGGTGCATTACCGGAGACCGGCAACCTTACAGTCTCCCAGAGAGCATCGTAACAACTCCTTTTGCCAATATCACAATGATATTGGCCATACCACTGATGACTGCATAGCGTTGAAGCAAGAAGTTCAAAACCTGATTGAAAGGGGGAAGTTAGGAGCATACGTTAAAAGAAGAGGAGGCAACAGGCCTGACAACACTCACCGGGTTGGTCCAAGTAATGCTGCCCCAGAACGGGCCATGGTCATAGTTGAAAGGTTTGATGTGGATTCTGAGTACTTGGATCCTGATCCAACTCGAAACAGGGCGGGTGCCATAGAGGAATGTTCTAGGTCGGTCTCCGGGCTCATTAAATTCTTTGAGTCACTTACAATTTTCGGAGGGGACACTATGACAGCTCCTACTGCTTCTTCGAGAAAAAGGCATGTTCATAATTTGCCTCCCAGCTAGAAGGAGGCATGACATCTTATCAGTCACCAAACTCATTCCCCTTCATTGTCTTTGATGAGGATGGTTTGAGAGACATTACTAGCCCTCATGAGGATGCTGTTGTCATAGGAGCATCTATAGGGGGCAATGAAATAAGGCGAATTCTGGTGGATACTGGAAGCTCAGCCAATATCATTTTCCTAACCACTTACAAGAAAATGAAAAATCCAGCAGTGATTCAAAAGTCGGACAGGTCAATCGTGGGCTTCACAGGCAGCTCAGCCGATGTGATCGGAGAATTTGAAGAAGAGGTGTTATTGGGCAGGGGCCCTTTTAAGAAAATGGTTAGAATACTCTTTATCGTGGTGGATTGTCCCACTTGCTAAATGCTATTCTGCGGAGATCTTGGCTCTCCAGGATGCATGCAGTGGCTTCAACAGTCCATCAGTGCTTAAAGTATGCTGTTCAGGGACAGGTTGGGGTTGTCCGGAGCAGCCAAAAGATTGCAAGAGAATGCTATGCCACTGCCTTGGCTCCTCGAACGTCGGGGGCAATCCGTATAAATGATCAATAGCAGTTTGAGGGCCTTTCTGGGGGTGAGGGTGAAATTGATGACCCCAGAGAGACCCCTGGAGTATTGATTCCAATTGAAGAGGTTGAAACACACTGTTTGGAAGAAGGCAAGAGTGTCAAGATAGGGTCCAAGATGCCACCAATGTTGAAAAGAGAGATGTTGAAATTTTTGAAAGACCATCAGCACGTTTTTGCTTGGTGCAATCCTGATGTTACTGGAGTTCCATCAGAAGTGATATCCCATCACTTATCTGTCCGGAGAGATGTAGCACCAGTGGTTCAAAAGAGAAGAGCTTTCTCAAAAGAAAAGGGTGATGCCATTGTGCAAGAGGTTGACAGACTCACAAAGATGGGGCACATTAAAGAATCTCAATGCCCTGGTAAAAAAGAAAAATGGCAAATGCCTTTTGGTTTGAAAAATGCTGGGGCTACTTATCAAAGGCTAGTCAACAAGGCATTTGCTGATCAAATTGGAAGGAATATGGAGGTTTACATTGACGATATGATGGTGAAAAGCATGGATGAGCAGTTGCACTTGTCCGATCTCCAAGAAACTTTTGCCAACTTGGCAAAAGTAAATTTGAAACTAAACCTTGAAAAATGTGTGTTCAGAGTGCAGTCCGGGAAATTCTTAGGGTATATCATAAGTGAGCATGGAATACAGCCCGACCCGGACCAGCTCAATGCCCTATTCCAGATGGAGCCTCCTCGAAACAATAAAGAAGTACAGCGATTAACAGGGAGATTAGCTGCCTTGAACAGATTCATCTCCAGGTCTTCGGACAGGTGTGCTCCATTCTTTCAAACTTTGAAGGGTGCAAAGAGGTTCGAATGGACCCCACAGTGTGATGAGGCATTCAATGAAATCAAGAAACATCTTTCCTCTCCCAAAACTTTGTTCAAACCAGTTGATGGGAGACTCTCTTTGTGTATTTGGCCGTTTCAAGTTGTGCCATCAGTGCGGTATTGGTAAGAGAGGTCGATGGGCATCCCCACCCAGTGTACTACATCAGCAAAAGCTTGATTGATGCTGAGAGGCGTTACTTGAAACTCGAAAAACTGGCATTAGCTTTGGTGATAGCTGCAAGAAAGATGAGGTCTTATTTCCAGGCTCATCCTATCATCGTCCGAACATCTTTCCCTTTAAAGAATGTCCTTCAAAAAGCAGACATTTCAAGCAGAATGACTAAGTGGTCAGTAGAGTTGGGGGACTTCGACATAGACTTTGCTCCCCGGACAGCAGTAAAAGCCCAAGCTGTGGCTGATTTTCTAGTTGAATTCCACTCCGATAGGGATTCAGAGCAAGTTATTGATATAAGAGACAAGAAAGTATGGATTGTCCGAACAGACGGAGGGTCTAGTACCATGGGATGTGGTGCAGGAATATGTCTAACTTCCCCATATGGGAACAGCATGTACCAAGCTATTTGTTTTGCTTTCAGGGCATCTAATAACGAGTCCGAATACGAAGAAGCTATAGCTGGGTTAAAGTTGGCCCACATCTGTGGGGCTAAAAGGGTCAAGCTACTAAATGACTCCCAGTTGCTTGTCCACCATGCCTTAGGCCAATCTGAGGCTAGAAAGGAGCAGTTGGTCAAGTATTTACTCCTCCTAAAATATGAAGCGCTAAAGTTTAAAGCTGTTGTCTATGAGCACATTCCCCGGGCAGAAAATGAGCTAGCAGACTCATTGGCAACTATAGCATATACGGAGTCATACCCATGGATCCATGTGCTTGAGAGCCCTTCTATTCAACTTGGTAAGGGTAGAAGAGGAAATTTTGGAAATACAAGTGAAACAACCTCAAGACTGGAGATTTCCTCTCTTGCAATATCTCTCTGAAGGTGTTGTGCCTCCAGATAAGTCACAAGCCAGAACATTGAAACACAAAGCTCGTGGTTTCATCATATTGAGAGAAGTGTTGTATAAAAAGTCCTACAGTAAACCTCTCCTGCGTTGTTTGGGGAATGATGAATCACAAGTAGTCCTCTCCGAGTTACATGATGGTGAGGGATCAGCCCATTGTGGATTTAGAGCTTTAACAAGAAGAGTATTACTCTCCGAATACTATTGGCCATCAATCATGAAAGATGCTAAGGAGTTGGTGAGAAGGTGTGACCCATGCTAGAGGTACAGCAATGAAATTCATGTACCAGCCATTCCTTTGGAATCAATTTCTGAGCCCATTCCTTTTGCTCGATGGGGGTTGGACTTGGTTGGGCCTCTCCCTGTGGCGTCCGGAGGGCGTAAAACTATAATTGTGGCCATTGACTACTTCTCGAAGTGGATAGAAGCAGCTCCCCTGGCAGGGACAACATCGAAAGCTGTCATAAAATTCATTCTGTCCAACATATGTTGTAGATTTGGTGTCCCACAGAAGATAACAACAGACAATGGGCCACAGTTTGACAACAGAGAAATGGAAAGCTTCTGTGCCTCAAGGGGTATACAGCATTGTTTCTCTTCAGATTCCACCCACAAGCCAATGGGCAAGTTGAAGTGGCTAATAGAACTATACTCTCCGGTTTAAAAAAGAATCTGGAAGGGGCTGCTGGAAAGTGGCCTAGTTATCTACAAGAAGTCTTGTGGGCCTACCGGACAACACCTGGGGCTGCAACACAAGAGTCTCCCTTTGCCTTGGTCTATGGGATGGACGCAGTAGCCCCCATAGAAAAGACACTCCCTTTCTTTCGTGTTCACAACTTCTCCGGACACGCTAATGAAATGGCGATCAGAAATCAACTTGATTTGATAGAAGAAAGACGGGTTAAAGCTCATCTTAGAGTTGCACACTATCAGGGCTTGATGAGAAGCAGATTTGCTTTTAAAGTCAAAAGAAGAGATTTCCAACCAGGGGACACGGTATTAAGGAAGGTCTTCTTGCATACTAAGGAAAAGCTCTTCGGAAAGCTGGCCCCAACCTGGGAGGGTCCGTATATTGTGGTTGAAAGAATCAAGCCTGAAACTTATTGGTTGGAAGACAAAGATGGCAGGGTTCTAACTCATCCTTGGAATATTGAGCATCTTCGGATGTACTTGGAATAACACTTATGTAAAATATTTACTTGTTTGAACTTCCATGTAAATATTTGGAGGCATACTCTTTCCTCCCTAGTGGCGCGGGGAGGTTTTAGTGAGGTGTCCGGATGGTTGAATAAAATTCGATGCCTTCTTCAAAAAATTTCTAAGTATTTTCAAAGTTCTATCTCTTGTCATACTACCCGGACTGAAAGATCTAAGGGCTATTTAAACTCTAGCCGGAGAATCTCAACACTCTCACAATGCAATAACTAAAAGCTACTTAAACTCTAGCTATCTAAACTAAAACAAATAATGAAAGAAAATGATGGTTGTGCAAAATAGAAACATTCATTCAACAACTTAAAATTGCCTTGGCCTTCCAAGGACTTTCGAACAAGTTAGAGTACAGCACAAAAAATCTGTCCGAATAATACCGGACACCACAACAAAAAGAGTGCCTTGGCCTTCCAAGGACTTTAGTTTGAGTAAAAGATAAACAAAGTACACCATAAATTAAGGTTGAGCCTTTGAATATGGCTCACCCTCATCTACCTTCTTGCCCTTGATGTCGCTCCCCCCTTCGACCACTTTCTTGCCTTTGGGATCATTCTCCTCTTCGCCTGGGCTCTCTCCGGTCTTCTCTTCATTATCAGATGAGGACTCACCGGAAAATCCTTCGTCGACCATTGTGTAATATGGAAGGTCATCATCGTCCACATAGAGCCATAAGTCCCTCAGGGTCCTCTTCGGAAATTTTTCATGAAAAAGGAGAACCATATCAGACTTCACCCTTTGAACCATTAACTCTTCGCTTTTTATCATCTCCCTGGCATAGGCGTTGATCTTGGCCTTGATTGTGGCCTCGTTATCCTTTAACAAAGCTTTTTTCTCCTCAGCAGCCTGGGTCACTGCATTTTCTAGAGAAATCTTGTCAGTGGTCAAGTTGGTGATGATCTTCTCCTTTGCAATAGTTTCTCCCCTTGAGGTCGTAAGATCCTTCTCCATACTGGACAGCTTCCCCTGAAGATCTTTGATGGTTTCTTCTAAGGTGGCAACTTTTGTGTTGCTTTCATCTTGATTCCTCTTCAGCTCCTCATTTGCTTCCTTAAGCAAATCAGCATTGGTAGTAGCAGTGCGGAGGTCTCCGGACAGCTTTTCCTTCTCAGACTTGAGGTCTTTGATGGTGTCTGCCTGACTCCAGACTTGCCTCTCCAATGTAAGAACTGGCTGCACATTACTAAGCAAGGAATGGGCTATGATGTCCTTTTCACTAGAAACCATGAAAGTCTTACCATTGAAGTTGACCGTATTGGAGCTGCTTGGAGGAACGTAGGGCCCCACGAATTCATCTCTGGGGAGGCCAAGGAAGTACTCACCAAGCCCAGCTAGACCAGTAATGTCCGTTCCATCAAGGTTGAGATCTCCCCCTTCTACCTCATCGGTGTGAAAGTCTCTTGGAATCTCTTCGGCCAGAGTTGGATCAGAGGGGTCAGTGGGGAAAGTAGGCTCCGGATCCCGGAGGGCGAGCTCATCTCCTTGGGAAGTCTTTTTCTTCTTGGCTTCCCGGTCAGCGCCTTCACCTACTTGCTTGCGAGTTCTCTTGGGAGCCCTTGGAGGTTTTGGGAGGTCAACTTCCTGCCTTTCGGTCTCCTGATCCACCACCTGCAAGAGGGCTGCATCAATTTGAACCTGGGCCGGCCCCTCTGGATCTGTTGGGGCATCCTTCTCAGCATCGCCCGCCACCTTTTTGCCTCTTCTTCTGCCTTTCATTTTGCTTGGGGCTTTATCCCGGGCAGGCAGGTAGAGTGTCCCATCCAGTTCGTGGGACCTTCTAAGCATAGTGTCTTCATCGGGCTGGGTGGTGAGCTCCTCCCAAGTTAGGTCTCTCCGACCTGTGGTGTTCCACAGGTGAGACCTTGCTCGATTTCCAGGGGTGAAGGCCTTGTGGAATCGATTCTCCCAGTTCTCTGCGGCCCAAGCATTGATTTTGCCACAGGTAGTCTGTTCGGCCTTCAAGTAGTCCCCGAACTCCTTTGGCAGCTCTACTAGAACAAAAGAAAAACTGGTTAGTTTAAACTTAACTTAAAGAAAAAAGAAAAGAGAGAAACGGACAGAGACTTAAGGTAAGAAACTTACGGTCACTCCTCCACCTAGTCCTGAGGAGGCTTGGGTTCTCTCCGGCCTTGATTTTCTTGCCGTTTTCCCAGGCGCCACTAACAAACAGAAATTGGCTCCTCCATTTGCTCTCTGATTCCAGGAGATCATCAACAGCCTTGAGATCGTTCCCCATGTTGAATTGGTAGAAGGGGAATTGGTGGTGCTTGCAAAGGTTGGCCACTGCTGCGAACTCTTCCATAGGGAGAGGGATCCCGGACAACCTAGATGCCATGATACATGACATCAAAGTGAACCAGCCATTGGGACTTAGCTGAGTTGGGCAGAGCTTGACCAGGTGGAAGTATCGTACGATCTCCGGGTCCAGTGGGAAGCTAAGTCCCCAGTTAAATAGTTCTGTAAAGAGGACTATTTCATTTCTCTTACAGTCCATAGGGGTCTCCGGATCAATGGGGATCCTTATCTTCACATTTTCGGGGATCCCCCATTTTGTGCGCATTCGACCCAGGTCTGAAGTATAGATGAATGCATACTTGGTCTTCTGCAAGGCCAAGAGGTACTTGAGCTCAACTTTGTGAAAACACGGTCCCACTCTCCCCTCAAGGCACTCTGGTAGGTCTGGATGCCTCAAGTACAAATTTTCCTTGCCCTTTTTGGCAACAACAGCAGTAGTATCAGCCTGTCCGGAGGACTCGGACTCAAAGGGGACCTCTTCAGCAGAGTCCTCCATTCTCTCCTCCATAATCGTTGGGGGAGCTTCTGTGGAAGTGGTCCGGGGAGGATTGAAGCTTGGCACAGCCTGGCCTCCGGACTGTTGACTGTCTGTATTCTTCTGACTTCTCACCTCAGATTGGGGCTCGGAGGCAGAAGTCTCTCTTGGAGGAACCGGGCTGCTGGCCTCCGGACCGGTTGGCCTCTCCCGGGGAGCTCTAATGGGCACTCCAGACCCAGAATCACTATTTTTTTCCCCCGATTTTGAGGGAGTATTCTTCGAGGTTAGTCCCTTAACTAACCGGCTTGGCCTCTTAATAACTAGTTTCTCCGGAGAATGATCAGAATCAGATCCCATAGCTATGAAAGGAGAGGGTTTCCTAACGCTTGTAGCTGTAACTCCTGGCTCAACAGCAGGTATTGACTCCTGGACTGAGGAACCAGAGACTATGGGTGAGAGGGTGGATTGAAAGAGTTTTTTGGGCTTAATACCTTTGGAGGAGGATGAGCCTCGATCCGACTCTGTAACAGAGGCAACTGGTCTCTCAACAGGTGATGATAGAAGCCCTGCTGCTATTCGCCTTTCCTTCTCGACCTTTTGCGCTTTCTCCAACTCCGAAAGGTTGAGCCAACCACCTTTGATCAATGTTGTTCTTGCTGTAAACATAAACAGCCAAGGAAATTTTTTGTTTTAGAGAGAGAAAGATCTGAGTAAATTTGCAGAGTAAAATTTGAAAGAGATGGTAAAACAGTGGAAAATGAATGTGAATTTATAGTAGATTTGAAAAAAGGAGTTGATTCCTAGGAGAATCCGAAAAGTTGGGCAATGATTAAAAGACGGCGCTGATGTCACTATTGGTAATTAAAGAGGTTGCTTGTTGAAGAAGGTGGTGCGAAATTCAAGGAGAAAAAACGGCTGGAGTGGCCAATCAGAGAGCGACACGTGTCCCACTAACTCTGGCAAAAACCGTTTGGAATTCGTAAAGCTTAACCTGTCCGGGTATACCCACAGTTCTGTCCGAATTGAGAACCACTTCATACATCGGACTGTTTTTCAGTTCTTTGACAAGAACACTTGCTCAAACACCTAAAAAATGGGCTCCTGATGAGTCTGAATTCAGCGTGCTCCCCGGAAGGGTAAATCAGTCTAAGTCTCTCCGAAAACCGGACAGGCTACAAGGACATAAATCGAACAGATCACTTCCGGACAGATTACTTTGGACACTATAAACTTAAGACTGTTCGAACTATGACTAAAGTACTAAAAAACCTAAACACTTCGTGACTAAGCTACTTGCTCTCCTGCTTAGAGCTCATGGGTCTTTAATCATGACCCGGGTCCATTAAACATGACCCGAAAGCCCATAAGGGCCCAAACATCATACTATAAATACCCAACCACCAACATTAACTATGGGTAATGAGAATTAACTGCTACCAAGCTGCTTAATCATCTCTCTACTCTCTACACCACCGTTAAACACCCATACACCACCTTGAAACTCCACTTGAAATTACTAGCCTACCCTCAGCCAATTATAATCCACACCAATATTGTCTCGCATTTATCGTGTATTACAATTCTCCACATCATTTTGTGTATTAAACTGGACCACATCTATCATGTACTATATTGCCATACATATATCATGTAGTATTGTCCCACAGTTATCTATTACTTAAGTGTTTGAAAAAAGTGCAGGTTTTGTAAGGAGAGTTATCATTAACAAATAAAAAAGAAAATGCATTTGGTGGGGAGGTCCAACAAGAATAAGAGGTTGACAGGGAGGAAGAAGAATAACAAGAGGTTGTTGCGGATAAAAAAAAAGAGGATGAGGTTGTCATGGAGGAAAAATAAGAAAGTAAACTTAATGATGATGATTGAGGTATAAACAAGAACCCAGAAGAACCAACTAGTAAAAGGCAATAAGATGGAAATAAAAATGATTCTACTAATGTAGATGACACACTAAAGCACACATCATTACAAGAAAGTGCAAGTAAAAAATAAACTACACCAACTAAAAGAGCTGCACGTTCGAGGAAATCTATAACAAGGAATGTCACATGACCGAGAAAATATTATGAAACTCAAAGTATACACATAATTTAAGAGAAATGTATACCGAAAAAATCTATTGCTAGTTCACATAAACAAAATTTGTTATCTTAGATTCTTAAAAATATAAAAATACCTAAAAAGTTGGTAAAGAAGAAAACCTCAATGAATATAGTTGACAGAAACTACGATTTAAAAGTAGAGGATAAACGTCTAAAAATATTATTTTATAAAACAAAATATAAAAATCTCCCATTTTTCATCTTGTATCTCGCATATATCATCATTACTTGGCATTGCATGTATTCTTATTACCTGGCTTCACATGTATCATCTTTTCCTTACTTAACATCTATTATTTTTTCCTAGCATCACATGTATTATCATTTTTAGGACTCATATGTATCATCTTCACATTACCTCACATGTATTATCTTTGCATAACATCTATCATATTTTTTTGGCTTTGCATGTATCATCTTGTTTCTCATAATGTATGGGCTCACATCTCTTACATGTCTCGTATTTATCATCTCTCATCTAGTGCATCTACTAATATACTCGTTTCATATTTTCTAGACAACATTAGAATAAAGGTTTTTATTAGAATTATTTTTGGATAGTTCCGAATATATAATCTCTGAAAAATTTGACTTTATATTCGAGAAAAAACAATGGCCCTTTGACAACCCAGTAATGACAATGGATTTGAAGGAAAGCTGACATAACTTAGTCTAACAAAAGCCATTTTTGGACGTATAATGGTAAGAATCATACTTTTTTACAACATGTATGGATTAATAAACAAAAATTATTTCTAAAAGTATTATTTCAATGTAGCATAACGATGAATTACACAACTACAAATAAGGTGTCATTTGTGTTCCATTTCTAATACAATCCTCATAAGATGGAATCAACCATTGAACATTATTAGTAATCGACATTACAAGCCACAAATTTACATTGTTGGAACCAAAAAGCACAAAAGCAGTAGATAAAACATAAACTCTTGCATAAATTTTTGTATTTTGACCTAATAATAATTTTATATTAGGTTTGGTAATAAATTTATCTTGTATAAATTTGTCTTGCATGAATTTTTCTCACATGAATTGGTTTACACATGGTCTCGTATATTTTTGTCCTAAATAAGTTGGTTGTATGTGGTCTCGCATAAAGTTTGTTAAATTGTTCTCGTATGTCATGTATTGTCCTGGATCTCTCGTGTTTTGTATTTTATCACATGTTATGTAATGTGTTGCATATCTCTAAGATTTTATGTATTGATTAGACTTATAACCTACATATTGAATTCCTCCAGAAGAATGAAATTTTGTCCATAAAATAAAAAAAATACTTGATTGTGGGATAATGGTTTACGAGTACTCTAAATATTTTATCAAAATGGAGATACTTGGAAAATAAAAATCTAATGATATAGTAATATTAAGGAGAGGAGAGTCGTTTTACTTGTCTTTTAATAATAAGCACATAACCAGATTCTTGTGAAAATCATGTCTCGTTGGTTAATGATGGAAATCATTATCTAGTGTTGGTTAATCATGTAAACACAATTAAAGTTATATGTATGTTGTAATGCTACTTAATGATGTAAACACCATCAGAGTTGTATGTATGTTGTAAAGTTCATTAATAATGTAAGCACAATCAAAGTTTTATGTATGTTATAATGTTCCTTAATGATGTACTTAGTTATGAGTTGGTCTGCGACAATAAATTATATATTGGTCTCACATCTATCACCGCCAATAAATCAGTCTCACATCTAAAATCATCCATGAATTGGTCTCGCATCTATCACCTCACACAAAGTTATTATGAATTGATTATATATAAATAGGTATTCTAAATTTAAATATATAATGGTCTCGCATCTATCACCTATTAAGCATTTTTTACTAACTATATAATGTTTATTCTTACCATCTAACTTTAATAGTTGTTTTATTTGTTTACTCTATCTCTATATAACTTTACAAAAATCCTAATGGTCGGATACCCAACCCACTCTTGAAACTTCTCTATGAAGGTAACTCCATTTACATGCCAAGTCTAACCACATTGGCTCTACTTGATACCGACGAAGGGCCATATTTTGTTCGAATTCTTTGAGGGATTAGTCATGAGTTTATTGATTATACATAGGCTCGGTCTAAATTTATCCGAGATCAGTCTAAAATTACTCAGGCTCTGTATGAAACTAGTCAAGATTTTATCAAACAAAACCCATATCCCATAGGAAAAACTCGATATTCAGATAATGCTCATGCATCACTTCCATCCTAAAGATCTACTAAGAAGTCTTGCAATAAGAATATGTGGAACTAACAATGATGAAAATGTTGAAGAAGTAACCTTTTCTATAAGGATCTAGAAGCCAAAATGTCAAAGTGGGAGGACTCGATGTCCTAAGCTAAGTTCTTATATAAGTTTTTTAAATTTAAATTTCGAATTGTTTTTTATTTTATATATTGTATTGGTTTTTAATTTTAGTTTGAAATTATTTTATTTAGAATTCTCGAATATATTGGTCTCATATATGAATTGTACATATGATTAGTTATAAAATAGACTCGCATCACTATAATATATGTTGGTCCCGCATCTTTCACCACTCATATGTACTTGGTTATGAATTAGTTTGTTACAGTTAATTATATATAGGTATTGCATCTGTCACCTCATATGAGGTTATAATGAATTGGTTTTACATCTATCACCACCATATACTTGGTTATGAATTAGCTATAATGAATTATATACTAGTCTCGAGTATATCACCTCATATAGGGTTATTATGAACTAGTTTTGCATCTATCATCACCCATGTACTTGGTAATGAATTGATATGCTATAATAAAATATTATCCACTTGGCTCACATCTATCACAACACATATACTTGTTCCACATCTAGCATTCAGTTGGTTATGCTTTATCTCATATAACGCACCTATAATTCATATTGGTTTTGTATTTCACATATCAAAAAATAAAAACAGTCTAAATACTAATATAATTTTTTTTAATGAATATAGAGATATATAAAATTACGGAAGCCTTAATTACTAAAAGTATCAAAATTACATTTATCTTACAAGACCTCTGGACATGATCGTCTATTAAGACCAAATTTCAAACAATGCCTACACTTTATCTTTCGAATAATTATTTCTCATGTAGATGAAATATGTTTATTCATAGTTATTCTGACTCTCTTTTTTCAAAATTAAAGGAAGTATTTCATGAGAAGTTTTTGTTTTTAGTGGATGATTGACTAAAATTAGTAGAAGCGGTTATGACATATGAATATGTTTTCTTATAAGAGCTTACAGAATTACATGACTTAACATATTTCATAGGATTTTATCAATAGAAAATACTGCAGCCAAAGCATGAGAGAGTGAAAAACACTCAAGTTGTTACGTACCATAAAAACATTTAGATCCACTAAAAGCAACAACCATAATAGAATCAGAAGAAACTTCACATAAAATGGGTGAAGAAGAATGACATATACATTGATGTTCTTTTTCCACTTTGGTCTTAAACTTATTTTGAAATTCAGGACATAAATCATTATTCTAATGTTTATCATTTACATAACGTTTTGAAATTTAACTCATAAGTAATAATCAAATAATTTTAATTAACTCCAATATAGGTAGACTACAATACTGTTTGATATGATTATTGAAATACTATATTGAAGTGTAAGCCATAAAACCATATTGTTTGCTTTATAAAAAATCACAACCATATTTTCTTAACGTAAATTCTTGTAAAAAATATAACTTTATGACCTTAAATTTAATAATTTTGTCCATATATTCAATGTATAAGCTCTGAGTCATATGATAAGCATATATTTTAAACATGTAAACCATCTTAGTCTTAAATAGTATGGATATAGCAGTCAAATAATACTTCAAATTCCCAATAAGATGAAAAATATAGTATGCATGATGTAAATTTAGAAATGAAGCAGTAACAATACTTAAATGACGATCACTAATATATGTGATTTGACGATCCAACAAATAGGATTTCAACACCTCTAGAAAATATATTTAATTCTCATAGTCTTCAACCCCAACAATAGCAAATACAATAGGAAAGATATTCATAAAAATTATTAAAAATATAATATAAAACATTAATGTTATTAGTGCATATTGCATGTTAGTAGTCTTACATCTATCAGATGATGTGTCTCACATTGTTATTAGTCTCGCATTTATCGTATTGGTTAAGCCCTAGTCTCGTATATGTTGTATTTTTTATGTCAAGTCTCGCATCTGTCATATTGGTTATACATGGTCTTGTATTTATCATATGTTTTGTCTCACATTTTTAGTAGTCATGCATCTATCATATTTATTATGACTAATCTATTATATATGATATTAGGTATGCCTAGTGTCACGGCCCGACTTTCCCAGTGGACAAGCTAGAATATACCTCTACGTGTCGATCTTTATGTGCTCCTACAACCTGTCAATACTAACGGACGTCTACATATGCAGGTACTTATACTCAATCCCTCTCATCCAACCATCATAATGCTTGTATGCCATATGGGAAAGGCTGGCCTGTGCCGTAAGGTGCGCTCGGCATAGGCGCCGCACGGGCAGAATGGTTGATCCCGTGACAAAGTGGTATCATATCTGGTATCCGTCTTCGAGAGAGAGCCAGGCTAGAGCCTAAAAGTATTGACCCGATGAAAAGCCCAGCACAAAACGACCGACTCCTCTGTAAGACCCAAGAGAGACAGAACAAGGGGAAGACCGGAAAGTGCGATGACGACTCCTCATTGTGGTGCCTAAAAACAACAAGTGCGCATGTGGAAGGCGGCTACCCTGTAAGACCCAAGAGAGGCAGAACAAAGGGAGTACGTGCAGAGTGCGCAAAATGACTCGAATAGGCAAGTGGGGCAAGGTGTAAGGCCAGGAGCGGATGATCACCGGACAAATAAACGTGGCGCAAGCAAATATTGGATGGAGGAGAAGTGCACCAACGTAGGAGTTTCTCAATCATCAGAGGGGACTAGCAACTTACGAAGTCTCGTTGCGGAGTATGGGCAAAGCAACACGACTTTGGTCGTGCCTCTCCAGATCCGTTCGGGGTGTTCGTGGCGAGGACGCTCACGAATTGGGTGTGGTAAAGTGTCACGGCCCGACTTTCCTAGTGACAAGCTGTGCAGATCTTTATACGCTCCTACGACCTGCCAATACTAACGGACATCCTCATATGTAGGTACTTATACTCGATCCCTCTCATCCAACCATCATAAATGTTTGTATTCCATATGGGAAAAGTTAGCCTGTGCCGTAAGGCGCGCTCGGCATAGGCACCGCACGGGCGGAATGGCTAAGCTCGTGACACTAGTCACGCATCTATAATATGTTTTGTCTCGCATTTTGAATCTAGCATTAAAAAACCATTTTTTACAATTTAAAACAATAGAGAATAAAATTCATCATTGTTTTGTCTCGCAATGCTTGACGATATTTTTTTACTAAGTATACTCCAGTACGTAGTCACTTGTATTATCAATAATCTTCATTTTTTTTGAAGTAACCTTTAAGTAGTTTATACAAAGTAGAATTGTATCCATAAACAACCCGCCTTAGCTTTCTATAAAGAAATATGTGAAAGACGATATGAGATATTTAAACAGTAGTCGCTTTTTTTAAATTGATTTTACGTATTTGGCTGTAACATCAACTATTGTCTTAATACAATCATATATTTTAGTAACAATCAGATATGATGATAAATTATTTCTACTTTCTTTGCATAGACCGGTCCTACAAGTGTGAGGAGGACGTACATAGGGCCCAGAGGGGCGATAGCCCCCGTTTACCATAAAATATGAGTTAATTTATATAGTTTATTTTTGGGAAAAAGTACTTTTAAGGAAAATTTTAATTTAAAAATCTGAAATAATGATTATTTTTAATGAAATTTTTAATTTAAAAATACGAAATAATGGCTTTGAAGGAAAATTCTAAAATAAAAGCTTGGATAATAATTATTCTTAAGGAAAATTTTAAATTAAAATCTTCAATAATAGCGATTTTGTAAGCAAATTTTAAGTTTAAATATTTATAAATAGGAGATTTAGTGATTAGAACCACAAATAAAGCTCCGTTGATTCTGTAAGTGTTCTTTTTTTATTGATTTTTTTTCCAGTAATATGTTTCGATTTTATTTAGTTTAATCTTTCTCCCCCAAAATTGATTTTTTTTCTTTATTTTAGTCTTCTTCTATTGTTATATAGTTCTTATTTGATTTAAAAGTTAATGGATAATTCTTTATCAAGGAGATAGTTTAATTAAATAGATTAAAAAAGAGAGAGAAAATGAAGAACATGAAAGAAGATGAAGATTTTGATTAGATAGATTAAAGAAGATGAAGATTTTAATTAAATAAATTAAACAAGATGGTTAAAATAAAAAAGATGAATATTTTAATAAAATAAACTAAAGAATGTGGAGATTTTAATTAAATAAATTAAACCAAATGGAGAAAATGAGACCTTAAATAGATTAATAACATTAATAACCCAAATTCAAAATTACATATATATAAAAAAAACTTATATATTAGTGAGTACATTTAATTATTGTTTTTAGCAAATTTGTATTTACTTCAATCATATATTTTAAAATACCTTTTAAAGTATATTTTAAAGAAAAAATTTCATTTTATTCCTTTGTATATATTTTAAAATATTTGTTAATTAACAATATATTATGATTTACATTTATAAAATAACTAATTTTATTTTTAATAGCTTACACTCTTACACATGTTTATTAAACCATATATATTGATTTTTTTAAAATTCTTTTCAACAAAATAATTTATTTATATTATAAATCATGTTTTAAACATATTTGATTTGATTTCCATATATTTAATATATATATATATATATATATTATCATTCATTTTCATATATATATATATATATATATATATATATTTCAAAAATATCTTAAAGTAGTTGTATACAATGAGAGAAACAATTTTTTTAAATGCTAATTTAAAATTGATAATGAAACCATTTTACAACGAAAGAATAGTGTAGAATGAAATTTATAAATTTTTGTTTAGCCCCTCTAATTTTGATTCATGGATCCGCCACTGAGTGTGAGGCTGAAATACTTCTTAACAACCATAAAACCAGTAGATTTGTCACTTGACATATGAAGTATCCATAGACAATCCTTTGTATCTTTTTTCTCAGAATGAACATTTATTTTTTATTTACTATTATATAAATATGTGAAAGTAAAACCTTCTTGTAAATAAAAATTACCAATAGCTAATCTTAAACATATTACACATTCTAAAAAACTTTCTCAACACAGTTAGTTCATCAATCAAACCAACAATAGCAGATAAAAAAACGCATACCAGCATAACCTAAAATAATATTCTTGAGGTCACCACAATACTTTACCTTGGCATCTCGGGCAACCAGTTTGCTCGTATACTCAGCAACATAGACTGAGACGACAACTTTATTATCTGCCTTATATTGTCTTCTCATTTTTTCTAAATCTTCGAGAGCCTGCGCATAAGCATTTTTCGCCTTCTCAAATTTTTCTTTTTCCAGCAACAACTTTAAGAAGTTCATTCGATCATTTTTTTTAAATGTGTTTGCTCAGTCTCCATCTGTCTCTCTAAAGTCTCAACACGTTTTAGCTAATCTGTGACAATCCTCTCAAGATTGGTGTCTTTCTCCTTCAACCTTTTGACTTCACCATATAGCTTGTGAGTCTCCCCGTTATATAAATTTTTTCGGGCAGCTAACAAACACTTATCCCTCTCACATCGTGAAACATGTGCAATGAGCTCATTTAGCAGAGCAAGTACGGTATCTTCATAAAGTTCGAAGGGTTAGTCGGTAGGACTAAAGTAACTACAGAAAGGCCTGGGTGATTGTTGCCAGAAGATTGACCATCTTGCCCTTGTCCATATTGAGATACCTTGTTTTCTTCCTGGGGGGGGGGGGGGGTAAGATCTTGATTATGTGTCCAAGAGGGATTGGGATTAATGTCCGACTCAATAATCATAATTCATTCCAAAGAAGACGGATTACCATTCCCAGTTTCTAGCTTCACCATGAGGATTTTTATCCTCCACTTCCTCATCTTGGTTGTTGAGCACTCTTTTTTGTTTTCTCTTCGAATAATGCATTTTTAATAACCCCTTTGATTCACCAACTTCATTGACCGCCTCATCATTTGTAGAGCCAACATCAACTATAGTTTTTCGTTTCTTTATCTTTCTGAGATCTTCAACATTACCCTTGGGTACTTAGTGGCTCGGAGCCCTGGAACTCACAGGAATAAAGATCAACGCATCAACGGTTTCCATCATTTTTATTTTTTCGGTCTCTCTCTGTAGGTGGCAAGGGAGATAGTCTTTATCAGATCATCCTTCCAGAGGTGGATCTTCGCCAAGTTTGTCGGGGTAAAGCACTGATGGAATTTGTTGGACCAGACAGTTTTGGCCCAAGCACTCAACCTGGTGAAAATCTAGTTGGTAGCTTCTTTATGTTTCTCAAAGAATCCAATCATCAGTGTTTTCCAGGGAAGGGGAGTGTACTTGGTTTCTTCAATTTTCTTGCAGTTTTAAACTTTATGTTCAGGATTACATTGAATTCAAGGCCAGAGGGAGTGTCTTTCAAGATTGAATCGATAAGAGTACTTCATATATTGTCTTGTTCGGGAATATTTGTTCTGGAGCGTAGGTTTTCATAATCCAGCAAACCATTATGTATATAACCTCGATCCAACTTCTGTAATGCTTTAATGACTTCCATTTCTTCTGGTGTAGTAGTCTCTTGAATATTTATCTTAAGAAGAATGTAATTTGTTGAAGCTTTATTTTTTAATGAAGTTTTTCTTGAATTTCTTTGTTTTTGTTATCTTCTTTGTCACTTTGAGTAGTTTGAATCACCAAGGATTTGATTATTGGTATGTAAACTTTGTTTGATGTTTGATTGTTTCTGGGAAAATTCTTGCTTTGAATTTCATTTTTTGGATTGTAGTTGGGTTGAATATCCTTATCTCTGATCTCTTTTTATATTTGATTATTTTGAGCCTTATTTCACCCAGATTAGTTGTGTCCCATGCAATAACAGAATTCACAGTATGGAGGAAGATTTTGTAACTCACGATAAGTAAGAGTCATCATTCCTTCCAAATCCAATCCATATGCTATGATGCAGTTTCTTTGAAACGTCTAATTCAATCAGAGCAAACCATCTTAATCTAAATTTACATTGAACCAACACATCTCATTTACTTAAGATAAAATTAAGAATACCTTCAAAATCTTAAAACAGAACAAGATCAATAATTGCAATTTCACCATTTAGTTTAAATTACTTAGTCGAGTTCTATACATCATGTACTTGCATTTGACAATTCAAAAAACACAATAAATTTGTATCTCACATCTCGCATTAAAATAATAAAGTCTTGTATTTAAAGATTAACAAATTCTCTTATGTATTATATTGTCCCACATCTACCATGTATAACAGTCTCACATATATCGTGTATTATCTTTAAAAAAAATATCTTTTATACTATATTGTCTCGTATTTATCATATATTAACAAATTCTCATGTTGTATATTATCCTCGAAAAAAAATACGCGCAAAAGAATCCAATACGATTAGACTATAATAACAAAAAAATTGTTAAAATTAAATTAAAAATATATTAATTTAAAAAAAATATTACAATATAATTAATTTTAAATAATAATATATGTATTAACTTTTTGATATTAAAATAACAGATAACCATGGCCGAGTTCGGATTAAACTATCTGGTGAAAAAATTAACTGTAATTCATCCCGAACACCCACAATAATTTAAAACTCGTAACTAAATAAATGGAATCAAATAAATATTTTATATTCTAATCCAATGGATCACGACCATCGGGATATCGGATTGGAAAAGAATCACCATCTCTAATACAAACATTGGTTTAGGTTTTGATTAATATTATTGGAAAATGCTAACCGGTGCTTTCGGACACCGGTTAAGGAAGGAATCAGTTATTTTTTTTGAAAAATTTTTATATTAAATTATAAAAAAAAATTAAATAATAAATGATAGAATCTTTCCAAAAAGAGTAATTAAAATCTTCGTTAATAGGCTCATGGTCACCGGTTAACCAGACCCAATATTATTACATAGTGCCATGGTGAGTGACATACACAGGTAGAGCGATATTGGTGAATATTTGTTTAGCACGTGATCACGTGGAAGGTTTGTGGGGGATTAAGGTTTAATTTACCACGCCGTCCATTGGATTGGACATTGGATGCCAAAAACTCTTAAAGTTCCATTCAGTGCCGGCCACGTGGGTTCTTTTCCTACCATAGTGACATAGTCCACCACCGAATTTCGAATTGAGAGAGAGAAAGGCATCAAGTAAAAGGAAGACTGGGATTGGCGTACAAGCATCCATCCACATTTTATAAACAAAATAACCCACAACCGTCATTGTCTTTTCAATTTTTGAATTTCAAGTAACACAAACATTAGTATTAATTAAGAACATGGGAGCGTAAAAGAGTGACTAATACTTGATACTTAATTAACCGACTTTCTAGTTCTATATAGCTCACAAATCAATATTTGAGTCGAGTTTACATGTTACGTTTGATATTTTATTTGGTATTGTTGGTTTTTATTTTCATTTAAATTACACTTTTTTGGTATAATTTAAATTACACTTTATTATGTTATAAAATGGATAGTTATATGAATCCATAGAATAAGAATATAAAATATTAGAAAGTTGTCCCTAAGGGGTTAGCCGAGTTGGTGGAGTATGGTATGCTTGTGACCAAAGGTCATGAGTTCGAGTCCCTCTACATACGTTTTCTCAGCTGAGCCTGTCACCTTGTGTGGTTTACCTTCTGTCGTTGGTTTGCAGGCTATCGCGTCAGACTGAGGATTTACCCTGTGCGCACTCATTGCACTCTGAGTAGCGGTTGCGGGTTCCCTCCGAAAAAAATAATAATATCAGAAAGTTAGACCGGACAAAATACGAAATAGATAGCATAAGATTTGGAATGTTGCATTTTTGCGTAAATATATTATTTCTTAATAACATAAAATGAAAGGTGGAAAAAAAATTTAAAAAAAATTTGTTAATCGAAATTTGTTTAAAAATAATAATAGTAAAAGGAATGAAACAGGACTGGATAAACTAAATATAAGATATAACGAATAAAAAGAATAAAAAAATAAGATACTAAAAAGAGTAAAGTTAGTTGATTAGCAAAATATTGAAATTTGTTAGCGGACTACATGCTTGAAGAGAATAATATAAACACAGAGTAAATTTTCTAGAAAATATAAGAGATCTTATCGGTGAGAAATGAGAAGTCTTATAGTGTTTAAATACATAAGCTTGTACCACGAGGTGGTGTGGACTTCTCACCTTATGCCTCTAACTTTAAAGTTATGTTACATGGTCTTAGCCTTACATGTTTATATACTTGCACAAACACTTTGTTTGCTTATATGTTTGCCTTAAAACACACTTTAGTCTTTTTTTTAAACCTAATTACACCTAAATTCTCGTTTTATAGACAGCAAATTAATGGACTAAATTCTTACAATTTATAACCTTAGCAATAGTCTCATAGTCTTTGCAAGAGAATCGAGAGAGGAATATACAGAGAATCGAGAGAGGAATATACAATTTTTTTTTGTTGGTTGTGATATTTGCGTTTCGTATTTGAGTTTGACTGCCGAATCTTGCGTGGCTTTTAATGTTGACGTAGAAATTGCATGTCAAGCTGGTTATCTCTCAAGCCAAAATATCAAGGAAATTATGGCTAGACTTGTGAGAATATTGAGATATGTTGACCTTATATTTTTCTTACTATAAACCATACGACGATCTAGAAACCTGCATTGAGGATAAACATCTATTTAACAAAGGAAAAATAATACAAGTGTAAGTAACATTTCCTTTGTTTTTATTTTTCCGGTAGCCGATTTTCTCATAAATAAAATCTTTACCTTATGTATCATTTACATGAGGTTCAAAATTTTACTTAAAAAGTTAGGTTATTTGTGAAGATATGGAAGTAGGCCATTTAGCATTCAAAGTATGAAGGAATAATTATTGCTAAAGGTCGAGTTTTTGAGCAGGTTATCTCAGAGAACTTATTTTGGTCGAATCAAAACTTTATTCGGTAGTACAATGTGTTTGTCAAGAGTTGTATGTTCATGAAATCTATTTATCCAGAATTTTACTTATTTGATTTGACATAAACTTTAAAGTGTTAAGCTGATGATGAAAAATAAAAAAAAAGAACATGTTACGCCTTTATGTAATGGAAACGTTGTTTGACATGTGTCACAAACAAGTAATATTTTTAGTACTTTGGCACCCGTTCTATTGTCTTTTCAACTTCATTTTTTATATCTTGGTATGTTTAAATATGAGCCAGACATTTGCAAATAAAATATTGATATTGGTTTTAGTTTTGGTTTTGGTTATGATTTATTTTTCTTTTAATTTATATATCATCATTCTTCTCCATCTCAACTTTTTGCGAGTCTTTGTCGTTCTCTTCTTCCAGTGTGTTTTTATCGTTTTTATTTATTTTATTTATTAAATATTTTATTTTATTTTTAAGATATTATTTCCTTTCATTTTTTAAATTTCTTTCCTTTTAAACCTATTTATTTTATTAAATTTATAAATGGTTAGAATGATGAATATCCAATTATGAGATTTAGACGAAAAAACCTTCAATAGCCAAAATCACAATCGAAATGGCAATATATTATTTTAGGAGATTTCTATCAATCCTTCTAAAAAATGTAATGATTCTGATTCAGAGTTATTGATAACTTCAGCCTAAAAATTATTTCTCAAATCGGAATGCGAGACCATGTTTTGTACATTATCACAAATTTTTATGTTCATTATTTATGCGACCTTATTTTGATGTGGTGTTCTGGAATAAGTGTGATGACGTACGATTCCATAAACATCACAAAACTTGTTAAAAAAATAACAATTGTAAAATTCTAACCCATTATATGTCCTACAATGATCGATCTTTCTTCATGTATGCTTCTCAGTCATCATCTACTATTTTACAAAGGTTGATTACGCCTCATATTTGGTTTTTAGAAAATAAACCAACATCATCTTCGAATAATTATCAAACAAACTTATGTATTATATGGTCCCACTTTTAATGGTATTATGTTTGGGCTCCAACTATCTGAGTGAATGTAATCCATTATCCTCTTGATCTTTTCTTACAACCGACTTGCTGAATTTCACTCTAATTTGTTTACCAAACACATGGTGTTCATAAAATTCCAGTGATTATGTTTTCTACATTTTAAACAAATATGTTGTTCCCAAAACATATAATCTTCTTTTGCTCATGTGACCGAGGTGTCAATTCACAAATGATTCTAATCCTCTCAACTTTCATTGCTACTCTATAATGATGCTACTGCAACATCTCCCACAACAATAATTCCCTAGAGAATGTAAAACGTTTTTACAAACTGCATTGCATACACACCATTGAGTTATTCGTCATTTTGATTACACCATCATCTGCATGATACTTGTAATTTTAAGAATTCAGAGTTCCAAAAGATATCAAGATTCTCTTTGACTTAGGAACATGCCAACATATTATGATTATAATAAAACCATCAAATATTATGATCATGACATTACTGATCCCACCAACATGTAATGAATGATTATTCCTCAAATAAACAGTTTCTTGTATTTTCGTGTAAGTATCAAACCACTACTTGAACTAACACATGTGATACGTAGCACCAATATCGAGTAACCAAGAGTTTTTCCCACAACTTGAACTCATAAAGAACACATCTCATGTAGCAATTTTTTACTATCATCAAAATCGTTCACACCTTGTGCTAGGTTTGTAACATTGTTTTTTTACTTTCCTTCTTACCTTTCAATTTTATATGATCTCTCATGTCATAACCTCGCTCACCGCATTCATAACAGTTTGAATTCTTATCTCTTAATTTGGACCTCCAATTTTTTTATTTAAAGAACTCGCCTTATTTTTATATCTTCCATTGGTCATAAGAACTTTCTATTCCGCCTGATTGTCTAGATGCAATTATCTCAATGCCCTTGATTTCAGCGTCTTTTTTACATCCGCTAGAGATAACTTATCCTTATTATATATTATGGTATCCACGAAATTCTCATAGAAATTTGGTAAAAATCTCAAGACAAATAAATCTTGATCATCATCCTAATGATGATATCAATATTATCTAAATCCATAATAATTGATTTAAAATATCTATGTATTCAGTTATGAATATACCTTCTTTCGATCTAAAATTGTACATGCGTTTTTTCAAATATAGTCGATTCATAACTGATTTCTCCGAGTAAATTACTCTAAACTTCTTACATGCATAGTCAACAATTTTCTCACAACTAATGTCGCGAATAACATTATCCTTTATACTCATTGGAATCAAAGCTATAGCTTTTTCTTTAAAATTTTGTTTATCATTTTCTTCCATCTCTTCTGGTAACTTATTCTTCACAGCATTCCACAACCCTTGCAATACCAAAAAGGATTTCAACTTAGTTGTGATGGAGTTGAAATTAGTATAAGAGTAGATGGTCTCCTAGAATATAGAGAAGATGATGTTTCTAAAAAAAAAGAACCAACATTAGACATAATAATGTTTCCATTATCTTTATTAGAAGGATTTACATCAGCTACAGTTTTGTATTTTTATTTATTAGGAATTATGGTAGTAATTTTAACAGAATTGTCAATATTTTATTTGTTGGTTTATTGATCAGAAGAGGTGAAAGGAACCTCGTCATGATCTTTAGAAGTAGTAAGAACCTTGTCAAAAAGGACCTTGTTAAGAGTCTTAGAAAAAACAGGAACTTCGTCAGATATTTTTTAGGTGTATTTCCTTAAAATTTTCTTAGGAGAATCTTCAAACATTAGTGGATCATCCTGTAAATTTTCGAGACCGTCATCTTGATGTAATGATATGGAAACATGAGTATGATTTTGTTATATGAACAAGTTTTTTTGGAGAAGTATTTTCACCATCGTCAATATCGTTTATTGGTTTTTTTGGAACATTGATCTCGATTCTAATTTATTGTTATCTTGGATTCATTTAAGGATTATAGTTTTGATATTTTGAAGGTAGTTGTGTCTCCGATTGCATCAGAAGTAACTTTACCGTCATATCCATAATAAGGTCTTCAATGGGCCAAAGACAAAAAATGAGTAATTTTTTTGTTGTAAAACGAGGTGAGTATTCAAGGATTGAAACTGGGTAATAAGAAAACATAATTGTACAAGAGGCCTTTAGTCACCAAAAATACTTTTGAAGCATTGAAGAATCCTAGCTGAATCTGCGAAACAATCGATGAGAAGAGAAAAACGTTTGTCAAATGATAAAAGAAATGTATAGTTAAATATCTCTTATCTTATGTGTTTGTATCCATATTTTTCAATTTAATCAGAATTCGAGCTCTAATTCACTACTTAAGTAGATAAAAGTTATTTTCCAAGTATGGTCACAAGTAAACTAATTGACAATTTGGTTCGAATCCTTAACAGATAAGTAATAAAATGGAGTATCTTGAAGTTTTTGAATTTCAATGTTTGAGAGGAAGTTTGGAAGGGTTACAAGTATGTTTAAATCTTTAAACTTAGCAGTATGTTGAGAAAAGTACACCACCCGTTAGCATATAATTGAGTAGGATATATAATAACATATTTGATAAATTCACATGTAAAATGATGAAGAGGTAATCGAAGACCCTATTAAAATGAAAATGTAAAAATATATTTCGACATCCCAAATTTGATGAGGTAAATCATCAATTGTAAGAACAAAAGTAGCTACATAATTAGGAAAACCATATAAATGTCTAAAAGATTTATGTCAATCGTTGCTCATATATTTATAAGTTTTTGATAGATTACCAAAACAAGTATTCAAGAATCGTGATGTTTCTAATTCATTTACAATAAGGTTTTCATAGGTGTAAACAATTTATTTAGGGGATTTAGTAATAACATATCTTGGAGTAGGTTTTGGAGGACGGGACAGGACGCGCAAGATGAACCAAGTAAGACGAGGCAGAAGATAGATCAAGTAAGAGCCAAAGTTCATAAAAAGCATAACTCAAGAAAAGGTCTAAGATGAGTCAAATAAATTTGAATAACGATCATAAAGAGATACAAAATGAACATACAAATAACTAAACAAGAATGATCGAACGGATATAACCAAATTACACATGTAATTATGTGATAGGTTATCAAGAATGCTTATTACACGGTTATAACACGATGATATGTTTAATAATTTAATTGGCCGATGATTATTTGTAAACCCTGTAAATAAATATCAAAGTCCTCATTTGAGGACTGATCATATTTTAATATAAAAAATATAATATTACATAAAAAATTATTTCTCGAACTTATTCATCATTTTGACTAGATTTGAGAAGGAAGTTCATTTATCATAAGTAAAATTCATGATACAATTACTATTGATTCGTATACTATAATATATATGTTAGTTAGATATATCACAATATATCATAATATTACAAAATCAAACCAAATAACTTTAAATGGTTCAAATTAATTAAATTCAAAATTTATATAATAAAAAGTTATGGGGGGTACGTTAACTCTGCTTTGTTAAAATAAAACCTCCACCAATTTTTTTTTTCAAAAAATTAAATTGTCTAAAATACCCTTACCTTACAAAACTTAAATAATAAAATCTTATTCTAATAAAAATGAATCTCGATCCAACAGTAGTTTTGTTTAATTTAGTATAACTTAAAAATTATCATATAAATAAATTAAATTATTTGAAAATATTTAAATTGAATTTTTGGATCGATAAACTATCGTGATGATTTGACTATATTTATATATATATATATGTTTAGTCCACATAATTAAAAATGTAAAGACACTAAATTAAGATTGTTGGTTTAGAAAATTAAAAATTAATGTCGAACAAAAATTTACTATCGCGATATTAATATTTTTTTATGATATGATATATAATAATTTTAACATAGCGCGCTTAACAATATAACTTTTTTTATAATAATTTAACATTTCAACTATTTTATCATACAATTTTTTCTATAACAATTTAACACTTCACGAGTTTAATAATATGAAATTTTATATTTTGTATTTTTAATGTTATAATCACATAAACTTGATTTTTCGCCTTTTTAAGCTCATCAAAATTTACCTATGATGCATTTAGTTTTATTATCAAAAACCTTTTATAGTTTTAACCGTATAAACCGTAAAATAACTTTTTTAAAACAAAAATTTACATGATTTTAGTCACATGTATTTAACACAATCTTAGAATCTTATGATCTAAAAACTTTATTCGGTTTTGATCCCATAAACTTAACATTTCGCGTGTTTGATCCTATCAAATTTCATCCACAACGTGTTTAATTGCATAATCTAGAAACTTTTTGCGCTTTTAACCGTATAAACCGTAAAATAATCTCCTTTATATAAAATACATGACATTGAAAACAAAAATTATCTGAATTTTTTAAATTTTCATTCAAATTTGATGAATATTAGTAAAAAAATTATTATCCGCGATTAGTTGTATATATAGCCGAATATGGCATTTACATTCACAAACTTCACTCCTAACACCTACCCCTTCTCTTGAATCTTTTAAATTTCTTCCTTTTGTTTCTCGTCTCTCTGAAGATGAAGTGGACAAGAGGACCTGCTATAGGACGCGGCTCTACCGCCACCGTCTCTCTCGCCCTCACAACCACCGGTGAGCGGTACGCAGTCAAAACGGCGGAACTGAGTTCCTCCATCTTCTTGCAAAAAGAACAAGCTTTTTTGTCCAAATTGGACAACCCTCATATCATCAAGTACATAGGCAGCGACACAACACATGAAAACAACAAATCAATGTTCAATCTCTTGATGGAATACATCCCCGGCGGCACAATTTCCGAGAAGATCAAGATCGGCGGCGGGAAACTCGACGAGTCTCTTATTAGATCGTACACGTGGCAGATCCTCAACGGTTTAGAGTATCTTCACGCAAACGGAATTGCTCATTGTGACCTAAAAAGCCAGAATGTGTTATTACATGAAGACAGAGCAGTAATCACCGATCTGGGTTGTTCTAAACTTGTCTCTGCAGGCACGTCAGCGATTTCGGGTACACCGGCATTTATGTCGCCGGAGGTAGCACGTGGAGAAGAACAAGGGTTTGCAGCGGACGTGTGGGCGGTGGGCTGTACTGTGATTGAGATGGCAACTGGGTCTAGGCCTTGGCCGGAGTTAGAAAATCCGGTATCTGCTATTTATAAAATTGGATATTCCGGTGAGTCACCGGTAATTCCCGATTGGTTGTCCGAGAAAGGAAAGAACTTTTTGAACAAGTGCTTGAAGAGAGATCCTAAAGAAAGATGGGCCGTCAAAGAATTACTTGAACATCCATTTTTTGATGAAAAGAATTTAAATTCTCATAATTCGAAAGAATCGGATACGGATTTGGATTTGGATTTGGATTTGGTTTCTCCAAATACTGTATTGGATCAAGCTTTTTGGAATTCTTCTCTGTCTCCAGCGGATCCCGTGAGTCTGACAGATCATAAAAGCTGTTTTTCGAATTCTCCAGCAGAGAGGATCAAGAGCTTAATCGGAACTGAAATTACTTTTTCAAGTTGGAATAATGATGACGAAGATTGGATAACAGTTAGAGAAATTAACAGCGAAGAAAGTAATGGCGATCTAGAAGAAGTTAGAAGTGTGGATTTTGGTTTGTTTTCGGATTCTTGTGTAGAGAGTACTTGTAATTTAGATGTTAGAAGAAAGAGATCTGTATCGGAAATGTCCGATTTCCAAACACAGAGTAAAAAAACATGCTATGTTTTATGTTAGCTAATTGATCAATTCATTTTTTCTGTTACATGTTCAAATTACATTTTAGTTACTTATTACCATCAATTTTTTTTTACTTATTATCGAATTCAAGAACATGTAACTGGTTAAGGAGTATTGAAAATGATAAGAAAGAAAACACATGATTTGTTTGTGAAGGAGAAAGCACATGATTTACAGGGCATGCATCAACATAAAAGATATAGGTACTGAAGCTATAGATGATGTTGGAGAGTGGAAGACCTTTGTTGGTTGATCTTTGCGTCAGGAGTGCGATTAGTAATATAAGATACCTTGGTGACGTTGGCGTCAAGTTCAGATTTGCTCAAAGATCCCAAGTTCAGGTAGCAAAAGAAGCTATTGGCCAGGACCTGGCCAATGTGAAGTTCAAAATCTTGCAGCCTTGAAGAAAAATGCTGTACGAAAGAGTTGCGGTGTTGATCCCAGTAGAACACGAAAGAATTGTGTCTCCATTCTAAAAGCATCAGTCCTTTCGCGAGAAGGAAAAGAGCGTAAGCAAGGAGAGAAATATAATTTTCTTATCCATCTGCCGAAGGCCGAACCTGCTGCTTGTTCAGTTTGAGTTATTTTGTTATTTGATCTGGGAATCCAAAGTCTTTCTTTGAAATAATCCAAAAGTTGTACTCTATCTTATGTTATGTGCATTTCTATCAAACCTAGGTGAATGAAAAAAAAAAAATTCAGGAACAGGTTCATAATATTGGAATATAATTGAATAAACTTAAGGAGTTCGTTATATAGTAACATTTTAAACGAAATGCAGATATTATAAATGTGTATGAATGTAGGATTGATGTATATAGAAATGTGAATTAGAAACATTAATCGGTGACTAACTTACTTTGAATGTATAAGCTTTAAAGCATGTAAATTTTCACATTTTAATAGATAAAATAATAGATTTATCCATAAAGTTTGTTAAGTTTGAGAAAGAGTTAAAATTTTGATAATGCTTAGATTGTATCTTGTTAAGTATAATGAATTTGTTAAGTCGTTTATTTTTCAAGTTCAAAATTTTACCCCCATATTTTTAAGTATCTACTTTTTAATTTTTTATTTTAAAATGACATATTTTATTTTAAAAAAAAATCCACGAGAGATGATCGTATCCGGCTCCAATATAAAAATGATCGGATACGAGTTTATAAATTATAATCAACAAACAAGTTTGATCGGGTTCGGATTTTAAATTGTCCGAACTTTCGGTCCAAAAATTATAAAATATATATAAAAAATATACTTTAAATAAAATAAAAATATTATATATAAAAACTAATATAATATATTTAAAATAAAATAAAATATTTAAAAATATATATTAAAATTGATGTTGGCGGTCGAATTTTGTTGAACAACATAAATGAATGAACGGGCTCGGATTTGAAAATATTAAATCTGAAATGGATGGGATGGAATTCAAGTTTAAGTTTAAGTGTAAAAAATCAGGCACGAACGAGCCGATCAAAACCCGACCAGCAAACGGTGCATTGCTATCCCTACAAAACATATCTCTAACTATATCTCGTCGAGTATTTGTTAGATTGTCTTTTTAGTCTAAATTTTTTAGCTTTATTTCCCTACCTATCTACCTTTTAAATTTAAACTCTTAAAACACATATTTAATTCATAAAGCAAATAATAAACCCTAACTCATAAACACCAACACTAATAAATTATTATTTTTAATCGATTTCGGTATAAATTAACCTCAAACCACTAATAACCCTCAATATTTTTACAGACCAAAAAACCTAAAATATTTTCGTGAATCTAAACACGTTGCTTCAACCTAAACATATTGCTTCAATTATTGTATTTAAGCTTTAAGATACCAAATAAATTGTATGTTCGAAAACCTATAATCCTAGTTTATGTTGGTAGGTTATCTACAGGTTTTGATAGTTCACATTTTTGGGGATAAAATAGTTTTGGCTGATACATAATCATAGACTACACATAATTGAATGAGCAGATCATGAATGCACACTCCATCAAGATGATTTATGTTTACTTGTAATCAAATTTTTAAAATCCTATCATTATTTTCAACAAAGAGAAATCAAAGCACATTAATCTTCAAATACAAGAATAATTACTTGCATTAATTAGAGAGTTTATTAAATTATTATCACTAATATTTTTAACCAATAAAGAAGTTCAAATCTATAATATAAATCTGGACTAAAACTTGCAACCATAAAACTGAGATATTGTAACAACACTAAAATAAATGAAAAATATAATGAGATTTTGATGTCACACTACCATTCGCTCGTCAGGAATGACTGAACATCATCATGTTCGTTTGGTTGTAGCGACTTTAAGATTCTTTATTTTCCATGGTCGAGCGACTAAACATCACTAGGTTCGCTCAGTTGTAGTGATTTTAAGATTTCTTATTTAGGGTCGAGCGAAGACATCACCATATTTGTTCGACCGTCGCGAATCTCAGTGTCGACAACAACCTTAAAACCCATAATCTAAATTTATCAAACCTATACTATACAACTAACCAAACATCGACCAAACAACTTAAACTATATAAAAATTGCAATTTTAAATATTTAGAAAACTAAAACCTAAATATTTAATAGTCTAAAGAACCGAATCAAAATCTAGTAGCATAGTGTTTGAAACACATACATTAATGATATTATAAAGTTCGATTGTAGAGAATTGGATTATATAGCTATGTTTTCTTAAAAAGGTAAAAAAGTAAAAATAGACGTGAGATCTAACAAATTATTGAGGAGATCCAAAGGTAAGAGATCTAATAAAATCTTAACGAGATATAGCCTAGCCTTTTTATAATGTAGTTTTGTCTGTAGCGACGTATTTAGAAAAAAATAACTTTGTGTTTGGTGGTAGATGCAAGAAAAGTAAGGTCTTATTTCCAAAGTCATACCATTATTTTGAGAACTTATTTTCTTGTAAGAAGCGTATTGTAAAATTAGATATCTCATGAAAACTTATGCGATGGTTTATAGAGTTTGGAGAATATAAAATAGTGTATGAACCTCATACTACTATTAAAGCTCAAGAAGTTGTGAACTTCATAAATAAATTCATTGAATATGCGGTTGTGATGATTATGAGGGAATGAAGCCTTACATAAGAAGAAATAATAAATGGGTAGTTAGGGTTAACATAGCTTTAGGTTTAAGTGGATGAGGAGCTAGAGTTATTTATCATCATATAGAGAAAAACATTAAGCAGTCGGTAAAATTTAGTTTTGATGTCACTAATAATATCTCTGAATATGAAGTTGTTTTGGTATGAATAAAGTTGACTCATATTTGCGGTCCAAATTTTATTCGGTTAAGGTAAGTTTCACAATTGGTTATAAGTCACACTACAAGATTGTACGAGGCAAATCAATAGAGTATGAGGGAGTAATTGGAAGTATGAAAAAAATGGAGAAGAAATTCAAAAGAGTGGAATATGAACACGTACCTCGCCTTGATAATTCGACTGCACATTCTTTAGCAAAAACAAAAATTTCAAGGGATAATTTTCTCGTCATAATTCAAGAGTGACCATTTTAAAAATATATGAATCAAGAGGTTAAAGTATATATGATAGAAATGGCTGAATATTGGAGGCAAGAATATTTGTTATTTTTTAAAAGATCATATACTCACCGATGGAAAAGCTAAGGCTCAAGCATTGAAAATACGAGCAACTAAATATGTAATTTTTGATGATGTACTATAAAAAAAATTGCATCACGGTGTTTGAACTGAGATGAAACATTTTTATACTTAAAGTTTTATATGAAGCGTCTTTTAGTCTCATTTTAAGTATACAAGTTTGATTATGTGTTTTATTATTGCGGGTTTTCATTGGAATAAGTTGGTTGCAGAGGCTGAATCATTGGTAAAATAATGTGATGCTTGACAAAAGTATACCAATACTAGTCACCTATCAAGTATACATTGAGCATAGTCCATGTACTTTGTTTTTTTTATGAATGAAGAATCACTTTGGTGGTTTCCTCTACTCATGGATACAAGAAAGAGACCTATTTTGGTAGTAGTTGTTGACTATTTTACCAAATGGATATGCAAGATAATGTCTCAAGAAATATAAATTTTTTTGCAAAGTCATATTTTAGAAAGATAAAAGTTTCCAAGGATTTTTATCGCAGATAATGGGCCTGAGTTTCAGAATAATATTATGACAATTGTTTGTAGAATATATGGGGTGGAGCAGCACTTTTCAACTTCTTATTATCCGCAAATGAATGGTCAGGTTAAGGTGACAAGAAAAAACTTTTGTGGATGAAATTAAGAAGAAGATTTAATGAGCTAAGAGAAATGGGTAGATAAATTTTCAGAAGTGTTAGTTGCATGTATGGCGATCCTTAGAATCACTATTAGAGAAACACCATTTGCTTTAGTATACGGGATGGAAGCTATAATTCTAGTGAAAATAATAATTCTTAATCATAGAATATAATATTATTTAGAGGAGGGTAACAGTGAAGAAATACATATCAATGTTGATTTGGTTGAAGAACTTCAGGATCAGACTCAAGTCACAGTAGAGCATTATAACTATTGAAAAGTAGCTTTGATTTGAAGTTGAAGCCCATAATTTTTAAGGAGTGAAATTTAGTTATGAAGTCTGTTGTAAGGTTAAAAGAATTAAAATGTAGGAAAGTTAGCTCCAAATTATGATGGACCTTACAAAGTTAATTCCAAAATTCACCATGAGGCGTATCGATTAGAGGATATGGATGAGAATGTGTTGAGAAACCCTTGAAATATTCAACATTTGAAGACGTATAAGAAAAAAATATAGAATGGTTGTGCATTTTTCCCTTATAGGGGCGCATAAGGGTTTTTCCAACGAGGTAAATTGTAAGCCAGTCCATTGAGATGTACCTTTGAAAGATGTTTCATTATAGAACAGTTC
The DNA here is from genome assembly GCA_036936605.1 of Limnanthes douglasii subsp. nivea. Classification (NCBI taxonomy): domain Eukaryota; kingdom Viridiplantae; phylum Streptophyta; class Magnoliopsida; order Brassicales; family Limnanthaceae; genus Limnanthes; species Limnanthes douglasii. Next base: position 137,322,358 of record JAUPFV010000003.1, read on the forward strand.
AAAAATGAGAGGTAGATAACAAGATATATAAATTACGAAATTTGACATAGAAAAATTATGAATAATAAGTTAGGTTAACAATAAATGAATAATAAAGAAATAAAAGTGGTCATACAAAATGGTCGTATATAATTATAACTAAGAAAAAGTAGTTCCAAAACTAAGCATAAGGTTGAAAGACCATAAGGTTACACAAATGGCCATAATGATCCCTAACTAATATGTTAAAGTTGCAAAAATAGTTAATAAGTCAAGTTTAAGGTTGAAAATTTAAGGTTACGTAACTAACCATACTGAGCCCTCACTATTATATGAAAATCGTGAAAATAATTAGCAAACCAATCCTAAGGTTGAAAAACTGTATGGTTACACAATTTACCATACGTTAAAGTAAAAAAAAAATGATTAATAATTCAAACATAAGGCTAAAATGGCATAAGGTTGTGCAATTGTCCATATTGTTCCATGACATAAATGTCAAATATATGTATCGACCCCACAACAATAAGGGGAGCACAAATATTCATTGTAAATCGAAAAATATATTAAGAAAATATAAGAATAAAAATCAACTCATAGTGTTGATTGAAGTTCAAAACGTCAAGAACAAATGAGTCTTCAAAGTACATTGAAATATTTCAAGGAAAAGATTACAAAGAAGTAACTTGTTAAGATGGAAGAGTTTTTTTGGTAGCTACCTCGTCAACTTTATTTTCTGTTGGTTTTTTGGTATCAGTAAGAAGAAGAGCTTCATTGATGGTTGTCTCATCAACTTATTCTTTCTTAATAATAACCACATGAGGAGTTTCTATAATAGTTACATTAGTTGTAGAAGAAAGTTTAGCAAGGGAAACTTATGTATTCACCTTGTCTCAAGATTTTTCTTTTTTTCATCTAGTGAGTAAGGGCGTTCTTCTATAGGTATGAAAATTTTAAAGTTTCCCAAATAAATGCCATGATTTTGTTTCCAAAGTTCTAAGATGACATATTTTTTAGTTCTCTTGACTAAATTTTTAGTAACATTCCTAATCAGTTTTTTCTTTTTCTTTAGCAACTTTTAAAAAATCGCCTTTAGCATCTTCAAAAGCTTTTTTAATCTCTTTAATTTGTTTGTTTTAAAATTACCAAGTTTTTCTTGATGTGTTTTAACTTTTAAATTCAAAGTTTTATTTTGCATATTTAACATTGTGATTTGGGTAGTTAGAGTGTCTTGGGTAGTGAAAGTAATGTTTTGGTTTATCAAAGTGGTATTTTGAGAAATCAGTTTAGTGTTTTGAGTAATTAAATATATACTTTGAGTAGTCAAAATAATACTTTAAGTCGTCAAATTTTATTTCTCAATACACAAATTGGCAATAGAATTATGAACTTCGAGTTTATCTTGTTTCATGCTTTTGTGAACTTGTTTAAAATATAGGAATTTGTGCTTAACAACTAGTAATTCGTATTTAATTTTTATAGACTCAAACACAAGAGTGGCAGGTTTAAAATCCGTTGCAGCAAGATCTGTTAGAGTCATGTTTTGGTAAACAAGTGCCACTAAGCTATGAAAACTCTAAAAAACAATATCCAAAATAGATAAACAAGGCGTTTAATAAGATAACTTTAAAAATTGATATATATGAATCCTTACATTGAGTTTAAGTTTTCTTCAAAGAATATCATACATAATCATTTAATTCTAGTACGACATGTTGGGCCAATACTGAAGTTGGCAAGATATTAATGGTGATGATATTGTAATGAATATAAGAGTAGATGGTCATCTAGAATATATAGAATATAATGTTTTAAAGAAGAATGATCGGCAGTAAAATTAATATCTTTGCCACTATCTTCGTTAGAAGCATTTGCAACAACTATAGTTTTTCCTTTGTCTTTATTAGGAATTTGGGTGTAATTTTAACTTAATTATCAACCTTTTCATTTTTTTCTTGAAGATGAAAATAGAGGGAAATAACCTCGTCAAGATCTTTAGAAGTATTAAGAACCTTGTCAGAAAGGACCTCGTCAAAATCCTTAACAGCAATAGGAACTTCGTTAGAAGTATTTGAGGTGTATTTCCTTAGTATTTGCTTAAAAGAATATTCTAATATGAGAGGATCATCCTTTAAATTGTTGAGACCGTCATATTGATGTAAATATGTGGCAACATGAGCATGATTTTGTTTTTTTATGAACAAGTTTTTTTGTAGAAGCATTTTCAGCATCGTCAATATCCTTTGTTGGTTTCCGTTTGGGAATATTAATCTTGATTCCAGTTTTTTATTATATTGGATTCATTCAAGATTGGAGCTCTGATGTTTTCGAAGGTAGCTGTGTTTGTGGTTGCGACAAGATTAACTTTAACGTCAGATTCATAATAAGCTCTTTGACGTGCTAACGACCAGATCTGAGAGAATTTCCGGTTATAAAAAGAGATCATTATTTATGGTTCCAAACTGGGTAATAAACAACAAATAATTGCACAAAAGTTTTTTCTTCTCTATTATATTTTTTAAACCATTGAAGAATCTTAGCAGAATCCGTGATGCAATCAAGAAGAAGAGAAAAATGTTAGTAAAATGATAATAAAAAAAGATGTGGTATCTCATATCTTACGTGTTCGCATCTATCTTCTTTCAATTTGATCAAATTCGACAGAGGAGTCAGACTAATATTCACTGGTTACGTAGATAAAACGTATTTTCCAAATATGGTCAAAAGTAGGCTGATTGACAATTAGGTTTAAGTTCTTAACAAATAAATAATAAAAAGAAATATCATTAAGTTTTTGAATTTCAATGTATGAGAAGAAGTTTTGAAAATCTACGAGTATGTTTAAAAGATTTAAACTTAGTATGGTGAGAAATGTACACCACCCATTGACGGACAATTGAGTTGGACATATACGAACATATTTAAAAATATTCATGAATAAAATAATGAAAAGGTAATCGAAGATCCCATTAGAATGTGAAGGTAAAAAACGTATTTCGACATCCCAAATTTGATATGGTAAATCATCAATTGTAGGAACTCATGTAGCTACATAATTAGAAAAACCATATAAATATCTAAAATATTGATGTTCATCTTCCGTCATGTATATATATATATATATATATATATATATATATATATATATATATATATATATTGTCGATAGATTACCAAAAAAAATCATTCAAGAATTTTTAGTGTTTCCAATTAATCTACAAGAAGGTTTTCAGAGGTGTGATCGGTTTCTTTTGGGGATTTAGGAATAAAAGGTTTTGAAGTAGGATTGTTTTTGGACTTTTTCTTATTGGAAACCATATTTGAAGTAGAAAATAAAGTGTTATCAATAGAGCGCTGAATGGTTAAGGGTTTGCGTAAAGAGATTCATATTTTATTTTTCAACCAAGACTAAGAAGATAATAATTGGGCTTGGTGATAACGCAACGGAAATAGAAGAAGAAGCAACGATAGATGAAACCTTACTTCAAGGGTAACAAAGACTGAAATTTTAAGAGATAAAAATATATTATTCCAAAAACTTAAAATAACTTAAAGCATATGAGGCTTTATATAATAGCTTCTCAAAACCCTAAATTATGATACAAAGAAATAAAATAAATGTATTAAAACAAAATAAAATCAAATCTTAATATAATTATATTTGATTTAAACAATATAAGATATTTGAATAAAATAAAATAAAATAAAATTTGTGTTTGGACTGTCTGGGCTACATCACTTAGTATAGGATTCCTCGTAAGATGAAGTATAATTAATATCCGAATATAAATTGTATGAGTATGAAACTATAAGTTATTTCATAAATTTGAAAATATTCCCCCAAAATTACAAAGATATGCTACTTGTCTACATATAATTAACAATTAAAGCATGCATATAAAGAAATAAAATACAAGGTTCGCAAAAACAATACTCGTTGTAATTAGTTGGAGATGAACATGAAAGTGCGATTTTTGAAGTTTCAGCGAAGTTAGCAAGAGAAATGGATGATTTATAAAAAGATAAAGGTTGGGTAAGAAACAAAATAAAGATACGAGGAAGTAAGTACTTTTAGTATGAAAGTCTAGGATCTTAATATTTGGATTGAAACAACCGCTACGGTAAAAATAAGGTAATGGAAAGAGAGTGTGTGAGTATATTTTTAGTAAACATGACTATTTTATTACGTATCAAATTTATGATGAGTCACAGTTATCTACATGTGTTAGTAAAAAAATAAATGGAAGACGAAACATAAAATATAAGATGAAATAAGTAAGACAAAGCAGAAGATAGACCAAGTAACAGCAGACATATAGAAGATAAGGCAGGACATGTGAGGTGAACCAAGTAAGATGAGACGGAAGATAGATCAAGTAAGATAAAGATGTCATAAGAACCATAAGTCGAGAAAAGATGTAAGATGAGTCGAATAAAGTTAGATAAAGATCGTAAAAAGATACAAAACGAGTATACAAAAGACTAAAAAAGGATGATCAAGCAGTTGTAACCAAATTACACGTATAATGATGTGATAGGTTATCAAGAATGACTGTTAAACGGTTATAAGCGAATGACATGTGTAATAATCTAATTCGCCGACGATTCTTTGTAAAATCTATAATTATTGACCATATTTGTTATTTGAACTTATTCATTATTTTATCATTACATTTGAAAAAGAATTCAAACCACATTCTATAATTATTATGTTAGTTAGATATATCACGATAAATCATAATACTATCAAATGAAACAAAATGACTTTAAATGGTTCAAATTAATTAAATTTAAAATTTATAAAACTAAATATCATAAAACTAAATTAAATTATTTTAAATATTCAAATTCCATTTTAAATGATAAATTATTGTGATTTAGATATATTAACATATATACGTTGTTAGTCCACTTGACATTTAATGAAAGATACCAAATAAAAATTAAATTTAATATAGTGTAAAATTGGTATATATATATATATATATACTATTGCGATTTGAACCGTTTGTATAATATGATATTTGATTATTTTAATATTTCATGTGTTTAATTATATATAAAACGTTTTTTAATAATTCTTTTCTGATAATTTAACACTTCGCGTATTTATTAATATAAATGTTTTTATATTACTTCGCATTTATCACATGAGAATTTATATTTTGTGTGTTTAATCTCATAATCTAAAAAATCTATGTCGTTTTAATCACATAAATTTAACGTGAACCTTATAATATAATCCAAAAATATTATACAATTTTAATCACTAAACTTAATACGAATCTTATATTATAAAAGCTTTATACGTTTTTAATCACATAAACTTAACGTGAATCTTATAGTTTAAAAACCTTATGCGGTGTTAATCACATAAATTAACGTGATCATATAATATAAAAACTTTATGCAATTTTAATCACATACATTTAACACGAATCTTATAATCCAAAAACTTTATGCAGTTTTAATTTTATAAGCTTGACTTTTCTCGTGTTTGATCCAATCAAATTTCACCTACAATGCGTTTAGTCGCATCATCCGGAACCTTTCTGAGACTTTAGCCGCATAAACAGTAAAATAATCTCTTTTAAACAAACTACATGAGATTGAAAACAAGAATCATCTGGCTTTTTAAATTTGCATTCAAATTTGGTGAATGTTAGTAACAAAATTATTACCCACAATTAGTTGTATATATATAGCTCAATATGGCATTTACATTCACAAACTTCACTCATAAGACATTCCCTTTCTCCTCAATCTTTCAAACTTCTTCCTTTTGTGTCTTTGTCTCTTAAGATGAAGTGGACAAGAGGACCTACTATAGGACGCGGATCTACCTCTACCGTCTCTCTCGCCCTCACAACCACCGGTGAGCGGTGCGCAGTCAAAACGGCGGAACTCAATTCCTCCATATACTTGCAAAAAGAACAAGCTTTCTTGTCCAAATTGGACAACCCTCATATCATCAAGTACATAGGCAGCGAAACAACACATGAAGATAACAAATCAATGTTCAATCTATTGACCGAATACATCCCCGGCGGCACAATTTTCGACAAGATTAAGATCGACGGTGGGAAACTAGACGAGTCTCTTATTAGATCGTACACGTGGCAGATCCTCAACGGTTTAGATTATCTTCACGCAAACGGAATTGCTCATTGTGACCTAAAAAGCCAGAATGTGTTATTACATGGAGATAGAGCAGTAATCATCGATTTGGGTTGTTCTAAACTTGTCTCTGATGGCACGTCAACGATTTCAGGTACACCGGCATTTATGTCGCCGGAGGCAGTACGTGGAGAAGAACAAGGGTTTGCAGCGGACGTGTGGGCGGTGGGTTGTACTGTGATTGAGATGGCAACTGGGTTTAGACCTTGGCCGGAGTTAGAAAATCCGTTATCGGCTATTTATAAAATTGGATACTCCGGTGAGTTACCAGTAATTCCAGATTGGTTTTCTGAGAAAGGAAAGAACTTTTTGAACAAGTGCTTGAAAAGAGATCCTAAAGAACGATGGACAGTTAAAGAATTACTTGAACATCCATTTTTTGATGAAAAGAATTTAAATTCTCATAATTCGAAAGAACTAGATATGGAATTGGATTTGGTTTCTCCAAATACTACAGTGGATCAAGCTTTTTGGAATTCTTCTCTATCTCCAATGGATCCCGTGAATCCGATAGATCAAAATAGTTGTTTATCGAATTCTTCATTAATCGGAACTGAAGCTACTTTTTCGGTTTGGATTAATGATGACAAAGATTGCTCAGTAAGAGAAATTAACATGGAAGAACCTAATTTAGATGTCAAAAGGAAGAGATCTGTATCGGAAATGTCTGATTTCCAAACAGAGAACAAAAAAACATGTTATGTTTTATATTAGTTAATTGATCAATTTTTATTTTATTAAATGTTTCAATTATATTTTAGTGCATTTTAGTTATATATTACCATCAAACCTTTTACTTATATTAAATCCAAAAATAGATTCAGAATATTGAAATATAAGTAAATAAACTATAACAGTTCGTTATATAACTTTTTAAACCGAATCCAAGTTTTATAAGTATGTATGAAGGTAGGATTGATGTATTTAGATAATTTTTTTAAAAAGCATAAATTAAACATTAATCAATGATTAATAAATTAATATATAATTATTTTAAATGTATAAGCTTTAAACATATAAATATTTATTACAATGGAAAAAAATATACAATAGATTTTCATTAAATTTATGGTGGGTTGATAAAGGTTATACTCTATCTCATTAAGTATTTTTTTTCTATCATCGATTTTTTTAGTTCAAAACTTTTGTTGAAACAAAAATTATAATTTTATTCATCATATTTTTTATTATCTATATATTATTTTAAACTCTAAGAAAACACATTTAACTCATAAAACAAAAAAAATAAACTATATCTCATAAGAAATGACATTAATAAATCGTTTATGTTTGATACGATTTTGGTATGAATTAACCTTATCTCATTAATAACACCGAACATATTTACAAACTATACAAAACCTAAAATATTTCCATGAACTATAGTCAAACTACTCATGCTATTTTGATTATTGTGTTTATGTTTTAAGATACAAAACAAAATTGTTATATGGAAAACCTATGATTCTAGCTTATGCTAGTAAGTTATTTACAAGATTTTGATTGTTCACGGGCATATGCGGAGCTATAGTGGGGTCTGTGGGTGTCCAGGAACTCAGGATTTTATAGATATATTATTAACAAATACTAAAATTGATCATATCCTAATGGAAAAACATGAGGTATGAACTCAGAGGCCCTGGGTTCGAACTTAATTAAGTTAATAAACATAAATAAGAACGAAAATATAATTAACTACTAATATAATTAATTTAATATATATAAATAAAGTAAGTTAATACACATTCACGATTGATTATATTCACTTGTAATCGATTTTTTCAAAGACTAATCATTATTTTAAATAGAGAGAAATTATAGAAACACGAGATTTTTTTTAAAATATTAAATGAATAATTTAGTATATATATTATCACTAATGTTATTAGCCAATACATAAATTCAAATTTATAATACAAACCCGGACTAAGACTTGCTACCTAAACCGTTAGACATGGTAATAACACTAACATAAATAAAAAATATGATAAGATTTTGATGTCAAACTACTATTCACTCATCAAAAGCGACTAAACATCACTATGTTCGTTTGGTTGTAGCGATTTGAAATTCTTTATTTGTAATAGTCAAGCGACTAAACATCACCATGTTCGTTCGATTGTAGCGACTTTGAGATTTTTTTCCCGTTATGATCAAGCAAAGAACATCACCACATTCGCTCGACCGTAGCAAATCTCGTTGTCAACAACAATCCTAAAATCCATAATCTATATCTATCAAATCTACCTCAAATTCAAGAAAAAATATTCATAGCGTACATAAACATCAAACATATACTATAAAACTAACCAAACAACTTAAAGTATATAAAAATCACATTTTAAATATTGGAAAACTAAAACACAAATATCTAATAGTTTAAAAACCGTATCAAAATCTAGTTATAACATAGTGTCTGAAATACATACCTTAACGACTCCATAAAAATACGATGGTGGAAAATCGGATTATATAACTATATTTTCACAAAAAGGTAAAAGAAAAAGAAACTTTTAAAAAATCTAACCAATTATTGATGAAATTCAGTTGCGAGACATCTAACAAAATCTTAACGAACTATAACTTAACCATTTTAGTATGAAACCCTTTGGGAGTACACCTAACAGCAAAACCTTGATATGTTGTATATCAAATCTCAAGTATTTATATGGATTGATTTTTTTAAAATATTTTATGGATAGAGTGATCTCCAAAACAACCTACTTTAAATATATTACAGTACATATTTTTTTTGAATAAATTTCTACATCAATGGTGCTTCCTAGTATGCAGAATCAATTTAAAAAAAAAACACAGCACCATATATTAAAAGAAGAAGATAGAAATATTCAATGAAAGAAAAAGGAGAGAGATTTTCCTTAGTTAAAAGATAGATATGTATACTTCTCAAAAAGTCAACCGTCCATTATTAGAAAATATATTTTTATTTCCAAGTGTGAACATAGGTGACTTTATAGATTCAAGCTTTTAAAGTCAACCGGTTAGTTCATCACCCCAAAGGTCAACTCATATAAAGGTACCAATTCCATTACAAAAGTGGGAAGTCAAGTGTACCATTTTATAACCATAGATTACGACTTTTAGGTTAAATAGTTTAATAAGAACAGCCAATCTTTAGTTTTGGCAAATGAAACGGTCCACTTTTTGTATCACGCCTAATCAAATCATGCCATGGTAGAAAACTAAGACTGTCTAACCACTCTGTAATACTATTTATAAGTCTTGGTTTTAATGTTGATTTAGTTACTAGTTTTGCAACTAAACAAGCAAGTGTCACGACCTACTATATTAAAAGATTTGTTTGGTCTATTTAACCATATTTATAATCTGCAACTAAATTTAGTTGCATAATTTAATTGTGATTAATGGGCATTATGTACTACTTAAATCCAAATCATTTGAAAGTTATTTAGAATAGTGACTGGTAAATTGCTTGTTTGTCTGAGTTGATTATTTTAGACAAATTCCATTAACTTGTGAGAAACAAAACCTACTTTATAAAACTGCAAAGTGCGAGTGTTTATCTACAATACGCATTTACCAAGTTGGAGATGTTTGATTTGGCCCGACTTTTCAGAGCTAGGAAGGTATGGTTGTAGTATACTATATAATTAAATTGAGTTTTGATATTATTTGCTTTCTCATTTTTGTGAATGGTCTTATAACTAGGTGCTTCGAGAATTATTTAGTATTTGAAAAATAAATTTTAGCGTGTATATATATTAAAAAAAAGTTTTATTTTAAAAATAGGGAAATGACACACGAAGTACCTTATAGTCAAACATATTATTATCCAGTATCCAAAAAGGGTTAATGCTCACTTAATACCCACTTCAATAAACATATTTTTTTTATGACCTAATTTTATTTTAATACCATAATTACTCTCAACTTAGTATATAAGGGTTAATTTGTGAAAAGAGAGGTCTTTTGGCTACGGTATCATCACTCAAATTTTGTATTTTGAATTTATGACACTCTCTCTCCTCTCTCTCTCCTCTCTCCTCTCTCTTAACCTAAAAAACAACCCGTTTTCCAAGAAGGATCTATTCGTTTCAAATTTTCTTGCCGTGATCACACTCTTTCCGGCAACCATCGTTAGCCACCAGCGAACCTAACTATCAACTGTTCAACCAACTAACCACCGTTCCCTGCCATTTCCGATCACCGGCGAGCAAACGGCGTCGACGAAACTCAGTTTTTCAGCTTATGTCGAACAACTTCTTCAAGCATTGAACTAGGAAATCCAGACATTACCGTCGACTCAAGCTCGACTCAAACCTTTGAACCAGACATTACCGTCGACTTCACTGGTGAACCAGTTCTGAAATCAGAACGAAGGTCAGTACTACCTTACTGCACAACTGCCTTCTTCTTTCTCCGTTTTCGAGCTTAACATGAGGTTAACTAGTCTAAATAATGTATGTTAATGACAGGAAATCGTTTTAGTTTCTCGTTCTAATCGAAACAAAGGATCGATAAAGGCTCCAGTAACATTCCGGTAAGATTCTGCAGTTTTCCAGCTCTGTTTGAAAGGATGCGATTGCTGCATATTTACCTAGAGATACAAGGATGTGATTTACGTGTTGTTTTTATACTGTCATTGCTAGTTTGGTTGAGTTGTTAACTGTCGTTGCGTTTTATTTGTTAATGGCACCAATACTTACATTGTGTTTAGTCATTGAGTTTTTACCTGGCACTGATACCAGTCTTTGCGATTTGTGTATAATATACTAGTTGCTAGACGTCAGTATGAACATTGTGATTTGCTACAGACATTGCTAGATTGGTGTTCATACATTGCGATTTTCTTGAGTTGTACGATGCCCTACAACAAACTAACCCAAACTCCTACAATTCAGGTTATTATATGTCGAAACCCAAAGTTTAAATTTTCAAATTTGGTCGCAAAACAGCTATTGTTCCATTGTCCGAATTAGAAATTTTGACTCTTTGCAACAGTACGTTGAGAGCACATGGCAGGGTCTTGTTAGAGGCAACTACATCATTAGCTATTCTTGTGGTGCTCAGAAAAATAGTTTGTTTAATAAGGAGACATATTTTATTGGCTTGGAAGTATACCTTGATGTGGGGCGTCTCAAGAGTGTTAGTTTTCTTATCGAAGAACAGGTTGCTGATAAAGGCTCTGCAATTAAACGTAAACAACCTGTTCAAATTTTCGAAGAAACCTCCCATAACCAACGAACTAGTGGGGAAAGCAAAACTTTTTAGTGATTTCAACCCAGAAGAAAAGACATCTTGCTACAATTGGATGGGCGGAAGCTATCGTCGGTGATGGTCAGTCATTTGTTGATGGTGCTGCAGGTCTAAGGTTATCCTTATCCTGTTATGCATTAGAGAACGGTTTTTCCTTTAAGTATATGCATAATACCTTTAAGAAGATCACCGTTTATTGTGTAAACAAAGATTTGGACTGGTGCAAATAGATGTTGTATGCTTCAATTGATTCTAAAACTGGTTTAATAACCTTAAAAAAGATTTGTTAATACCCATACTTGCAGTCTCGTATTCACAAAAAAGAAGAGCAGGAATTTGTCGTCTGATTTAATTACCGATGAGATTGACGATTCTCTTAGGAACTGCCAAAGTGTAACAGCTAAGACTATACAGTACTTTATCAAGCAAGACTACGGTTTAGACATTTTTTATCGTCTATTGTGGAATGTGTTAGAAAAGGCACGACGTGTAGTATTTGGAGATACCAATACCTCTTTCGGATTGCTAAAAGCATACTTCAAGAGACTAAAGAGTCATGACATCACAAAAGACTGTCATTTGGATTTAGCTCCCGGCCATGTTTTCGGTGCAGTTTTATAGCATTCGGGGCGTGCTTTCAGGGTTTGCATTCGTGTCGGCCTTTACTATACGTTGACCAAACCCATCTAACAAGGAAGCATGGTGGTGTGTTGCTTTCGGAAGTGGCAAAGGATGGAAACAACGGTCAGTCCATCTTTCAGTTTACATGTTACTACATATGTACTTTTCTGTTTCAAACGTATATCATGAGCTAAGGTTTCTAGATTGGTTATGTTTAGATTGCGATTTCTACATGTACGCTAGATAGGCAGAATTAGGTTGCTAGATAGATTATTGATGTGATTGTGATTTACGGCTAATTTAGACTGCTATATTGACGACGAAACTATTACAATGGTATTGCTAGATAGGTGGTATCTATATTGCGATTTACGTTCATTCACCCAAACAGCTTAGTATTGTTGTATATCTGCATCTTTTGGTATTTTTGGTAGTGAAGACTTGGACAACTCGTATTGGTTTTCGCAAAGTCTAAAACCACATTTGCTAGGGCGCCAAATAACTTTCATTTCAGACTGTCATGCTGGTATTATTAACGCGGTCGCAACTCTGTATCCTAATGACTATTACACGTATTTTATCTTCCATCTACACCAGAATTTGAATAAAGCTCTTGAACACACTAACAGAGTCTACAAAAACAATATGCTAGTGATGTTTAAGAGTTGTGCTTATTCCCCGACTGTGGACCTTTTTAATGAACGACTTGCTCAGTTTGAGTGCCAAGGGGGGTGCTTGTATTGCCAAATTTCTAAGCAATTTTCCACCAGAAAATTATGTTCAGGCATTCGTTAAAGGCAAACGGTATGGGGCGATGTCATCAACAGTTGTGGAATCGTTCAATGCGCAGATTAACAAGTTGTGCAATCTGCCTATAGTGGAATTGGTCGACAGGATTAGAGTTCTTCTTATGACTCAGATGTCTCGAACTTTAGCAGAGGGTCTAAGATGGAACACACAATTATGCCCCGAGTTTGACAAGCTGTTCAAAGAGAATGTACAATGCGGTCGAACATGGTTAGTATGCAAGTCTTTTACCGCTTATTTTGAGGTTTTATGAGACCCAGTCATGGTGGTCAACATCCTTGATTTCAAATGCACATGCGGTTCTTGGCAGCAAGAATGTTTCCCATGCGCTCATGCATTGGCTGCAATAGCATCTGTAAATGAAGATCCGATGATATTAGTAGAGCTTTTTTTCACTGCTGCAAATTTCAGGTCCAGTAATTCTTTTAACATACCGGCTATAACAGATTTCGGTGAAGCTACTACCGGTAATGATGATGGAGGGACATTGGTTAATCTACCGAACGTTAAAAGACGAGTGGGATGGCCAAGAAAAAAATGTATTCCATCAAGAGGAGAGGTAACCACCAGCTAGTCCCGTTGTGGTCGTTGTTTCAAATCAGGACACAACAGGAGGTCCTGCGATGCTCCGTTCTGAACTTATGTTCATTTTTTTTGTTCTTTTGGATTTTCATAGATAAGCACTCCTTATCTTTCGATTTGTATGTTTGGATACAGTTAACATTGATATGTATAAGGTCTGGTTGCATCGTTAATTCTATTCTCAAACAGTGTTAAAATTGCTAGAAATGCTATGATTACAATGCTAGATACTCGTTATATCTTTCGTAGTTGTATTGAAATTAAGTTTATGATTCCAAATTTGATGGATACGGTGTAATACCTCTGCGACTGTAGGTTCACAATAAGATTGCTCGATAGGTGTATTTGAAGTTGTTAGATACAGATTTTTCCAGGCATTAACATTCCAGTAACATGAAGTACCTATAAGCCAAATCTAACATTGCTTGATACAGCAAATTATCTCTACGATTTTAAGGTTCATATCAAATTGATAGATTAGTTATATTTAGATTGCGATTTCTGCCTCTATGTTTCATTTCAAACACATATTAGCTTGCATCATAGGTTAGTCAAGTGTTCGCGAATTACGGCTACTTTAGACTGCTAGATTGAAGATACATCTGTTACATTGGTGTTGCTAGATACGTGTTATCTACATTGCGATTTACGTTGATTTAGTTAAGATGTTTAGTCTTGTTTTCTGTCTACAACTTTGATGTGTACCCTGGTTATCCCTGCGATTTACTAGTAAATTTGGTGATAACATTGCGATTGTCATTTGTAACTGCCTTTACAACTGCTCCACGTAATTTCTTTCTCTCAAATTTTTAGTTAAAGTCTTAAAATATGAACAACATGCAACTAATATAGATAACACAAATATAAATAAAACCATAATAATTTTTGAACATCAATCATGGCAGTACAACTGCCACATACAACAACCCTCTCAAAAAATGGAACTGCTCAGAGGGTTGGTTTTGTTTTCAGACCATCAAAACATAAAAATAAAATATAAAAAACAAAAAAACATAAGGAACTGATGCTGCATGAACTGCCATAAACCTAATCAGAATCCCTGTCGTCGTCCTCGTTATCAGACCCTTCAGATTCCTCCTCCTCCTCTTCTTCTTCTTCTTATTAGATTTCTTCATCCTCTTCGTCCTATGACTTCTCATCGTCGGATTCATCAGAGTCATCGTCCTCTTCCTTTTCAGAGTCCCAACTATCCTGTTGTCTATTCCTTTTTGGAATTTGTTCAGTGCCGGACTCGTAGTCGGAAGACCAAAGGGAGCAGTCATCCTCCTCGTCCGACGAGTACTCCGAAGTGGTTGTTCACTTGTATGCCTTGTTGTCTAAGTAGTAGTCTGAAGACCATCCGTCGTCCGACGAGTACCTAGGTGTGACTGGGAAAGAGGGGGCCATTTTCAAGAGTGGTTTTCTTGCAAGGTAGTTTTAGATGATTTATTTGTAAAGAAGTGTGAAATGAATAGGCTAAACTATCATCCCCTACTTATAGCGAAACGCAATTCCCAAGGCTATATCCCATCTAGCAACTCCAATTAATTGCAAAACTTTAATTGTACACGTCTAATTAATGCATATAATTATTCAGCTCACCTACCTTTGTCTTTTCAGCTAACAAGCTAACCAATAGGATTAAAACGTTTATTTATAATCACTGATGGATGTAGTTAACAATCATTTCTATCTCATTTAATTTACTCGTCTCCCAATAAACCTATCCAGCAGTCCAGTAATATAGTTGGTCCATCATTAATATGTCATTGCGATTTACGCCCGTTTAACACTGCTAGATAAACCATATGTCACATTAAAAAACATAGTAATATATCATTGTTAGATATGTTATAATGATATTGCTAGATAAAACATCTAAACATTTTTAGATACAGTGTAACGACTTTGATAGATACATCATCCAAAAGGTTGCTAGATAGGTTGTAACAAGGTTGCTAGATTGGGCTTATGAACATTACTAGATGCAGCATATTAACATTGCTAGATACATTATATTAACATTGCTAGATGCAGCATATTAACATTGCTAGATGCATCGTGTGAACATTGCTAGATACCGCAAAAACAATGGTAGATTGGGTTTACAGAGGTTGATGGATACATCCGCGTAACATTGCTAGACATGTTATAAAGGCATTGCTAGATACGTTATAATGGGTTAGATAGATATAGAATTGTGGCATTACTAGACATGTTATAACAACGTCGATACATACGCTATAAGGAGATTGATAGATACAACATTTCAATATTGCTACATACGATATATTAACATTGTTAGATGCAGCAGTATAGAATTGGTTGATACGATATAGATACATTGCTAGATACATGAGTATAGGATTTCTAGATACGATTTAAAGACATTGTTAGATACCACAGTCTAGGATTGCAAGTGATGTTAAATTTATTCATACAAAAAAGTGGCAGGATCTCCCAAGATAGTTTAGAAAAACATGACATTGGTAGAAATACTATAGAAAGTGATAGTAATACTAAAGTTGGTAGAAATGACATTGGTAGTAATAAATTACATAACATTTTCGATATCCTTAACACAATGAGATACGTTGCAATTGTTAATAAGTTCAGAGTAATCGTCTAATATTAGCATCCATTTTTAACTAAATCGGACATCCATTGTCCCAAAAATGAATTACATAAAAACATTTGTCTAAACACTACCATCGTTTGTTTGTGTTTGAATCATTGAGGAAATGCTTAAATATTTCAGCTCTTGTTTCGGCGGGTATTTCCTTTCCATATTCTAGAGGAACATATCTTTTCTGAATGATGTCTTTTGCGTACTTACAAACAAAAACACCGCAGTCAAGGCTCTCTTTCTCCTGTTGTGGGATATCTCTCATTATCTTGATTTTGTATCCACCTTTCACATGAGGTATATATTTTTTTCTTCATGCAATAAGCCAACTGCAAAATCAAGGAATGTATTCTTACATTGCGATTTACGATACTATGTCATTGCTAGATACGACTACTGACATTGCTAGATACAGTGTGCGACATTGCCAGATTCAATGAACCAACTGCTAGGCTGCAATTATAATATCACATTGCTAGATACGTGGCTCTGGGATTGCTGCATATGGCCACAAACACTTGCAATATATTTTTAGCATATAATTTTTTACCAGGGCATCGGCTGTATTTCTCGTCTTATCTGGAATGTGTTTGCTCCACGGCAACAGTGGATTGTAGTTACTAGCAGTCCCATTATCCATATCTATAATCAGCAGCGTCCAGTGGTTCACGTCGGGTTTGTTAACGGTGCATAAAGGAACAATGGCGTTTCAAAAAAATTATCCACAATGACAAACATATCTCCTTTGATAGCCAATGTTTCCTGCAATTTTTTGTCTGCTATAGGAAGTAGATATTTGCAATATCATACAAATAATGCATGATTCACTTACAGTTTCCATTACAGTTATTTGAATAGCGCTGACCATATACAAATACTTATCGTCAAATCCTTTCACATTGACTTTACAATTTGTATCCTTGAGTAGCTTATATATTCAAGCATCCATGATCTATCAATTAACAATTAATTGCTTAAAACAGGTAAATGACAATGACTAAAAACAAGAAACAACGCTGTATAGGTAGACAACTTAGACGGTAACAACATTAGGTACCCTATACAAGGACATTGCTAGATACCTTATTTTAACATTGCTAGATGTACTAAATACACATTGCTAGATACATTAATTTAACATTGTTAGATATATGTAATTAATCTTTGCGCTTGGCGATACCAACGTAATATTACCTTGAAGTCTACTTGAGTTTGGTTAGGCAGTTCAATTATCTCGTTCACACTAATGGAGCTCCTATACGAGAAATCTGGCATTGGCAAGAACCATACTTCTGGATCTTCTTGTTCTTCTTCCATGTTTATTTTCAACACCTTCTTGTACTCACTGACATTGATGAGTTGCGTTGTCTCTATAGGCAACGGCCAATCTACGACCGCAATTTGTTGTTGTCCCACCTGCGTCGGAGTAAGTAAGTTCCACCTTGGCATGTCATCAACGTGCACCTTTAATACAACATCAAATTAAACTGTTAACATTACTTTTTGAAGGTGATGGTAAATACCATCGATCTACTTACATCAACGTTTGTTTGATCTTCCTCGATGGATTCCAAAGTACGTATCTTCTCGTTTGAATTTTCTACAGCATTGTTACATTCTTCGTAAAAAGATTGAGTGCAGTCTACAAAACTATCGTCAGCCAACGGTGTAACAGATCTGACAATCAGTTCGTTAGATGCTGCTTTATCTTGTAGGGGTGTTGCATATGTAGCTGCCCCGACCTGTTTTAGTTATTCATCGCGCGTAATAACTTCAATCTTTATTGTGGATTGATGTTCTTCGTTACGAATTGGAATAACCTTTACGAGAGACACAGCTTGTGATAGTTGTTCACACTTTGTTACTTGTTCAACCCCATGGTACACCAACGTTTGTATAGTAGATTGGCGCTTGTCTTCAGGCGCTGCTGTTTGCACTCCTTAATAATAGAACATAAAAAATCATCAACATGCATCGCGATTTTAGTGCAATACTCATTTCTAGACTAGTAATTAGCCAAGTGTTGTGATTTACGCCTAATATATTAGCAGATTACCAATGTTGTGGTTGCGATTTGTTTGATTCAATCACATTCTTATTTTATTTTGTGTTTGCTAGACATCATACATTTATGATTCGATTTGTGCTATATGCATCTATCAAGTAACATTGAATCATGATGCAAATCATGTCTTAAAATTTTCTTATACTGTCAAAACAACATTTTCAAAAAACAACAATCCATCTTAAATATTATCCAACCTAGAGTTTGAATATTTCAAAACCTGCCAAAACATAATACTAAATATTTATGCATCTTAACCATTTTAAGATCCACATACATCTTCAGCCATATTTTCCACCACATTCTCAGAGCCAGGTTCTGGCACCAGGACTTATGTTGCTGCATTCTCCACCCTAGTAGGTGCTTCTTCAATCTCTTTGGTTGAATCTGCAGTAGCCACAACTTCCTGCTTGTCAGCTTCTTCTTTATCATAACTTGTCTCTACATTCCTCCTTCCTCTACAGCTTCTTCGGTGTTCTCCACCTGTTGTTTCGTAGTTTTGGTTCCATTGTTGCACCCTTTGTCGAACTGCTCACTTCTGTCCACCACTAGCTCTTGTCTATCAACCTCGTTATTTCCAACTCTGTATTCCTGTTCATCTAAGATAATTTCATTCTGTGCACTGGCAGCATGAGTTGGGGGTAATAGGTCTACTGCCACATCCCCTTTCTTATTACCATCGTCGCAACCAAGTATGGTAGTCCTTTTCTGCTTCCCAGCGACATCGACAATAATAGCTTCCTCTAACATAGTTTATGGCTTTGGTTCAACAGGTGTTTCAGAGTGAATAGATCTTCCAGCTTCTTCTAAGTTCTCCTATTCAGATACTTCATTTTCTTTTGTCTCAATTGTCTCAAACTCCTTCTCTTCTTCCGTTGTTTCCTCCACCTCAACATGTTCTGCTTCTATTATTTTTGGGGTCTCCAAAACTTGTTGGCTCCTCTTGGGTACAAATCCATGTCTGCTAAATTGGTAAACCACTGTCTTCTTAACTACCTTCTCGCTAATATTCGTAGCCACAGTTTTAGTATCCTCCTCATCTTCACGGCAAAACGGCATTGATAAGGTGTTCAGTAGATCGACATCCTCAGCATCTACAGTTTTCTCTTCCACCTCGAGCTTCTGTTTCGGCTCATTTAACTATTTCCTCAGTTTTTCAACCTGTATCAAACAAGCATACGAAATAGTATACATTATTTGTAATACGTTATTAGTCCATAAAAACATGGGAATACTCACTTCTTGGTTTCTCTGTTCAAGCGACGTTTTCAACTTTTTATTTTCAACTTTCAACTGGTGCATCCCACTCCGCATTTTCATCTTCCGGTTGTCACGCAACACCGACCGTCAAAACCCTCCAAAACTTGGAATATTGGACCTACGGTGGTTTTTCTTTTTCAACCTCTCGCCTTTTTTGTACCGACTGTCGACTTCTTCTTCCCCATGAATTCACGCAATGTAACATCATAATTCTCTCCTTCTTTTGGTGGTGTTGTGTTGTCTTCAACCTCATTGTTCAAACTATTTTTACTGCTTGTTCCAGCCTCATCATGGGCCTGTTTCTTCTGTCTTCTTATACTTCTGTTTGCAACAGACTTCTTTCTTTTCCGACTCCTTCCCTCACTTGTTTCCGCATCACCTTCATTATTCTTCCCCAATTCAATTTCTCCAAAAGCGTCACATTCAGCCTTTGTCAATGATAGTCCATCGTCCATAAACTAAGAAATACAATCTGATAGTATAATAGACATTCAGCCTCACAATATCATAATCATGGTTGTGATTTACAAACAAGTACTACTCAGAACTCATGTTACAGTGGATGTGATTTGTTTGAGGTTACAGTTGCTAGATATGTTATAATACTAGTCATTGGTAGATACATGGTTGCGATTTAGGTACTAGGTGTAACTGCTAGATAGGTTATATAGAATTGTACATTTCTGGATACGTTAAATCCAATCATTGCTAAGGGATTATCATATTTATCATACCTGGTCGTCTCTCAGTTGGCTCACCATCTGGATCATTTCAAAAGTTGTCCCTTTCCCCTCCAATCCCCACCACTTGTAACACCTAGGGATTATGTTTGGCCTTGGTATTTCAACGTTTATCAAACTATGCTCCATAAAAAAATAGCTGCATACAATATAACTCAACATTCAAACAAGGTTTTGAAAATAATGTGATAACATAATCCATTGTACTTACAAATAGAAGAGCAACACATCTGATCACTCTAACGAGATTCCCGACCTTAATACATTTGTCTAGTGACTTATGCAGCTTTTCAACGATGGCTCTAGACCAGTCCGACTATTGAGCTGATTATGGCGAGACTCCAAAGAGTTTTAAGAGTTGGTATTGTCCCTAGCCTTTTCACATTGAAACCCTTGTTGGCCAAAACATTTTGAGGAAAAAACATTATTTTATCGACACAAGAAATTACATGTGTTGATAGGATTTTTCTTTGGGTTTTATTTGTTGGTAGTTGGTACCTCGTAAATAAGAGTAATAAATAGTTCAAATGGAAAAATCTATATGCCTATTATTATAGATGGTATGTCACATATTTAAAAAGTAACCCATAATGTTTGAATGTTAAATAAATAGAAACAAGAACAAGAACTGTGGTAGTAGGTATTAGATACATTAATACAAAAAAAATGAATTGGGTAATAACAAAGTCGAATAGTATCGTGGTCGAACTACTCGTAGCCATATTGTTACCACGTATTTTAAGAGTCGTGAGTGAACCGCTTTATGAAATATAAAATGTGTATTGCATGTAGAATTTAACACATATCCTATTAGAAAACATGGTTATGGATTTGAAACTTCATTTGTATGAATATTTCGACTTTAGTATGTATTATTGTTGGAGAGGAGTGATTACGAACTGTTTGATTATAACTTTTTTATAAATGAGATTGGGTACCTACAAAATCAATCTCAATCATGTGTTAGTTAATTAGATAAACAGTGGGGAAATAAGTACATGATCTATAAGTATGTATGCAATTCATTGGTGATCGATTTACAAAATTTTAATTTGTTTTTTCGACCGAACTACCCTACCGACGCCAAATACTCTTCTTTCTTTATGTTTTTACCAAAAATTGAGTAGTTTATAGACTGATGTGTTATTGTAATTTTAAAAATTAGTATTTTGATAGCCATAATGACCATAAGTCAACATAGTTTGTAGAACATACCCACATTTTGCCAAGAGCCACCATGAAAAGGTTTGATAAAGAATTTTAGCAGGTTGTGTATGCATTGCGTTGGTGGTAATGACCATAGGAACCTCTTCAATCCTTTTAGTCAACCACTTATGGCTTGATAGTTCAAGGTTGTTTAGTTTGATACCATAATAGCGATCAGACAATTATGGTTATAGGGTTCAAGACCACCTCTTGTCCATTAAAATGTATTCGGATGAACATGATGACTTTGATCTTAGATCAAGTGTTGAACGATAAGTACGCTTATTGGAAACCATAGTCTACGGCAAGACTATATAAGGATTGGATGATTCCAGTGGATGTGACGGTTTGACTACTTATACTGAGGGAGACCAATATTGATGGACGAGCGGATATGTTAGTATTTTTTACAACTATATTTGACTTTGAGGTACGGTTGTACTTTTATCCTCAACTACTAAATTTTTCAGTCTTACCCAATTGAGTTGAAGATAACTAAGGATGAACAAATAGAGACTGCTAGTAATTATCGAGATAGGCCGTTACCACCCTCAATGAGAGAGTTTTTTTTTTGTATGAGAATTAATGCATCCAGGCCATATTCATATATTTTATAGACAAACATCAATAAGGTCACGACCGACCTACCTGATTAAAACAAGCTATGAAAGTATATATACTTTACTCAACAGCGGTAATTGACATATGGGTTGGGCATGCTAACAACCCACGCGACATGCCACTAGTCTTACAAATACCACATATTATTGGTTAAACAAGTTTGATAAAATAAAATTTATATGGTTATGTTTTTTTATTTATGTAAACAAAATCGTTAGTTTCCCGAGTGTCTGGATGTAACCAAATATAAATTTAAATTATTGAGATATTTTTTAAAACAATTTGGGGAAAAAAGCATATGGCTCTCTTAATACTCAATAATTTTATCATGTCCGACTATCGTAAACAAGACATCAATATACAAATACCAGTGGTAAACATGGTATATTCAGTCCAAATTATTGAGGTTATGATCGATGCACCACAAATTCTAATCGTGATAAGTGTATTCATTATGGAGGATATTGACTTTTATTTGGTAAAACAAACTGTTGAGATAAAATATTCTCTAGCCTTCGTACAAAAAAAACATCAAAAATGGGGAAAAGGGTCGGACAAATACAATTTGGCCCACTTATGTGATAGGGTATCAGAAGACAAAAATCCATAAAGGGGCACTAGCATATAAAAAATAAGGAAAATGTGACTCAAAAAATATATTATGTAACACGTGTACCACTAGGATGAAAATGAGTAAGCCGAGAGAGAACAAAAAAATCAAGACTTTAAACATAAATAAAATCTAAAGGCTTAAGAAGTGATCCTGTATTAAAAATATTGTAAAAGAGTTGAGAAATAAAAGAGCCAAGGTGACATAGTATGAGCTATATTAAACTGAAAACCTGATATACGAGAGCATTTAATTCAGTTTGGAACAAAAGTTAAACGTCTAGAGAGCCACACTGAAAGATAAAGTAAAGACGATGAGAAGCAGGTGCAACCTAATGATGTTAACCCAAGAAAGAACTCATTACAGATTAAGAAAATAGAGAAGATGATGACGAGGATGGTTGTCTCATCCAGCACACGAACTGTGGTCGCAAACGGCCCTTGGTTGATCTCGTCGCTCGAAAGATAGAGCTAGGATTGGAAGTAAGTAAAATTTATATATGTGTTTGATCTCAGTATATACAGTGAACACTTTTGTTTATGTAAATACAATGTTTGATATCTTTGCATTACTAAAAGGTGTCCAAACATGGATTGGTTTGAATATGTCGGACCTGAAGCTAATGATGAGCTTGAATAGCGCACTACTTGAAGATTATCAATTATAAAAGGAGAAAAAAAACACCAAAACCAAACATAAACCGTCTATTGAAGAATAAGGTAGTTGAATATGCTACCACAAAGTTGGATACCGAGAAAATGGTCCATGCCCATACCCGAGGGATGCTACAATTGCCTCAACATTTGACTATGTGAATGAAGAATTTATAATATAAATGCATGATTGATTTAGTCTAATTAGACCTTGAAACTAAACATAATAAATATATTAGACTAACTAGAGGTGGAACAACGAGCCCATGAGGTAGTTCTCGTCGACATGGAAAATGTTGGACAAAAAATGACTAGTGAGATGGACCATAATCTTGAGGTAAACTTTGTCCTAAACTTTAATGTAATATTTTCTGAAATGAATCATAGATTATTTTGGGAGTACACTCATCATGCTGGTGGCCGAAGGATGCGGTATGACCGTCGGGGTTGTCGATGACCGTAACAGATGACGATGAGAAAAATGATGGAAACACAGAAAGATATAGCACCGTCTTAGAGGCTAAGTAAAGACATAAAATATCACATAACGATGTTATTTTAATTTTGCATGAGTATGCTGAAATCTATAAGATGTCACCTCATATGGCTGAAGCAGTTATTTATGTAGTTTTCTTGATTTATAATTTGTTTATATTATTTTAGATAATGTTGAATTTACATAAGTTTTTACAAAACAATATTACGATGGTCCCATTGTGCTTAAATAATGGTCTAATCTGACCTCAACCCAAATTTGGTGCGGAAGCAAGGCCGGACAGTTAAGGTTGACTAATTCATAGGTTTGGTTGACCAAGTTAAGGCAAGAATGTTTGATACATAGAGCAATATTTAATTTTTTTATGACCCATATGAGGGCATAGGCATGCGCATGTTGAAACGAAATCGAAGAACCGAACCAAACCAAATAAAAAAAATTAGTTTGGTTTTGGGTACATATGAATACCTTAATGGTTACATAATTAAGTACACATGATTCTCGGTGTGGTTTGATTCCAAACCGAGAACCAATAAGTATTGTTGGAAAATGAACATGTGGTACTAAGTAAAAAATAAAATCTCAACCATACAAAGCCTATCATATATAAATCTATGAAATATTTGAACCCTAAAATGTTGCCTCCCTCTAGTTACCTCTTTGAATTTCTCATTCGTTTTCTTTTTCTAAGATATGAACCATAAATCACAAGTATATCAATGGAGAATATGAAATCACCAAAACTATTTCAATTCTATATATGAAGTTGCTTTCAAAAGCTTGCATTAGTTCGACTGATTTTATTATATATAGCAAATAAATTTGTGTATTCATAATTATTCTTCTTGCCTAATATGCAATTAGAGCGAATTGACATCCGAAAGTATCACTTTAAACTTTTTGTTTTTTTATTAAATGTTGAGATGAGTGATGAAAATGAGGTATATGGTTGCTCGAAACCTCTATGTAAGAATTATAAGCGTTCATAGGTGGTCATGGATGAGATGTATTCTTACACGCATCTATTATCAAGAGCTTGGAAAATGACCCTTTTGTATCATTGTACAATAATTTATTAATTAGATCATTTATACATTATTGTGGTTATTAGATAATTGTTGATCAACTAGATTAGGTGTCATTGAAAAATGCGCACTTGATTAGTGGTTGTAGAGTAAAAAATCACTCTCTCTAAGCAATTTTGTCATATATTTTGAAAATAAGTTGGTTGAAATTTATGTTGTTAACTTCTGCAGTTGGCCCAATCTTGCAAAAGGTTGTGATTTTTTGTACTTGTACTTCTGGTTGGTAAGTCTTAATTTTGCTAATGAAAATAAATATTTAATGACAATTTTTTTTGTTTATTACGTTTAAGATTTCTCGATAAATTTTTCAATTTGATTGGAGAATTCCATTTGGCATAAAGCGTGTAAAACTACCTCATACATAGACTTTATAGTTAGTCAAGGTAAAAAGGCTCTTAGATTTTCGTTAAAACTGTTTTTAGTCTCTCGAAACAGGTCAGATTATTATTATTGAGAATAGATGTACAAATCAAAGCGGAGATAAGTGAAGCTTTTAGTCCTGATAATTAGCTATCTCTTGCCGTTTTCAAAACCGGGTTTAGACCGGGTTCAAATCGAATTCAGGAGGACCCACTCGGGCCCGCTTTTTTTTACTTGAACCAAACTCGGTCTGACTTGCTGCGGGTTTAATATTTTTGAACTCAAACCCGAGATGTTCATGTCCACGGGTCAGCCTGACCCGACCGATAAACACTATCTTTACTATTTAGATTATCCGGTCTGAACTCAACTGAAACTTGACTTTATTTTTTAATTTAAACAAAAATTAAGATATACATTTTTTAAACCAAAACATATATATAAATAAATAAATAAGTTTTATTAAAAGAAATAAACATAAATCTTTAACAAAACAAAAATCTAAAACATGTCTTAAAGAGTGTGAAATAAAATATTCTTAAAATTTCTTCTAGTTTTCAATAGCATAATCAATCATCACCAGCTATCACAATGCTTTCATCTCCATCTTTATCTTCCTTTTCATTTTCATTTTCAATTTTAAAATAAATAAAAAAATGAAAATTCGATTCCAAATGTCTCGTAGCTTTTGAGGACGAACATAACAAATAACGATGATTTTAAGTTGAATAATAAAAACTAGTGATAAATTTATATTTTGAAAAATCAATAATTATAAAAACTATATATTTATAGAAATCAAGTTTACTATGAAAATCGAAATGATATTTAATAAAAATATATAATTAGTAATAACTAAAAGAATCAAATTTAATAAAAAAACAAATCTAATTTGTAATTACTAGAAGAATCAAATTTATATATTATTGAAAATGAATTACAGTTTGGGAAGGGTTATTTCCTCCATGAGATTTTTTATTTCCATCTAAAATTTAAAAGTGAAAATTTTAAACGATATTTTACCATTTCATCTTTCATTTAACTTGAAATGTATATATTCTTTCTATTGTTTCCTCTTTCCTTTATTTCATATAACAATTAAATTATTTCCAATTCAACTAAACTTATAATCATAAACCTCTGAAATTAAAACGTTATAAAACCATAAAACAATTTAGAATCTAAATCAACCAACATCAAATAGAACTTATCAACAATTTTTAAATACAAAGACACTATGAATGAAGGTGAACAATAACATAAACAAAATATTAGAATTCGACTTTCTTTATACTTAGAGAGTGATAGTTAAATAACATTAATTCAAGAAAAATTGAAAAATAAAAACCCTAATTAGATACTAAACTAATCTCAAAAAAATTTATACTCTTTAGTTTAACCATAAAGATCATTTCTACGGGTACAAGCTTCGATTCTTTGTATAGTTCTTCTTGTTCATACTACGATTTTTATGAGTAAAATCATCAAGTATGGATGACAATAATCTTTCAAATATGATTTTGAAGCGGTTTATTATCATGAAGTTTTATTATTATAAAATTTCATAAATTTATCTTCTAAAAATCGAGTTTATTGAGTACTAGGTGTGTGTTGTGTTTTCGTGAGTATGTATTTAGTCGTGAGTGTTGTGTGTTGAAGTTCTATAATTATGTGATTTCAATTGAAGTCGAGGCTGTGGATATGCGTGTGTAACAAAGTATAAAATTGTGATTTTTTTATCTTGAACAAGATGAGAATAAAAGTGATTTTTACCTTATAAAAAAAATGAAAAATGAATGAAATAAAAAATATATATAAAGAAAATAACTTCTCCCTTCTTTACTGTTTTTAATTAGTAAAAAATTATATATCATATTTTATTTATAATTGATGAGTCCGAATGCGGAGTGCTCCCCGGAAGGGCAGATCAGTGTAATTCTCTCCGAACCCCGGACAGAACTTTTGGACCGGACAGATCTCTTCGAACCAATGTGAGCCTAAGGTTGTTCGAATTATGACTAAAGTACTAAAAAACTTAAACACTTCTTGACTAAGCTGCCTGTCCTCCTGCTTAGAACTCATGGGTCTTTAAACATGACCCGGGTCCATTAAACTTGACCCGAAAGCCCATAAGGGCCCAAATAACATGCTATAAATACTCAACCACTAGCATTAACTTCTAATAATGAAAATTAACTGCTGCCAAGCTGCTTAATTCTCTCTCCACCTTGAAACACCCTCACACCACCTTGAAACACCCTCACACCACCTTGAAACTCTACTTGAAATTACTAGCCTACCCCTAGGCTGTTTTTACCCTCACCAAATTGGCGACCACAGTGGGAGGCAACGGTGCCTGAATCAAGTATTCGAAACCAAGTAAAGACATTCTGTCCGAATGAATCCGGATAATCCAGAGCTTCCACCAGCTTTGCTCGAAGTGGTGGAAGAGAATGATGAGTATACTGTCCAAGAGCGCGACAGGTTAAAACTTGAAATAGAAGCTCTGAGGGCTGAAAAGGCCAAGATGGGCGTGAAAGAAAAATCCAAGGCTTCGGTTGTTCATCACACCGACAACCCTAGAGAGCCTGAGGCTTCAAAAACTCATGTGAGTACTAAAAAGACACATGCTAGTTCTAAAAAGTCTCACCGGTCCAAGCCTGTGGAGAGCTCTGACTCAAGTTCAGAATCTTCGGGCAGCTCTTCGGACAGTGAGGGAAATGAGAAATCCTTGTCCTCTAGCAGTGATGAGGGTCGAACCAAGAAAAAGCAAAAGCAGGTAAAGAAGTATTCGAGAAAGAGAGATCACCATGGAAGAATGAAAAGGCCTATTGGAAAGGGATCATCTCACCACCGGAGGTATACAGACAAGATGTTGATGGATCCTTTTGCCTTCCATGATGAGCCAGGTATCTTTGCAACTCCTAATGAGGATACTGTGTTCAGTCGTGGGAGGAATTGGAGGCAATCTCCATTGTCTTCTAAAATTCTGTCTGGAAACCTCCCCAAGAGGTTTGACAGCACCAAGATGGAGAAGTATGATGGCAGTACTGATCCGGAAAATCATCTGGAGCAATTCAAGAACTTCATGATGAACTTTGATGATGATGATAAACTACTCTGTAGGGTATTTTCCCAATCTTTCACGGGGAGTGCTCTGAAATGGTACAACAGCCTGCCTCAGGGTTGTATCAAAGACTTTGATACTTTTTGGGTGGCCTTTAGAAGGCAGTTTGTGGGGAGTAAGGAGCTGAAGGGCAATGGAGACACAATAATCCATTGTGCCCAAGAGCCAAATGAGTCGTTAAAGGAGTACATAAGTCGTTTTGTAAACACAAAGAATGGGTTGGCTGATTGCTTCGAACAAGTGGCAATAGCATCCCTAAGACAAGGTTTAAACCCAGGCAACCTGGCCGATTCGGTGACCAGGAAGAAAGCCATGACCTGGGGAGGATTGCTAAACCAAGTTGGCAAGCAAATAAATGTTGATGAAACGAAAAAGACCAGGGTGCACAGACAAGTGAGATCCACCCCGGTGGCACCTACTCCAAATCAAAACCAATCCGGGAATAAAGCCAGAGAAATCGGACATGGGCATGGTAGGGGGAAAGCACAGTCTCAACCAGCTGCTCCTGCTCAAAGTCAACAGTCTAGAAACAAAAGAGGGCCATGGGTCCAACCGGAGTGGTTTGTAGAACTCAAAGAAAGTGTGGCAACCATTTTCGATAAAACAAAAGATGAGGTACACTACCGGAGACCAGCAACTTTGCAGTCTCCTAGAGAGCATCGAAACAATTCCTTTTGCCAATACCACAATGATATTGGTCATACCACCGATGATTGCATAGCATTGAAACAAGAGGTACAAAACTTGATCGAAAGGGGAAAGTTGGGTGCATACGTCAAAAGGAGAGGAGGCAGCAGGCCTGACAACACTCACCGGGTTGGTCCGAGTAATGGTGCCCCGGAGGGGGCTATGGTAATAGTTGAAAGGTTTGATGTGGAGTCTGAATACTTGGATCCTGATCCAACACGAAACAGAGTGGGTGCTATAGAGGAGCGTTCTAGATCGGTCTCCGGGCTCATTAAATTCTTTGAGTCACTGACAATTTTCGGAGGGGACACAATGACTGCTCCTACTACTTCTTCAAGAAAAAGGCATGTTCATAATTTGGCCTCCCAGCTAGAAGGAGGCATGACCTCTTATCAGTCGCCGGATTCATTCCCCTTCATTGTCTTCGATGGGGATGATTTAAGAGACATTGCTGGCCCTCATGAGGATGCTGTTGTCATAGGAGCATCTGTAGGGGGCAATGAGATAAGGCGAATTTGGTGGATACTGGAAGCTCTGCCAATATCCTCTTTTTAAACACCTACAAGAAAATGAAAAATCCAGCTGTGATTCAGAAGTCGGACAGGTCGATTGTGGGTTTTACGGGCAGTTCGGCCGATGTGATCGAGGAGTTTGAAGAAGAAGTGTTATTGGGCAGGGGCCCTTTCAAGAAAATTGTTAGAATACTCTTCATTGTGGTGGATTGTCCCACCTGCTACAATGCTATTCTAGGGAGATCTTGGCTCTCTAGGATGCATGCAGTGGCTTCGACAGTCCATCAGTGTTTAAAGTATGCTGTTCAGGGGCAGGTTGGGGTTGTCCGGAGCAGTCAAAAGATTGCAAGAGAATGTTATGCCACTGCCTTGGCTCCACGAACGCTGGGGGCAGTCCGTATAAACGATCAATAGCAGTTTGAAGGCCTTTCTGGGGGTGAGGGTGAAATTGATGACCCCAGAGAGACCCCTGAAGTACTGATTCCAATAGAGGAGGTTGAAACACACTGCTTGGAAGAAGGAAAAAATGTCAAGGTAGGGTCCAAAATGCCACAGATGTTGAAAGAAAAAATGTTGAAATTCTTGAAAGACCATCAGCACGTTTTTGCTTGGTGCAATGCTGATGTTACTGGAGTTCCATCAGAGGTGATTTCTCATCACCTGTCTGTCCGGAGAGATGTGGCACCAGTGATACAAAAAAGGAGAGCCTTCTCAAAAGAAAAGGCTGATGTCATTGTACAAGAGGTTGACAGACTCACAAAGATGGGGCACATCAAAGAATCTCAGTATCCTTTGTGGACTGCCAATCCTGTCTTGGTAAAAAAGAAGAATGGCAAATGGCGTATGTGCATTGACTTCACAGACCTAAATCGAGCTTGTCCAAAAGACTTGTATCCGGTCCCTCGGATTGATCAGTTAGTAGATTCTACTTCTGGGAACAAGTTACTCTCCTTTATGGACGCCTTCTCCGGGTATAATCAGATCCAGGTAGATCCAAAAGATCAAGAGCATACTACGTTTGTCACTGATAGGGGTCTACATTGCTACAAGGTGATGCCCTTTGGCTTGAAAAATGCTGGGGCTACTTATCAAAGGTTAGTCAACAAGGCATTTGCTGATCAAATTGGAAGAAATATGGAGGTTTACATTGACGATATGATGGTGAAAAGTGTGGATGAGCAGTTGCACTTGTCCGACCTCCAAGAGACTTTTGCCAACTTGGCCAAAGTAAATTTGAAACTAAACCCTGAAAAATGTGTGTTCGGAGTGCAGTCCGGGAAATTTCTAGGGTATATCATAAGTGAGCATGGAATACAGCCCGACCCGGACCAACTCAATGCTTTGTTCCAAATGGAGCCTCATCGAAACATTAAAGAAGTACAGCGATTAACGGGGAGATTGGCTGCCTTGAACAGATTCATCTCCAGGTCTTCGGACAGGTGTGCTCCATTTTTTCAGACCTTGAAGGGTGCAAAGGGGTTTGAATGGACACCACAGTGTAATGAAGCATTTAATGAAATCAAGAAACATCTTTCCTCTCCAAAGACTTTGTTCAAACCGGTTGATGGGGAGACTCTCTTTGTATATCTGGATGTTTCAAGTTGTGCCATTAGTGCTGTGCTAGTAAGGGAGGTTGATGGGCATCCTCACCCGGTGTACTACATCAGCAAAAGCTTGATTGATGCTGAGAGGCGTTACTTGAAACTCGAAAAGCTGGCATTGGCCTTGGTAATAGCTGCAAGAAAAATGAGGCCCTACTTCCAGGCTCATCCTATCATTGTCCGAACATCCTTCCCTTTAAAGAATGTCCTTCAAAAAGCAGACATTTCGAGCAGAATGACAAAGTGGTCAGTAGAGTTGGGGGACTTCGATATAGACTTTTCTCCCCGAACAGCGGTAAAAGCTCAAGCTGTGGCTGACTTTCTGGTTGAATTCCATTCTGACGGGGATTCGGAGCAGCCTACTGATTCAAAAGACAAGAAAGTGTGGATTGTCCGAACAGACGGAGGGTCTAGCACCATGGGATCTGGGGCAGGAATATGTCTCACTTCCCCCTACGGGGACAACATGTACCAAGCTATTTGTTTTGCTTTCAGGGCATCCAATAACGAGTCCGAATACGAAGCAGCTATAGCCGGGTTAAAATTGGCTTACATCTGTGGAGCTAAAAGGGTCAAGCTACTAAGTGACTCCCAGTTGCTAGTCCACCATGCCTTGGGCCTATCAGAAGCTAGAAAGGAACAATTGGTCAAGTATTTACTCCTCCTCAAAAATGAAGCGTTAAAGTTTAAAGCTGTTGTCTATGAGCACATCCCCCGGGCAGAAAATGAACTAGCAGATTCATTGGCAACAATAGCATATTCGGAGTCCTACCCATGGATCCATGTGCTTGAAAGCCCTTCTATTCAACTCAATGAAGGTATAAAAGAGGAAGTCTTTGAAATACAAGTGAATCGGCCTCAAGACTGGAGGTCTCCTCTTATACAATATCTGTCCGATGGCATCGTGCCCTTGGATAAATCACAAGCCAGAACATTGAAACACAGGGCTCGTGGTTTCCTGATGATAAGAGAAGTGTTGTACAAAAAATTCTATAGCAAACCTCTCCTACGTTGTTTAGGGGATCATGAATCACAGACAGTTCTCTCTGAATTGCATGATGGTGAGGGATCAGCCCATTGTGGATTTAGAGCTTTGACAAGAAGAGTACTACTCTCCGGATACTATTGGCCATCAATTATGAAAGATGCTAAAGAGCTGGTAAGAAGGTGTGACCCATGCCAGAGGTACAACAATGAAATTCATGTACCAGCCATTCCTTTAGAATCAATTTCTGAGCCCATCCATTTTGCTCGATGGGGATTGGACTTAGTTGGGCCTCTCCCTGTGGCATCCGGAGGGCGTAAAACCATAATTGTAGCCATTGACTACTTCTCGAAGTGGATAGAAGCAGCCCCTTTGGCAGGGACAACCTCAAAAGCTGTTATAAAATTCATTATATCCAACATATGTTGCAGATTTGGTGTCCCCCAGAAAATAACAACAGACAATGGGCCACAGTTTGACAACAGAGAAATGGAAAGTTTTTGTGCCTCAAGAGGTATTCAGCACTGTTTTTCTTCACCTTTTCACCCACAAGCCAATGGGCAAGTTGAAGTGGCTAATAGAACAATTCTCTCCGGTTTAAAGAAAAACTTGGAAGGGGCTGCTGGGAAGTGGCCTAGTTATCTACAAGAAGTCTTGTGGGCCTACCGGACAACACCTGGGGCTGCAACACAAGAATCCCCTTTTGCCTTGGTCTATGGGATGGATGCAGTAGCCCCCATAGAGAAGACACTCCCTTCCTTTCGTGTTCATAACTTCTCCGGGCAGGCTAATGAGATGGCAGTTAGAAATCATCTTGATTTGATTGAAGAAAGACGGGTTAAAGCTCATCTTAGAATGGCACACTATCAGGGCTTGATGAGAAGCAGGTTTGCTTCTAAAGTTAAAAGAAGAGATTTTCAACCAGGAGATAAAGTATTAAGGAAAGTTTTCTTGCACACAAAGGAAAAGCTCTTCGGAAAGCTGGCCCCAACTTGGGAGGGTCCGTATACTGTGGTTGAAAGAATCAAGCCTGGGACATATTGGTTGGAAGACAAAGATGGCAGGGTTTTAACTCACCCTTGGAATATTGAACACCTTCTAATGTACTTGGAATAACACTTGTGTAAATATTTACTTGTTTAAACATCCATGTAAATATTTGGGGGCATACCTTCCCCTCTTCGGTGGCACGGAGAGCTTCCAATGAAATTTAATGCCTTCTTCAATAATTTTCTAAGTATTTTCAAAATTCTTGTCATGCTACCCGGACTGAAAGATCTAAGGGCTATTTAAACTCTAGCCGGAGAATCTAAACACTCACAATGCAATAATTCAAAGCTACTTAAACTCTAGCTATCTAAAGTAAAACAAATAATAAAAGAAGAGGATGGCTGGGCCAAATAAAAACATTCATTCAACAACTTAAAGCTGCCTTAGCCTTCCAAGGACTTTTTAAACAAGTTTGGGCACAGTGCAAAAATCAGTCCGAATAATACGGACACCATCACAAAAAGAGTGCCTTGGCCTTCCAAGGACTTTAGTTCAAATAAAAGATAAACAAAATAAATTATAAGTTAAGGTTGAGCCTTTGAAGATGGCTCACCCTCATTTGCTTTCTTGCCCTTGATGTCGCTCTTCTCTTCGACTATCTTCTTACCCTTAGGGTCAATTTCTTCCTCACCAGGGCTCTCTCCGGTTTCCTCTTCATCACCGGACGAAGACTCATTGGAGTACCCATCATCAACCATGGTCCAGTATGGGAGATCATCATCATCCACATAGCGCCATAATTCCCCTAATCTTCTCTTCGGGAATTTCTCGTGAAACAGGAGGACCATATCAGACTTCACCTTCTGGATCATTAGCTCCTCGCTTTGGATCATCTCTCTGGCATAGGCGTTGATCTTGGCCTTGATTGTGGCCTCTTGGTCCCTCACCAAAGCAGCCTTCTCTTCGACAGCCTGAGTCACAGCATTTTCTAAAGCAAGTTTGTCAGTAGTCAGGTTGGTGATGAGCTTCTCCTTGGCTGCAGTTTCTCCTCTTGAGGTTGTCAGGTCCTTCTCCAGTCCGGACAGCTTAGCCCGGAGGTCTTTTATGATCTCTTCCAAAGAAGCAACTTTTGTCTTGCCTTCATCCTGATTCTTCTTTAGCTGCTCATTTGCCTCTTTAAGCAAATCAATCTTAGTGGCAGCAGTCTGGAGGTCATCGGACAGCTTCTCCTTCTCAGACTTGAGGTCTTTGATGGTGTCTGCCTGACTTCGGACTTGCCTTTCCAAAGTAAGCACTGGCTGTACATTGCTAAGTAAAGAATAGGCTATGATGTCCTTCTCGCTAGAAACCATGAAAGTCTTACCGTTGAAATTGACCGTGTTGGAGCTGCTCGGAGGGACGTAGGGCCCTGCGAACTCGTCTCTGGGCAGGCCAAGAAAATATTCACCAAGTCCACCCAGACCGGTGATGTCCATTTCATCCAAGTTAAGCTCTCCCCCCTCAACTTCATCTGTATGAAATTCCTTTGGAATCTCTTCTTGGAAGTCCCTTGGGATCTCTTCGGCCAGTGTAGGGTCAGTAGGGAAAGAAGGCTCCGGGTCCCAGAGAGCAACCTCATCTCCTTGGGAAGTCTTCTTCTTCTTGGCCTCCCTATCAGCACTCTCACTTGTTTTCTTGCGAGTCATCTTAGAAGCCCTTGAGGGCTTAGGGAGGTTCACTTCCTGCTTCTCGCTCTCCTGTTCCACCACTTGTAAAAGGGCTGCATCAATTTGAACCTGTGCCAGTCCCTCTGTGTCTGTTGGGGCCTCTTTCTCATCGTCACCTGCCACCCTCTTGCCTTTCTTCTTCTTGCCCTTCATTTTACTTGGGTCTCTGGCCCGGGCAGGCAGGAAGAGAGTCCCATCCAGTTCATGAGACCTTCTCAGCACGATGTCCTCGTCAGGTTGGGTGGAGAACTCCTCCCAAGTCAGGTCTCTTCGACCTGTGGTATTCCACAGGTGAGACCTTGCTAAGTTCCCAGAAGTGAAGGCTTTATGGAACCGGTTCTCCCAGTTCTCTGCGGCCCAAGCGTTGATTTTTCCACAAGAGACCTGTCCGGCCTTCAGGTAGTCTCCGAACTCCTTTGGAAGCTCTGATAAAACAAAAGAGAAACTAATTAGCATAAACTTAAAAGAAAAGAAAAATTCGAACAGAGACTTAAGATGAGAAGCTTACGGTCACTCCTCCATCTACTTCTGAGGAGGCTTGGATTCTCTCCAGTCTTGATTTTCTTGCCATTCTCCCATGAGCCACTGACAAATAAGAATTGGCTCCTCCGTTTGCTCTCCGACTCCAGGAGATCATCGACAGCTTTAAGGTCATTCCCCATGTTGAAATGGTAGAAGGGGAACTGATGATGTTTACACAAGTTGGCCACAGCTGCAAACTCTTCCATGGGAAGAGGGATTCCATATAACCTAGACGCCATAATACATGACATCAAGGTAAACCAACCGTTGGGGCTTAGCTGTGACGGACAGAGCTTGACCAAGTGAAAATAGCGCACTATCTCCGGGTCCAGTGGGAACCTGAGTCCCCAGTTGAATAACTCCGTGAAGAAGACTATCTCATTCCTTTTGCAGTCCATCGGGGTCTCCAGATCGATGGGAATTCGTATCTTTACATTCTCAGGGATCCCCCACTTAGTGCGCAACCGACCCAGATCTGAAGTATGGATGAACGCATACTTGGTCCTTAGCAAAGCTGAAAGATACTTGAACTCAACTTTATGAAAGCATGGCCCCATTCTCCCTTCAAGGCTCTCCGGAAGGTTCGGACGCCTCAGATACAAGTCCTCTTTGCCCTTCTTGGCAACAACGATAGCAGTATCAGCCTGTCCGGATGACTCGGACTCAAATCTAACCTCCTCAGTGGAGTCCTCCATCCTCTCCTCCTTAATCGTTGGGGGAGCTTCAGTAGAAATAGTCCGGGGAGGATTGAGGCTTGGCAGAGCTGATCCTCCGGACTGTTGGCTGTCCGTATTTACCCTACTTCTCACCTCAATTTGAGTTTCTGAGGTAGAAGATTCCTTGGGGGGGTAGTGGGCTGCTGGCCTCCAGTCCTGACAGCCTCTCCCGGGGAGCCCTTATAATTGCCCCAGACCCTGATACACTATCTTTTGCCCCCGATTTCGAGGGTGTGTTTTTAGAAGAAAGCCCTTTGACCAACCTACTTGGCCTTTTCATGATTAGCTTGTCCAGGGAATGGTCAGAGTCAGACCCCATAGCAATGAAAGAAGATTTTTTCCTAACACTTGTGACAGTAACTCCCGGTTCAACAGCAGAGATCGACTCCTGAACTGAGGAGCCAGATACTATGGGAGAGAGCGTTGATTGAAAGAGTTTTTTAGTTTTTGTACCTTTGGAAGAAGATGAACCTCTATCAGATTCAGCAACAGAAGAGGGTGGTTTCTCAATAGGCGATGATGGTAGCCCTGCAGCAAGTCGTTTTTCCTTCTCAACTCTTTGAGCTTTCTCCAATTCTGAAAGATTAAGCCAGCCACCCTTGATCAGTGTTGTTCTTGCTGTAAACATAAACAGCCAAGAAAGTTTTGAAGTTCTAGAGAGATAAAGCTTTGAGTGAAATTGCAGAGTGAAAGTTGAAAGAGATAATGAGACAGTGAAAAGTGAATTAGAATTTATAGTAAATGTGAAAAAATGAGTTGATTCCTAGGAGAATCCGAAAAGTTGGGCAATGATTAAAAGACGGCGCTGATGTCATTAATGGCATTTAAAAGAGGTAACTTGTTCGAGAAAGTGGTGCGAAGTTCAAGGTGAAAAAACGGCTAAAAGTAACCAATCGAAGAGTGACACGTGTCCCATTAACTCTAGCAAGAACCGTTTAGAATTCGTAACGTTCGATCTGTCCGGGTTTATCCACAACTCTCTTCGAATCAAGAATCACTTCCTATATCGGACTGTTTTTCAGTTCTTTGACAAAGACGCTTGTTCAAACACCTAATAAAGGGTCTCCTGATGAGTCCGAATGCGGAGTGCTCCCCGGAAGGGTAGATTAGTGTAATTCTCTCCGAACCCCGGACAGAACTTTTGGACCGGACAGATCTCTTCGAACCAATGTGAGCCTAAGGCTGTTCGAACTATGACTAAAGTACTAAAAAACTTAAACACTTCTTGACTAAGCTGCCTGTCCTCCTGCTTAGAACTCATGGGTCTTTAAACATGACCCGGGTCCATTAAACTTGACCCGAAAGCCCATAAGGGCCCAAATAACATGCTATAAATACTCAACCACCAGCATTAACTTCTAATAATGAAAATTAACTGCTGCCAAGCTGCTTAATTCTCTCTCCACCTTGAAACACCCTCACACCACCTTGAAACACCCTCACACCACCTTGAAACTCTACTTGAAATTACTAGCCTACCCCTAGGCTGTTTTTACCCTCACCAATAATATATATATATTCGACTAAATTGGGTTGAATAAATTAAAAATCAATATCCGTTACGAACCGTATATGAACAATAACTTGGCCAAAGCTATTTCCCCCATAGAAATTATTATTTCCTCCATAATTTGAAAAAGCCCCCCATGTTGTTATTTCCTCCATAAAGGAAAATACATATTTGCCCTTCTACCCATTTATTCTACTTTCACCTATTATTCTACTTACTTTCACCCATTATCCCTACCCATTCACCAATTAAAAGAAAAAAAAAACCCTAACTAAACTATTCTACCCATTCTTTTTTCAGCAGCATGTTACATTCAAGAGAGAGAAGCCATTGGAAAAAAACCCTAACTAAACTATTCTACCCATTATCTCTTCTTTCTACCCACTTTTTTTTCAGCACCTACTTACAAAGCAACATCCAAGAGAGAGAGAAGCCATTGGACAAGGTTCTTCATTTTTTGGTAAGATAGTGGTATTGTTGTTAGAATCGATTATGATTTCGTTTTTGTTATATTTCTTTGTTAGATTTGTTAGATTTCTATGTTAGATTCGATTAGGGTTTGGGTTGTTGTTAGATTTCTAGGTTAGACTCGATTAGGGTTTTGATTGGGGTTTGATTTCTTTGTTAGTATCGTTAGGGTTTCTACTTAGGATATATAACTGTTCTGAAGTTTTTTTTCTGCCCGGAGCAGCTGATTCCGAAAGGGCCACTCGGAATCAGCTGCTGCTCGGTTTAAAAAAACAGCAGCTGATTCCGAGTGGCCAACTCAGAATCAGCTGCTGTTTTTTTAAACCGAGCAGCTGATTCCGAGTGGCCCTCTCGGAATCAGCTGCTCCGGGCAGAAAAAAAATTCATGTGATGTGATTTTTGTGGTTTGAAATATTTTACATTGTAGATATAGGTTTTACGTGATGTGATATTGTTTTATGTTTGTAGTATCGGACCAATTAACCGCCGCATGTGATGTGATTTTTTTGGTTTGAAATGTTTTACATTGTAGATACTGTTTTATGTGATGTGATATTGTTTTATGTTTGTAGTATGGGACCAAGAAAACTACTCAAGAGATTTTTGCGCGGCTCTTCATCATCCGCTCCGAATGCCGGAAACGATTCGGATATCGTTGCGACGCCGCAACCTCTTCAAATTGTTGCCCCGATCCTTTGTCCCGTTCGGTGAGACGTAATAGGCGCGATTCAATGAGGGAACCATCTCTTGTTGCTATACCTCAATCAGAATCGGAGGATGAAGAAACTGAGCAACGCAATGACGAATCAACGTTAGCAGCCGAGAAAGAATCATTCTTAGCATGCTTTCCGCACATACGCTTCTACAAAGGTTTTACAAACCATACGGCGTACCATGTTTACCATGGCCGAGTAAGTAATTTTGAATATAATGGGTTAATTTTGTTTTTCTATAATAACATTTCACTTTAATGTATAAGGAAAGAGGCGGACGTCTTTCGCGGTTGTTCGCCGCCGGAAATGTGGTCAATCGTTGGAAGCTGATCAACCAAACCCGTGTGCGTGAGGTTGTCGAGTCAACCCATTTTGGACCATTGTTGGTTGCCCTCCATCGTTGGAGTACCGAGGTACCTTTGGTAGCCGCTTTCGTAGAACGGTGGCATTATGAGACGACATCATTTCACTTCTCTTTTGGTGAGATGACTGTCACTTTAGACGATGTGGCTATCATCCCCGGGTTATCGATATGCGGTAGATTGTTGGAGGTGCGTAGAAGCGATAGTGTAGAGGAACGTGCCAAGCTGATAAAAGATGTTCTCGGTGTGCCATAAGGGGAAGCTTTAGTGGAGCTCGAACAGTGTAAAGGTATCGGTCTACGGTTAACTTGGCTACGGGAACGCTTCTCCGACGAGCGTTTTCAAGACGTAGGTCGATTAAGGAGGATCGATGTTCTCCGTTGTGCGAAAGCCTACTTACTTTATCTCTTCGGGTCTTGTCTATTTGTAGACAAAAGCGGATACTACGTGAAAGCGGATTGGTTACATGTGCTCGATGACATTGATTCGTTGGGATCATATGCATGAGGGATGCATATCCTTGCGGAGCTTTATAGTGGGTTACGTATGGCTTCCAAACATTCTACGAAGACGATGAGTGGATTCGTATAACTACTCGAATGCTGGATTTTTGATCATTTCACTCGCTTTCAGCCACCTCATTCGGAGGGGTTCTATCCCTATATGCCGCACATTCGTACGTGAGCAACACCCAAACGGTCCCACCCGATAGAAGAGTTTGGAGATCATCTTCAATCATATAGATTGACACTTGACCGATTAGACATATATACGGTATGTTTACATCCTAACTTAATTTATCGCATTATATTTTTGAAGTATGGCTTCATATTTGTATCGTGTTCGGTTGTTGTCTATTTCAGGTTATTTTTCAGCCGTACGAGTATTTTCGGATGTTAAAACCCCTCCACGAGCTTGCGTGGTTCACCGGTGGGTTGAAATTTATAGACAAAACGGAGCCGTACCAACCACTTAGAGTTGTCCGTTAGTTTGGATACATCCAAAAATTTGGTGGTCTATTTGCAAAGCTTTCTCCTAGGCGCGGTCGCTTGTCGAATACGATGATCGACTTTAAAAATGATGTTTGGGAAGATCGGTACGAACACACAATACTACCGGACAAAAGAGAAACTTTTATCCAGGAAGGTAATGGAATAAGTACTACCGTACCGAATTACGATGATTGGGTTCGTCAAACTCTATGGTACGTAGTTCCTAATGCATCTCGAGATGAATATTTTCCTATATGGGAAGAACCACAACATTCAACCCACCAAGATAACATCACCGGAGGTTATGCGAAAATTCTCGACACCTACGAAGATCATGTGGAAGATATGACCGGCGAAGAGTGTCGTGCGGCCTTAAGGCATTGCATTCAAGTATGCAAGACATATACAACATGACCTTATCGTATGTTTTTTCTTAGTTTAATAGATGATGTTTGTAGGATGTATTTTTTTGGTTATCGAATGCTGTTTTTTGTTTATCGGATGATAATGATGTTTGTCGGATGTATTTTTTTGTTTATCGAATGTTTGATTTTGTTTATCGGATGATAATGATGTTTATCGGATGTTTTTTGTTTATCGGATGTTTTTTGTTTATCGGATGATTTTTTTGTTTATCGTTGTTGTTTAGCCTTGTTTAAGTGTTTAGATGTTAAGAAACAATCAAATTTTAATATACATTGGTGTTTTGCACTTGATTCCGAGAGAGCCACTCGGAATCAAGTGCAATGTCCCAGTGAACAAATTATCAAGTTAGATAACGGGACAGAGAGTTTGCAACTGATTCCGAGTGGCCCTCTCGGAATCAGTTGCACATTTTTTTTAAAACTTGCAACTGATTCCGAGAGGGCCACTCGGAATCAGTTGCCAATTTTTTTAAGAAAATTGCAGCTGATTCCGAGTGGCCCTCTCGGAATCAGCTGCAAGTTGGGCATAACTGGTTTGCACCTGATTCCGAGAGGGCCACTCGGAATCAGGTGCAAACCCTCTGTCCCCACTTATAAAATTTATATTTTGTACCAAAACACTGCACCTGAATCCGAGTAGCCCTCTCAGAATCAGGTGCAAACCACCAATATATATTAAAACAAGCTTATTTCGTACTCTCTAAACACATGAACAACTATTACACAATAATAGAATACAAGCATTAACATAACATTTGAATGATATTGAAGTTGAGTACATTACAAACATTAACATAACATTTTCGTCCCTAGATTCAATCAATCGTTAAATCCACCACTTGTGGTTCTTGCGTAGTAGGAGGTTTTGGAGGTTGGATACCAACAAAGGACGCAATCCTTCTTTGCAAGGGAGGAAACCACGCTTTAGCTTCTTCGGAAACGTGTTTCATATACGTTGGATAAACTAATGGCAACGGTCCACCGGGAGATATGGTAACCTTTAAAAACAAAATCAATTAGACAACTAGTATTAAATTATGTTTCCAAGAATACTAGAAGATTGAAAGGTACTCGTACGCTAATGTAATGATTGCCATGGACGTGTGCGATGCCAATCTCTTTTCTTTCGTTCATAAGGGGCGGAACACCTTTTAGCGGTAGAAACGTATTAGTAATGTCGTCAGAAATTGTATATATGATGCATTTGAAAGCATTAGCAATCACATAACAAATATCCGGAATTGTCATCCAATTGCTATAAGGGCAATCAGGGCATAGCAATCTAGGCAACGTAGTTCAGCATCAACCCTTTCACGTCCACCGTAAAGTTTGTCATAGAGAGGTCGGTCCGATAAGATTTCTTCTTTTAGTGAGGTCCTAACATGCTGCCAGACATTTTCGTTGTAAAAAAGTCCATGGGCGACGGCTCTAAAACCACAATGACCATTCGAGCCTACATTTTTGCATTCAGAGATGAATGGACGTAAATATTTGGGGAGATGTTGCAAAAATATTATCGTATCGTTTGGGGTTTTTGCCTTCCGAGACTTGATATTTGTAGGAGTATTACGAGTCTTGGTACTCTTTGGTGCACTTGGTGTATCCTTCTTTGGAACATTTGGTGTACTCTTTGTTTCACTCATTAATGATCGAACGGTGTCTTGGATTGAAGCCGGGGAAATATCACTTACATACGATGTGTTCAAACCGTTGCCTAGCTTCGCATGTTCGAATCCTGATGATTCCCTCTTCGTTGAATTGTCTTTTGCACGTTTACTATCTCTACCTTTAGTCTTAGCTTTCTCTACGGGTGGAATGACGTCGGATCTTCTCGGTTCTAGAACTTCTCGGATTTTCCTTATGATATGTTGTCGGCGATCGCGATCGTACCCACGGATTAGGGAACCAATAGTTGTTATTTCTTCCTCCACGAAATCATCTTCTTTATACGCATTGTGCTTCATAATCCTTAACGTTGTCCACCTCGTGTCGACCATACTTGGATCAAACATACGGTGTTGCATTATTAATAAACCGACCTCGCATGCGCATGGCAAACCATGAGTGCTTCTAATAACACAACCACATTTCGCTTTATCATTCCCTATTTGTTTCGCCCTATCGTATTGCTCTTTCATAATTTTAAGAGCAAATTCTGTTACGGAACGTCTATTAACCTCGAATATCCAAGCATCATACTCAAATTGGGAGAAAAATATACATTTTTCAAGCGATGCTTTTATGTTCGTGTGTTGCATCTCTAGTAAGGAATCGACTCTACCCCACTCGGAATCAACTGATTCCGAGAGGGCCACTCGGAATCAGTTGCCAATTTTTTTTTAAAAAACTTGCAGCTGATTCCGAGTGGCCCTCTCGGAATCAGTTGTTTTATGATAACGCAACTGATTCCGAGAGGG
This sequence comes from Limnanthes douglasii subsp. nivea, assembly GCA_036936605.1. Classification (NCBI taxonomy): domain Eukaryota; kingdom Viridiplantae; phylum Streptophyta; class Magnoliopsida; order Brassicales; family Limnanthaceae; genus Limnanthes; species Limnanthes douglasii. The sequence goes on from JAUPFV010000003.1 coordinate 137,365,217, forward strand.
CCACTCGGAATCAGTTGCAAAATGCCCAGATATGATTAAAACGTAAAAAACAACAATATGTTGCAAATATGCCCAGATATGCAAAATGCCACTCGGGAAGTGTTGAAATGACTATTCTAAAACGTAAAAAACAACATTAAAATACCTTATCTGGTGCTTCACTACTATTCTCATGCATGGAATGTGATTCTTGATTTTCCATGGTCAAACGGCGTTCAATCTTCAATAAAACTGACGTTCTTGGTTTTAGGGTTAATTTTAGGGTTCAATCTTCCATATGTAGGGTAAAAATGGTTTAATCTTATGTTTTTACAAAGTATGGTATTTTATTTCATTAATGGCACATAACATTAAATTTGAATACAAAAAAGAGTAAAATGGTAAAATCCCATCTCACTAGTTTTAAAGATTTCAAATTATGGAGGAAATAATAATTTCTATGGAGGAAATAACTTTGGCCCAATAACTTTCATTTTAGTATCTTGTTCATTATAATTGGGGCCGAAAAGAGTTTCGGCTAAGACCAACATTGATAATCCTAAACAAATATCATTTGCCTACCGCTTTAGTTTTGGAGCTAAAGGTGCAGCGAATAAAACATCAAAATATTATAAATAATAAAACTTGTAGGGTAATTAATTGGATTTGATTGAAACAGACTTTTTGTCATTAGTGAATTAGATTCATAACCATACAAATAAACCCTAATACAGAATAACGTTAAACCCTAATAGGTTTGGGGCTTTAATAAAATATCCTCTCTTCTATGTTCATCTCTTTCAAGTTTATAGAGATTCATTGGTTTTTCTCTATTAAGGCTAGCATTTCTTTGGAGAATTGCATCAAGTGCAGCTAAGTCAAACTACGGCCTACTTCAGATCGGTCTCAATCCGTAACACAACTCGCCTATATTCTGGAGTTTTACCAAACGATCTCTCCTCTTTTCACTTCTTTTTATACGTTGATTGGAGCTTCTCTATTAAGACTAGACTAACAATTCTTTATGGAATTGCATCGAGTACAACCAACCTATTTCACATCGGTCTCAATCCTCGACACAAATCGCGTCTGATACTTCAATTGCAGAACTAAAAATGCCAATTGGTTAGTGTTTTCATTTTTTATTATCGTTTGTTACAAATTGATTAAAAAAATAAAATCATTCTCTTAAGATTTCAATAAAGAACCGGAGAGTTTAAAGGTAAGGTGACTCATCAAAGACTAGAAAAATAATATATGTTTCATATCGACAATCTAGCATAAAGAATACAAACTCGTGATGGAAAATTAGGTGGCACATTTATCATGTTAAATTTACGGCCCCATGTGATTGCCATACACTGTTTTGATGAGCAGCTGCTTGTATGTTTTGCCAGAGTGTTTGTACCATTGGTTAAACATTATTGCGTCATTTTGGGCCCAAAGCCTTCTGGCTAACAGTTCTTATGCTAAAGGAAGTATTAGTCCATGAATATACGTGGTTTCAAACTATTGCCTATTTGAAATCCTTTTATATCAAGTTTTATGTTTAGGATTCAAACCATTGTGTATTTGAACTCTTTCAATATCAACTTCGATGTTTGTTTAGGCATATTTTCATCGCTCCACTCTAAGTAGTTACTTTTGAACTTTTCTACAGGTTATACTAATGCATTGCATCATTTCAGAAAACATGGATAGACAAAAGATCAAAAGTAAAAGGTTCACCAATGCATTTAGCTTGGGAATGGAGAGTTCCGCATACAACCAACACTGATGCGGTAGCACTCTTCATTCTTGGGTGTCAAACTGTAAATTAGTCGTAGTCTTAGTAGTGTTGGTTAGTAACAGGGTGTGGTATATGGATTAGATTCCAGCCAGATACCAATCTGATCCAGCAAATTCTGGTGAAAACTAACCATGATTCCTGCAACAAATAGAGAGCCATCTAGGATGCAGGAAAGAAAACATATGTTTCTAGGCCATGGTGTAAAATACTCCATGGGAAACACCAGAATATCATCTAGGGAACAAAAGAATATCTTAAAAGAAACACTAGAAAGAACTATCCTTTTATGATTTCAGCAAACAGACAAAACAACAGTTGGGAAGGGATGTTTGCAGTTAATAAGACTACTGCACACATGATGATACAAACAACCGCATACATAGTTCATTCCTAAACCAACACATACATAGTTCTTTCCCAAACCACACAGCAGAAAAGCATCACCAGACGCAACGATATGCGACATGTTTATCTATCATTTGTCGTCCACCATAAACGATTTCGACCACCTGCCCTTTTTCATATCCATAATACTTAGCAATGGCATCAGCTAGAGTCAGTCGGGGAAGCTGCAAATATAAAAAAAAAAATTAGATTTTTCTTCTTCACAACTATAACAACATTTCATAGTGCAACAATATCAACCCAAGATATATAATAGATTTTTAAATGATGTGTTACAGCATCCACGATATATACATCATTTATAGCAGATTCAGCAGTATAACTATTCTACTTGATAAAGGTCTGATCTTAGAAATGTTGTTAGTGAAAATTCTTTGGTGATAGAGAGAGAGGGAGTTAGGAACTTAACCTCTTTTTCAACAAGGTTGTACTTCTTCAGAAGCTCTCCTTTCTCTTCATCTGTCAAAACCCGATGCTTTGGGGTCAGGACATGCTTGGTAATGTTAACAAGCAAATCAGTTATCTGGCCATAAATCAAACACAATGCCATTAAGATTTTGATATAGCTCAGTCATAAAAATAAAATTTTATGGACGAAAGACACAGCACTATAAATAAACACTAGTGGATTATAAATCTTTTTTGCCTCATTGTCTATCATATTAGTGTATATAAAGTGTCAGCATATTGTAAACTGACCTGAAATGTCTCAACATTAAAAGTGAAGCACTCGAGAGCTCTGGTGGCCTGAGTTGTTATATCGCTTTGCAATATCAATATCAAGCCAGTAAGCCTCTCTGTAGCAACAAGTCCTGCAATAATGCGAACCGAGTGTACTTTAAGAGTAGTATTCTCGCAATAGAGAACCATCATCTGCAAATCACAAGGACAATACGTTACTAGAAGCAGACAGTGAGATCACTTCCTAGTTAAAAACATTTTTAACCCAAAATTTAAAATTAAGATTGGATTGGATTGTATAAGCAGATCTTTCAATCAAACCCAAATTTCAATACAAACTGAATGAAACTAATGACAGACAGTTGATCAAACTGGTTTTGTCCTTTGGAATTTAGAATCAAAACTAACCAAACCTACATGCAAACGAAATGACTAAATGGTAGATAAAAAGGATTGAAAGGATTAAGGAAAAGAGAATGGTGATTGACTGATTACTCTATTGGAGGGGTCTGATGAGTGGCTGACGGTAACCCGGAGAAGATCTGTATCAGGGTGTTGACCGTAAACTGTTCGGAACTCTTGGAGGGTTTGTTGGATATCATTGATTGGGACATCGTAACCTCTGTCTCTGAGCATCTCTAGGACGGTTTTGCGAGAGAGGTAGTATCGGTGGCTTTCCAGACTTCCTTCATCTTTCGGCATTTTGACGAGGCAACTCATCCTTCTCCTTTTACAAATCTTCAGATGAAGAAAACCTTCGTCTTGGTTTATGAACTAGAAAAAGTAGAGTCAGTAAGTACTCTGAAGTGATGATGAGTAAGAAATCAAAAAGTAGTGGTAAGAAACACGTGTCAGTGTTTATCTTGAAAAAGACAAAAATTGAGTCGTTTAAGTTTCAAGTTCAACCACACTATTTTCTCTCTCTTCATGTGCGTTTTATTTAGTTTCCCCATTCACAATTAAGGCACTTAGACCATGTTTACCTATGCTCTATTTCATATACTATTCGATAGTAAAAATATGAGAAAAATACCGTAAATAAACCAACTACATACTACCAACTATTCACTCCATTCTTTAATAAGACTAGTTTTACAAAATAATTAAAATTTTATATCAATTGTCGTTCTCCACCATTTTGACGATTTTAAATATTATTTTATTAAATCAATAAAAATAAAACCCATACATTATTTTCGTTTATCTATTCTCCGAAAAAGAGATATATTTATTATTACGATCAATTAAATCGTTTTGGTTCTAACTATATTAAAAAGAAATTAACTTTTTTTTAATACATGTCTTTTTATCTAGAACGACTATTATTACAGAACTGAAAGAGTAGTATTTAAAAATACGATACCGATTGGTACATAATACATGTTTTTTTACCTAAAATAAATATTATTATTATAGAACAGTATTTAAAAATACGATAGTGTCGATTGGGTGGTACATGATACACGTATTTTTATCTAAAACGAATATTATTATTTATAGTACTGAAGGAGTAGTATTTAAAAATACGATAGTGTCGATTGGTACATGGTGGTACATGATACACGTATTTTTATCTAAAATGAATATTATTATTATAGAACCGAAGAGTAGTATTTTAAAATACGATAGTATCGATTGGTACATGATTCTAATATATATATATATAGTACATGATTCTAATATATATATATATATATATATATATATATATATATATATATATATATATATATATATTATTTTCTTTTCTTTTCAAACCATTTTTTTCATTTGAACTTTCTTAAACCACAAAATACGACTTTTTTTTTATCCCAAAATCGTTCGTATACCGAAATTAGTCAGTCACAAACACTCAACAGTCGTCTCCTACTTTTATCGTATTTTCTTCTTCACCGAATTTTGACCGTCCACCGTCGTCTCCTCCTTGAAACAAGTAACCACGAAGGCTTAGACGATTTGTCGTTGAGTTTACATCGGCCGGTGAAAAAACCACAAGTTACAGTTATCAAGTACGCTGTTCTCTGAAAATGTTTTTTTTTGTGTTTTTACTGATTTCCAAGTGCATGTTGTTCACGATTGACGTTGGTTATTTCTACTGAAATCACTTAGTACTTAGTTAGGATTATGAGTGGAATCTTAGTTTATGGGTTTATCGTTCTCGACATTAGGTTTTGTTATTGCATGTAATGTCTATCGGTTTATGCGTATTGTGATGTTATTAAATATGGTTTATTCGGCTGTTTGTTCGTTTGGCTTATATTTCCATAATTTCCCGTTTTTGTGAACGTGCATGTGAAAATTAGTCACAACTCGTGTTTTCGTAGCATGTACAGTAGAACAATTCGCATCATCATCGAATGTGTATGCAAACAACTCGCATTCTGGTAGTTTATTGGATAAAGCAACAGTTCATATTGTTTCAAAACAACTCACTTTCCAAGAATTGCATGTTATTCGATATATATAGTTGTAACAAACAATTTGCTATATAAATGCTTCAAACAACTCGTCGTTTATGTTAACAAACAATTTGCATTATTAAATGCAAACACCACAAAGCTTTATGTCAGTGTCATTGATATAGGTAGTTGTGTTATAGTTACCTCATGGGAGTTATTTGTTATTTACAAGTGCTTATTCATGTATTTTCATGAAATATGACTGCGAAAGTAAACTTCGACATGTCCGGATTGTTGAGCCTCATACGTCTGCTAAAAAGGACCTTATTACCTCTGCCCACATTGAAGCTACAAAAAACACACCCTTATACGCCCTGTTGTAAAAGGCCTTTGATATCCACCGGGAGAAAACCACGACGAAAAAGTTTTATGCGCTAGTTTAGACGATTATAGAGACATTCTCGATCGAGGACGACGTGTTTCGTTTTGGGTCGAAGCTGATGAAGCTAACGATCGACGATGTAAAGGTAATTTTTTACCTTAAGCAAGACACAAATGAAATGACTTTAACAAAATTTGGAGCATTCTTCAGTAGATACGTAGATGGGGAGGAGAATAAGATGAGAATCTACTTCATAGGTGAAACGTCAAAGAAGATATGACCGAAAAATACGAAAAACGTATCGAACCATATTATAAAGGTACCTCTAAATCTAGTTTATGTTATAAGTCGGATGTTCAGGTTCACTAACATAGCATGTTGTGTTGTTTTACAGACAGGTATAGCCAAAGCCATCAGTCGAGGGGGAGCATGAATTGGAGGATGTTGCCTGGATATTATTTATTTACTTGATCCTATTCTACTCAGTATCTGGAGATGTAATGGGTTGGAGTGTGCTGTATTTTGTCAAAGACCTCGGAAGAATAAACGACTATGATTGGTCATGATCAATAATTTTCATGCTTCTCCAATCGATCAGGGTTGTGTTGCGGTGGGAAAACCCGATAGCGTTACAGGTTGCGTTACACTTTTATTTGTAATATTATTTTTGCTTATTTAAATATCAGTTAACATAGATCGCGTGATGATAATAATTTTTACGATGTAGTGCTTCGTCATGGAGCACACAATGATTGTGTTAGACATCGTGAAGCCAAATATGATCCCAATGATCTTCAAATAGTGGGGATTAGAGCCCAAACCATTGACCTTGGAGATGGTTAAAATGCTAGACAAGATGTAAGATGATGAGGTATGAAATATATATATATATATATATATATATATATATATATATATATATATACAACAACTTTTCGAATCATTGTGCATAAAAATCCCAGCACTTAGTTACAAACAACTCCCAGAATCTAGTTACAAACAAATTCTAGAATCTAGTTACAAATAATTTGCACTATTTCTAAAACATAACTCGCAATCATTTTGTTAACATTAACCTCCCATGTTGTGGTACCACAAACAACACACAATATCTGTTTATGGTATTAAACAACTCGTGTGCGTGTATTAACTTCCATATTCTTCCCCTTGTATGTTGTGGAGGCTGCCCTATGTTTGACAGAGGCTCAAACAGCAGCATTCTGAGGAATAGGAGGAAATGGAGATCCAGATGCTGCACCGGTTTTACGAGCCCACGGAAAAGGAAGAAAGCGCAACCCAAAAAAAAAAGTGACATAGTCATGGAAAGACTCTTATCATGACATCGCAACCAGAGACCAACAACAAACAATCACCAGAACAGTTATTCTGTCAACACCAACCCAAACATCCCCACCACAAACCGAGGACGTAGAAGATGAAAGCATGGGTGAAATATATGGTCGTTTTATGCTCAAGCGTAGAGAGACTACTCCAAAGAAGACTGTAGCCTAAGAACCAAGAAAGAGATTGAAGACCTATACCGATAAGAATAAGTACGAGCGGAACTTCGAAAGATAGGTGAAAGAAGTAGTGAACTTCGAAAGATAAGAATAAGCTCTGGTCGAATACTTTCATCTTATCGGGTTGTATCCTTCTCAAGCTGGATCCAAAATGTGGTACACATTCATGGCCTACATCACGGCCTCCAGACTCTCCGAAATAGCCTTTTTCATAGAGCAGCTCATCTCCATCTCAGGTGTGGCTAAGAACTCTCATTACCCTTTTTACTCTCTTGGTTTTGCAAGGCAGTTCAAATTCATCAAAGATTTCTTAGAGGCTGATGTGAAATGGAAACAACAATCTGTCTTCATATCCGGATTGTGGGAGACTGGCTTTAAGAATTCTGACAACCTTCCCTATCGGCTGACTTTGAAATGGTCCGGGCAGGGTATGTATCCTTGTATATTCTTCTATTTTATTGGTTATGGTCGGATAGTCCTAACACTCTCTTTCTAACAGCTATGAAGGGAATTGTTAAACCTTTTAAGCGTCATGCAAAAACCGCCAAGGATATCTTTGTGAAGCTGAGTGTCTGGGCGGGCGAGCATTGGGACCATAAGTTCCATCAAAGTTTTATGCCAATGAACTTTGTAAAGAGCAACCTTTGGAGGTGCGATCTTGGCGAGAAAAGGTCCATATCTGATCTTATGGTGCCTTCTCCTCCTAATAAAATCATCCACAAATTCCTGGAATTCTTAGACAATGTCGTTTACCTTCCCACCCGAGCTCGGGCTCCGAATCACCAAGACGCGGAAAATCCAGAGGAGGGTGAAGAGGAGACCGAGGAAGATGGTGAATCGGAGGGCGACGTTCCCGAAGAGCAAGGAGTTTGGACTCGGGGAGGTTACCAAGATGAAACTCATGAAGAAAGACCACAAGAAGTTCAAAAAGAGACACCAGTGGGTCCTCAGATCAACCATACAATCAACACTCATAAAGAGGAACTAAAAGAGGCTGGTAACTCCGTTAAGGTGAGACCGCATGGTAGGGTTGGGGCTGTAAGGCCAAGAAGACTTACTGTTGAAAAAAAGCAGAAGAAAGTGGTTGATATTGAAGAAGAGAGCGACAACACAACCTGTCCAGGCTTGCCTCCCATAAAGAAGGTTATCGTAGTCGATTCAAACTCCGAGAGGGAATTTTTTATTCAGAGAACACAACCGTAGGAAGGAAAGTTCAAGAAAGGAGAGTATCCCTCTCCTGCCTCAGCTTATTTTTACGTTTACGAGAACGACTACGTTGAGAACGAGCTAAACCAACTGCTTCACGTTGGTGCCCTCCTCAAACGTAAAGCCAACCGCAAGGATCGCTACAATAATGACGTCATACAAAGAAGGGTTGTGGTGAAGACACTAACCTCCAAAGCGGCTGGATTGAAAGGCAAGATAAAAGATTTAACAGATAAACTTGCCAAGAATTCAGAGATATCATCCCAGGTAGAAACGTTGACCTCCAAAGCAACTGAACTGAATCAGAAAGTAAAAGACTTGACCGATGAGTTGTCCAAGAAAAAAGAAGTGTCCTCCCAACTGAAAGAATTTGAAGCCAAACTTTCCAAGGAGATGAAGAATTCTGGTGACCATTTAGCCACTATTAATTCCCTTGAGGCTGAAGTTTACGAGGAAAAGAGAAAATTTGCAATGAACGAGAACGGTTCATAACCAAAGATACCGAACGGAACACTCTCGCTGATGGTCTCACAGAGTCTTGTGCGAAGACTAAAGTATACTTTAAGAATATTTTCAAATATATTGAGAAGCTAGGGGCGTAGAATGAGTCTTTGAAGAAATTTTTTGAGACTGAGCAGAAGAAGCACCTCGATGAATACGCAGGTGGTATTGTCATTTGCCTCGAAGAAAAAGATGCTAAAATGAGGTCCGCTATGGTACTGTCGATGCATGAGAGGTTTCTGGATCTGTATATTAGCAACCTTTGGTTACGAGACATAGAAAGGCATCGTCATGCGGGCATCTCCATGGAATATTTAAAGTCTAGCGATGACACAGAAAGTTCGTCCTTAGAGTCTGGTTCCCCGGAAGCCAGTAAGGAAAACTCCGCATCCGAGTAGCAAGCATTCAATGTTTCCATCGTTATTTTTTTAACGTTTTGTATCCAGAACCTGCTAAAACTTTTTTGTTATGTACAATTTACCTCCTGCTGTGAGGATTTATGATGCAACTCTTTGTGTTTAACCTAAAAACAATTCTTGTCGGACAATGCTTAACCTAAAACATTTCTTCGCTGATTCAGTTTGTCTAATGCTTGTTTTCTTATGATTCAAAAAGATGAATTCTTAATCCCAACCTCTTTGGAGTATGTTTTGAGTTTAAAAAGATGAACTTTCTGGTCCAAATTTTTTTGGAGTATGTTTTAAGTTAAAAAAAATGAACTTTCTTATCCAATTTTTTTGGAGTATGTTTTGAGTTCAAAAAATGAACTTTCTACGAATCATTTTAAGAAGGCAATGGAATTTTATATATGAGTCGACTATTAGGGAACCTCATTAAAACCTTCCCGCGCCACCAGGGTAGGAAAGAGTGTGCCATCGATACTTACATAAATTAGTAAAGAAAATATTTACATATTCACACGTTCACTCTAAGTAAACTTTAAGGCTGCTCATTAAAGTCTGATAGTGTAAAGAGTTTAATTGCACCCTTCTTATCTTTTCTTATATCAGATCCAACTCGGTACGCTTTCCTTTGTTATTTGTCTCCACAGAATACTTGTTTAACCTATATGATGGGAACATAGTTTATGAAGGTACTACCGCATCCATTCCATAAACAAGTGCTCAGGGCAACTCGTGCGTTGCGGTCCGAGGAGTGGTCTTGTAAGCCCATAAAACTTCTTGGAGGTAATTCGGTCATTTTCCAGTCTTACCTTCTAGATTCTTCCTCAGCCCATCTAAGATTGTCCGATTAGTCACTTCGTTTAGGCCATTCGCTTGAGGGTGGAAGGGTGCTGAGAAGAATTGTTGTATCCCTTTGGAAGCGCAAAAAGCTCTTATCTCATTGTTATCGAACTACGGGTCATTATCCATTAAAATTTTCCTTGGCACCCCAAAACGAAAACAAATGTTAGAAATGATAAACCTGATCACATCTTTCACTCTTCTTCCTGCTAACGGCTCAGCCTCTACCCACTTGGAGAAGTAATCCACCGCAACAATGATCATTTGGAGACCTCCTGAAGCCATTGGGAGTGGTCCGACTAGATCTATACCACGTCGATCAAATGGCAGAGACTCTGATATCGATTTAAGTGGAACTCCAGGTATATGGATCGAGTTAGCAAATCGTTGGCAAGTGTCGTATCTCTGTACTAACTCCTTTGCGTCCGAGAAGATGGTCGACCAATAATAACGAGCCAGGAGTACTATTCGTATCAATGTCTTATAACCACAGTACGCTGACCCTTCCCCATCGTGTAGCTCTGAAATTATCATTTGTGACTCATCTCTCCCCAAACAACGAAGTAAAGGTCGGCTAAAATATTTCTTATATAATACATCTCGGTGTACCATGTACCTATATGCCTTAAACCAAATTCTTTTGGCCATTACTTTATCAATTGGTAATATATCATGGACCAAGAAATCTTGTATCTCGCTTCTCCAATTCTTCACTATAGTTGTAGAGATTTAAAAGGCCTCGATGCCTCCTTCAACCAATTCGGATCCCTTAACAATTGATGGACTTTCTTGGACAACTATCCAAGGGTTCTCCTCCGAGTAAGATGTTTTGGCCAAAGAATCGGCCACTAAATTCCCAGTCATATGAACATGCTCACATATGATGTCCTCGAAATCCAAGGTTAAAACCTTTAAAACTCCCAAGTATTTTACTAAATTATTTTTTCTTGCCTCTGACCGCCTAGAAGTATGGTTTACTAAGATTTGTAAATCACTTATCAACTTGACTCTTTTGGCTCCGCAAATTTTAGCAAGTCTTAGGCCAGCCAAAGATGCTTCGTATTCTGCTTCGTTATTAAAAGATTTGAACCCGAGTCGAATAGCTTAATACATGACAATAACTTCCGGATATGTCAACTGTACTTCTGTACCACACCCAAATGAGCTTGACCCTCCAACGGTTTGGACTGCCCATTCTGGGCTAGATTCTTTTTTATTAATATCCATTTCATTTCGATCAGAATGGAATTCAACTAAGAAATCAGCTAGCGCTTGTGCCTTGATAGCGGTTTGTGGTTCAAATTCAACATCAAAGTCTCTAAGTTCTACCGACCACTTTGTCATTCTTCCCAAAACATCTGATCTTTGTAGCATGCTCTTCAACGGAAAAGATGTTTGTACCATAATTGAATGAACCTGAAATTAAGGCCTCATCTTTCGCAGAGACGTTACCAATGCAAGTGCTAAATTTTCTAATTTGACGTACCGCTTCTCTGCATCCAAAAGACTCTTAAATACATATGTATACCAGCCTCGAAACGTTTGACTCTTCTCGGACTAAGACTGCACTTACCGCGAAATCTGACACTGCCAGATAAATGAAAAACTTCTCCCCCGGATGACCTTCTAGAGGGCCGATGTCATTTACTTAAATTAAAACAACCCTAATTTGATTTTCCTAAGTACCCGTGAAACCTTCAAGAGGGCTCATTTCATATACTTAAAATTAAAATCAACACAATGACCATTTTCAGTAATTTTCTCCTGTTCATGATTAATTTAAACTCAAATATAAACCTTTCGTAAGGCTGATAGTATCTGAATTTAAATTAATCCCTGAACTTTTCAAAGCCTAGGATCCATAAGGAAATTAATTATAACCTACCGGAGGGTCGATTATATTAATTCCTTAGTTCACCTACCAATCTACGAAACCTCAGTCATGCATTACCTTTTAATTATTCAAGCATACCTAATTTAATTCACAAATATACATACAATAATTAACATGCCCAAACACTTAAACATTTTATGAAATAAAACCTGTTGTTGCTACGAGTCCTGGGCAATCACTAGGTTTATACCCAGCCAACAACCTCCCCATGCTATCACTGCGATTACAGTGGGTTTGCGAATCCTCGCAGTTCACGACACCATATCGTTCTGCAATTCCTTGGCCATGAACATCGTTAGACAAACTTCGATCAGCATTAACATTAGAGGTTAAGCCGTCGATGAGTCGCTGCCCAGTATTTTTATATTTTATTCGTTATATTATGGTTATGTTTTGTGCTCTCTTCATCACAGTAGCCCAAATTCAACTCGGTTATCACACTTAAACCCATAACATTTTTTTCGCTCAGAAATCCAATTTAGTTAATTAAATATTTAACTCGATTAGTTCTAATTTGGACTTTCTTAAAACAATGACCGGATATATTTATTTAACATTATGGTCCAAATTATTTTCGGTTCAAAAATATATTTCAACGCGTTGTTGTCTAAAAATTATAGAGGATTATCATAAACACACCATTTTTTATCATATTGTTTTTTAGATCGTCATTTAAAAACAATCGAATATTTATATATTTGCAAGAAAAAAATAATGTTTTGGATGATTTTAGTTTTTAAATTAATTTTTGGAACGGGGTAAATTGATTCTTTAAATTAGGTGTAAAATTTCAAAAAGTTAGACAAAAAATCGGATAAAATGAACACTAGATATAGAATATATGGGAAGTCTTTAGGTTTAAGATTAGGGTTAGGGTTATGTAGCTCAAAATTGTTCATAAGTAGTCGGATTAGAGGGTTCAGCATCTGAATAACCTAGACACTTTCAAGATACTGTAGTTCGTAACTCGTAAGTAGTGAGAGAGCCACTCTGGCAACAATGGAAGCCGTCATTTTACCTTCAACCTTTATTATTTATCATTTAATTTATATTTTTCGCATTTTATTTGTTACATTTATAAGTGAAATTGATCTGATTAAAACCAAATTAATAAGATAGTCTGACCCCACTCTGCCAGTAGAATTTAACCAATTCAAAGAATTTTTCACTCCGTGACTTTTTCTTGATATATGTTTGACTGAAGAAAATATTCATCTTTCTAATCAAATACGTTGTTGACACTTTCAAAAACTTTCTCTTTTGTTCTTGTTAATGTTTAAAGAAGAATACGTGATTCATTGACCATCCATTTGCTTCTTCATCAAAAGTATCCCTTACGAATCCCCTCTGTATATCGTCTCGTAATGGTTATACTTCGTCGTCTTTCTTATTCCTCGGAAAAACATCATCGTCAAAATCAACTCAACTTCAAATCCCCGCGAAACCTCTTTGTTCGTGCCTCCTCGAGTTCTGATGCCGGTAAACACTCTCTCATTATATTTGATTTGAAAGTAATTAGGCTTGCCATTTTGTGATTCGTACTGTTAATTTCGTTTTGCAGATATGGAGCCGGCAACGTTCGTAGCGTTAGAAATGCTATACGCCATCTAGGTTTTAGCATAAAGGATGTGAGTTTCCAATTTCTATCTATAAATTCGTGATTTTGATTGATGCCAATTATTGAATTTCCTGTCAATGGTTGATTTGAAGTTTCTAAATTCGTACGATCTGATGAGATTCACAAGTCCAGTTAGTTTTTTTTTTTTTTGCTCTATGAAACAAGTTCTAATTAAAGGTTTATGGAAATCAGGGCAAAATGCCGAAGGACATTTTAAACGCCGACCGACTAATTTTCCCTGGTGTTGGGGCATTTGCTCCTGCTATGGATGAAGTTAACAAGACCGGGCATGTGCTCATTCATATTTCTAACTATGTTATTAGTAGTCAATATCCGTTGCAGTACTCCATCCTACTCAAAGAACACAATTAAGGTCAAAGTTATTTCCCTTATCAATTTTTTTATTTCTTCTATAATTTGAAAAAAATTCCATCTTGTTATTTCGTTCGTAAAAGAAATTACACATTTGTCTACCCATTTATTTCACCTCTTTCATTTTCAATAACGTCATTATTCTACCATCCTTCACCCATTCTATTTTACTACCCATTAACAAATTAAAAGAAAAAAAAAACCCTTACAAAACCATTACCCATTACAAACAGTTTCTACCTTTCGTTTTTTCTGTACGTTTTTTCAGTACCTTACAAAACAACATCGAAGAGAGAGAGAGCAGTCATTGGAGAAAGTAAGATTTCTTCTGTTTTTTTGTTTTTTCATTTTTCGATTAGGGTTCTTTAGTTTATCTACATTTGGCCTACTCGATTAGGATTCTTTAGTATTTCTTTTTCTTCATTTTTCGAGTAGGGTGGTGGTATTGCTGTTAGATTCGATTAGAGTTTCGATTTCTGTCTGCTGTTTCGACTTGTTTCGATTTTGATGTTCTGCTGTTTTTTTTTTAAAAAAAACATGTGATTCCGAGATGGCCACTCGGAATCACATTCTCTCTGCTAAAAAAAACGAACAGAACAGTGATGGCCATCTGATTCCGAGTGGTCGGAATCAGTTGCAAAACCCAAGTTTATATTAAGATTTGATTGTTTCATAATGTTTAAACACTTAAAAAAATTGTTGGTTGGATAAGAACAAGATGCTTCAGTGTTCAGTGTATGGAATGAGATTCTTGGTTTTTCATGGTCGAACGACATTCAATCTTCCAAAAAACTGATGTGTTTTGGGTTTAGGGTTAATTTTAGTTGCAAAAATCAGATATGTAGGGTTAAAAAGGGTTTAATGTTATGTTTTTACACAGTAGGGCAATCTATTTAATATTAAATTTGAAAACAAAATAAGGATAAACTATTAATATCATGATTCAAGTGATTTAGAGATTTCAAATGACCAAAGCTAATTCCCCATGAGAATTTTTATTTCCTGCATAATTTGAAATCTCTGAAATACTTGAAACATGATATTACTAGTTTACCCTTATTTTGTTTTCAAATTTAATATTGCGTGCCATTAATGAAATAGATTGCCCTACTTTGTAAAAACATATCATTAAACCCTTTTTAATCCTACATATCTGATTTTTGCAACTAAAATTAACCCTAAACCCAAAAAACATTAGTTGTCTTGAAGATTGAATGCAGATTGACCGTGGAAAATGAAGGTTCTCATTACGAAACAATCAAATTGAAGATTGAAGGTTCTATATTATTATGTAATTCATAGCATTTTGTTCTTATCCAACCAACAAAATTATTGTAAGTGTTTATACATTACGAAACAATCAAATTAGACATATAAACTGCGGTTTTGCACTTGATTCCGAGATGGCCACTCGGAATCAGGTGCAACGCTTTTTTTTCTAACAGAACTGTTCTGCTGTTTTTTTTTTAACAAAGAGCATGTGATTCCGAGATGGCTACTCGGAATCACATGCTCTCTGTTAAAAAAAACAGCAGAACAGTGCTATCGAAACCAATTCGAAACACTAAAAATCGAAACCCTAATCGAATCTAACAGCAAAAAAAACAGCAGAATAACCAAGTCGAACCCTAATTTAATCTAATCGAAAAATGAAAAAACAAACCAACTGAAGAAATCTTACCTTCTATATGGGATGCTCTCTCCCTCTCTTTGTTATGGTTTTGTAAAGTACTGAAAAAACAAAAGGTAGAAACTGAGGGTATTGGGTCTTCGTTAGGTTTTTTTTTTCTTTTAATTTGTTAATGGGTGGGGATAATAGAATGGGTGAAAGAAGATAGAATAATGGCGTTCCTAAAAATGAAAGAGGTAGAATAAATGAGTAGAAGGGCAAATGTGTAACTTCTTTTATGGAGGAAATAACAACATGGAGGTTTTTTCAAATTATGGAGGAAATAAAAAAATTCATGGAGGAAATAGCTTTGACCTTTCAAATTATGGAGGAAACAAAAAATTTCATGGGGAAATAGCTTTGGCCATGATGGTATTATTTTTCTTGGTTTTTATATAAACTATGATTGTGATTTTGTAGTAGTGAGAAATATTTTTTAAAAATGCGATATTAATAATGTTTCTATAAATATAGAAACGATCATCTTATTTTAAGATAAAAACAATGATATTAATTATACTTAATATTATGATATTCGTAATATCTTTTTAGGACGAGAAACTAAGTTACATAATCTAGATAATTATAACTAATTTTATATGTTGACAAAAAAGTAAGCAGCTATAAGCTAAGCGAAGTATAAAAGGTCAAACTAAAAAGATATAAAGTCGAGTTATAGGACGAAAGATAAGAGTATAAATGAATATGAGATAAAACGATATTTATAAACATGATCTTTATAAATTAAAGTAATCTCTATTTGATATTAAAAGATTTTAGTTGTGGATAAAGATTACGTGTATGAACCACGACATTAGGTTAGGAAACGTTTCGATTTAGATTTGATGATCTTATGGAATCAATTATAGAGTATTGTATCACAAAATTATCACTCGAACGTGAAGAAGTTGTTTACATCGGCTATTGCCGAAAGTAATTTGTTTACATATTTCCCTAAAAGCGAGATGAACATCTTTGACAGTTGGAGAGACAGATTTTATAAATAGATTTTTGGAATAAGAGGGTTGCAATGTTGGTAAAAGTTTTTTTTTTATTGTCTCACTTTTTTCCGTCATAATTTTTTTCTGTGAGAATGCTTTCGATTTTTGGTAGGTACATATGTCGTTATTAGTAATCGTTATGAATTGTTCTTCTTTTGAAATAGAAAGGGACCTGCCACATTTAGTTTATTTTCAAAACGAGAATTTACGAAACTGTTGAATTTTTTTTTGTTCAATTGGAGTATTGGTGGTGGTGTACAATACTTAACAGTTTCCATCGATAAATATTATTTTCACCGACCAAAATTCATAAATAAATAAATTATCTCTAGTGAATTTATGTTGATACTTATCTTTCTAAGATGGTATATTATAAGTATATTATATAAAATTTAGAAAAATAATTTACAAGTTAGTTGTAAATGGTAATTTTTTTGTGTCTTCCATTGTTTTATAGTACGATCGGCTTGTCGATTTAGATTTTCATTTACCACTGCTATAGATTTTATTTTTTATTTTTACGGGTGGTATGATGATAGAAGAATTTACCAACTTTGATTCATTCACACACATAATATTTTAAAAGGAGTTTTAAACAAAACATACGATACTATCAAACTTGTTAGTGTTTGTTAGCTATTAGGTGTAAACTGACTAGGGCACACACTACACCATTTAAAGAATTCGAGTATCTTAGGATGAAGTGAGAACATAATACTTCATTCTAACGTCATATTGGAAAAAACAAACTTTATCACCAATAACGTCTTTTGGGCAGTCTCAAATTTTTGGAAAACTAATATTGATGTTTGTCGGTTATACCTTATCAAAATTAGATGAATTGCTCCTGTTCAATTAAATATTCAAAATAAATGAAACTTTGCTTTGAAAAGTATTAGTGAAAAAAGCTAAGAGTCGGTGACATCTTGTTTTTTAGTTCAAGTTTGTTGGATGATGACACAATTTCAGAGGTAATTGTTTCCAATGAGATATGAGCGTCGTCATTATGAGAGGACACATTATAGGGTTTTTGTTTAAAGAAAATATTAGTTTTTGTTTTCATTGATTTTAACTTTATGGGTATTTTACAGCAAGGAGTTGTTCAGTTTTGATAGAAAATGATAGTCGCTATTTGGCGATGAAGATGAAGAAATGTTTTTTATTCACTACTTTCTCCTACATCTGAAGAGTTAACGTTATCTTCCCATTGACCAATTCGCAAGTCATTTTGAGAATCAGACTGTTTATTTTTTTAGTTTTACTTTCCCCCCCACCTGATCTGGTCGAGTTTTGTCCGACCCAAACTTATAATAGGACGGTTACATAAATGAAAATTATGATTTGTATACGTATCTGACTGGTATGGATTTTTAGTTTGTCCAATTTGATCCTTCCAAAAAATATAAATTATATATAATAATAAAAATAGAAATAATAATAATATCAATATATATATATAAGATTACTAATTACTAAAAATCTTGTTTTATCCACTAAATATTATTTTCAGTAATATATTTAATAAATAGATTCTCCGACTAAACTTAATCAATAATATTTAAATTCTTATAGTTATTAATTTATTTTAATAGGAAATTTATCATTAGTTTTTATTATTTAATCTAGCATTATGTTATTTGACATTTCACAATTTTCTTAATGATTTTGAAAATTAATATGAAGATTAAAACATGGTGATAAATGATGATACTATTCCAAATTAGAAAAACTTTAAAAAATGTTTATATTTATTTTAATATTTTATTTCTATTTAAGACATGTTTTAGATTGCTTGTTTTATAAAGATTTATATTTTTTATTTGAACAACATTTAATAATTTATTTAAATATATTTGTTTTGGTTTTAAAATGTTGCATCTTAATTTTTGTATCCATTAAAAAATAAAGTCAAGTTTGAGATAAAATAATATATATATATATATATATATATATATATATATATATATATATATATATATATTAATAAAGGATTTAAATTGAAGAAAATGGCAAAAAGAAGCCCTTGTTTACAAATTTACACAAATTGAAAAGAAATCACAAGCAAACCCTAATTTCAAACAGAAACTTCATCTTCCCTAAATCTTATCTTCCCCAAATCTCAATCAACCAAAACCCTAACCCTAAAAGCAAGCTTCTTAGTCGACCAGCCTTAGATAACCACAATCCATCTTCTCCAAAAGCACAATAGCTTTCAGCTTTGAAGGAACATTCGATCTATCAAACTCTAAATTTGCCTGATTCTTTAAAGCCTCCTTTGCTACCCAATCAGCTCCCAAGTTTTCTTCCCGAAAAACATGTTTAACCAGCATTGTAGACTTGATTAAGGTACGACAACACTTAAGCAGAGGATCTAGAAACCATGGGCAATTCCCATACATAATCAGCTTCACCAAAACCATTGAGTTAATATCGATATCCACCATGTTGAGCTTCAAACTATGACACAAAATCAGTCCATCCAACAGAGCACGGCTTTCAGCAATCAATGGCGAACCCTTACCATACACTCTGCCAATACCAGCAACAACATCACCATTGATGTCCCGAATCAGAGCTCCTCCTCCAACTTCTCCATTACAGGTACAAGCTCCGTCGACATTTAGTTTATATCTACCATTCTTAAGACATTTCCATTTCAAAAATAGAGGTCTATTCCTGTGCTTGAACTGATTCACACAGCCAATATCAGAGCCTTCTTTAGCGAACTTACCCCAATGTTTATTCTGTAAAACCTTGGCATGATCAAGACTAGAAATAATCAACAAAATGTGCTTGATGATAGAAGTAGAATTTACATTCTCATTGCTTAGCTTTCTCCTGTTTCGACCAGCCCAAATAGACCACAAAATAATAGCAGGAAGGATATTAAAAATGTTACATCTCTTACCATCAGCCCAATACCACCTCATAACAATGTGAGGAGGAACAGACATGTAGTTATGAACTTGAACTCTAAAAATATTGCTGAAGTATTGCCAAACAGACCATGCAATTTGACACTAAACAAGAACATGATTAGTAGATTCAGTGTTATTGCAAAAGACACATTTAGAAGCAAGCATAAAACCTTTCCTTTGCATAACATTGTCAGTAGGCAGCCAGTTATGAAGAGCTCTCCACAGCAAAAAAGAACACTTCCTAGGAGTTACCGCATTCCAAGTCTTGTCATATAGACTTGAAATGTTGCCCTTAGATCTGATGTGATTTATAGTATCTTTAACACAGAATTTACCATTCTTAGAAAGGGACCAGAACAAAACATCTTCTTTATTAGAAATCCTGACCTCCCTAATTTTAGCAACCTCAGTAGAAGTGACAGTAGCATTAAGTCTATCAAAATCCCAGGAGTTCCCCAACCAGAAATCCTTCACCAAATCATTGTTATTGTCCCACAAAAGCTTTCCATCTCTATCATTAACAATTCTGATAAACGAATTATCAGAGCACCATTTCTCATACCAGAAAGCCATATTACCAAACCCCAGATGCCAAAACATGAAATCTTCTGATATCATTCTAGTATTAAGAATACGAGCCCACACTTTGGACTTCCTTTGAGGAGCAATAGCAAGGATAGGGTGAATGTTATTAGTACAATAGATAGACATCATGTATTTAGCCCATAAAGATTGTTGCATTCTGAAATCAAACCAGAGCTTCATTGCATAAACCTGTTGAATATCAATAAGCTTTTTGAGATTAAGACCACCCTCTCTATATGGCTTGCATAGTCTGTCCCAGCGAGCCCAACTTATAACTTTCTTATCTTCCTTTGTCCCCCACAGGAATTTACTGAACAAGATTTCCAATCTCTGAATGATGCCAACAGGAAGAGAAGTGTGATGAAGGAAATAATTTGGGAAGGCAACAAGAACAGATTAGATCAACTGCAGACGACCATCAAAAGATAAGTGGAGCTTGTCCCACTCCATAATCCTACTTCTGACCTTGTCAATAAGAACTTCATAGTTAGCTATTCTTGTATTATTTGCAATGATTGTACCCAAGTACTTAAATGGCAAATGAGAATGGTTAATATTCCAGATATCTTCAATAGCTGCAACTTGTTGAACATGCATTTTATGAGAAATAATGAGTTTAGACTTAACTGTGTTAATTTCCTGACCAGAGACCAATTGATAATGATCCATAATAGCTTTAATAGATTCCATAGCATGCTTACTTCCATTAGTGAACACCATAAAATCATCAGCAAATGCAGAGCAAACAACATTCAGATCACTCCTTGACTTATACCTGAATCTGTCACTAACACTAGATAACACATTAAAACTTCGAATCAAGTATTCCTCAGCTAATATAAAAAGACTCGGGGAAAGAGGATCCCCTTGTCTTAGCCCCTGAGTATTAGAGAAGTAACCAGCCATTTCACCATTAACAAGAATAGAAGAAGAAACATTACCAATACAGCCATTAACAAGATCAGTAACCTTATTACTAAAACCAAACAACCTGAGAACATCAAACAGGAAACTATGTCTGAGTTTATCAAACGCCTTGGTCATATCAGTTTTTATGATAACATTACCATTCTTCTTATTGCTATCAATATCAAAACAAAGCTCTTGAACCAAAAGGATAAAGTGCTGGATAGATCTGCCTTTGACAAACCCTCCCTGCACATCAGAAATCAATCTAGGGTAGGGAGAATGTTTGAGAGCCTGCTATTAACAATCTTCCCCAATATTCTTGAGAAAACAGTGGTAAGGCTAATAGGACGAAAATCCTTCCACCTATTAGGATTATCCATCTTAGGGATCAAACATATCATGGTAGCTTTCACACCTTTAGGCAGAATATATATATATATATATATATATATATATATATATTTATAAGTGATTTAAAAATAATATATATATAGTATATTTAACTATATTTAATAGTTTATATAAATATATTTAAAATAATAATTTATAATGTACATATAAGTGATTTAAAAAAATCGATTTTTTATTTATAATAAACCGTTTTGTTAAAATAATTTAAAAATTAAAGTGATACGGAAAATACTCTTTAAAAATTAGAAGAAAAAAACAGTTTCTATTTCATTTTTGGTATATAAAATATACTACTGATAAATTTTTTATAATAAAATTTATTTGTAATGACTTATTCTTTATAAAAAAACTTATTTTTATAAAATTCAAATAAATCTTAATATATTACTTTAAGAGAGATTTTATAAAATAGATGGAAATCTTAATACATTGTTTAAAAAATATATTAAATAAAATATAACAAAATCATATATAATATTTTAAAATTATTTTAAGAAAATAAAAAAATTGTTGTATAAAAAATATTTTTTAAAAAAACAATCAAATGTGTTACCTAAAAAACATGTTTAAAAAATTGATATAAATTTTAATATATTATTTTTAAAATAAAAAATAACAAAATTAAATTTAATATTAAAAAGATATGAACATGTATTATATCAAAAACAAATTTTAAATCACTCATATTTTCCAATTTGAGTGCAATGTCTTGAGGTCACTTATTCTTTTTAAGTTTTATTAACGTATTTTATATATAATAAATAAATAAATATATAAAATATTATTCTTATATTTCTGTATGGCCAGACTAAAAAAATGACACATTTTGATATATTTCTCACCATACCCTTTATTTTTTTAAACTCAAACTTAAATTGTCCAAACTATTCTTCTCTCTCTAACTAATTACATCCATACCATTAACCCAAAAAACAACCTAAAATTCAGAAAACCCAAAAAATTACCATAAACCCTAACTATTTACCACCTTTAAACCCTAAAACTAATCTTCTAAAATTCAAATCCACAAAATCTACCACATCTTAACTTCAAAATCGGGTTATTGATGGAAGATTATTCAATGGGCGTCTCTTTGGAGGACTTAATAGACGAATAGGACGCTTACCGAATGGAGGTAAAGATCTGAACTCTCCTTTCTGTTTTTTATTTGGTCGTATGATTATTTTCGATGAACAACCTCTCTGTCACACGATTCGTGCGAAATAGTAACCTTATTCATCGCAGATATGCATGCGACCGAACAACCATATGCGTCCTATTTATTACTTACGACCTAATTGCGTTCATAGTCGCATACGAGTAGTAAACTGAGGCTTTCGCATGCGAAGCTTTAAGAGTTTTAGTCGCGCGCGCCCCGTTTAGTGTATTATTATATATATTTGGAATAGTATTCTTTGTAGGAGGAACCTGCCCAACCTCCGTGTATGGATGCTGATTACATAAAAATATTCACAACGGATAAGTTATTTACGAAAGACGAATTTGATGTTTTTGTGGACATTGAATAAAAAAAGATTAAGTTCGTCACCATTAAAAAAACTCTATGATAGTGGGAAATATGGGAGAACTCGTAGACTAGATTACGTTTGTGAGAGGTACGGTATTTTCAAATCTAAAGTGAAGCCGAATACTTTAAGAAATCGGAAGACTACGGAAAAGAAATGCAATTGTCCATATGCGTTGAAGGGTCATCCTATTGACGTACTAGCCATGCGATGACGCTTGGAAGTGGTAAACGATACACACAATCATGAACCCTTCGTGAATTTAGACGGCCATTCGCACGCTTGTAGGCTAAAACGGGACAAAAAAGAACTAGTTTGTAGTTTGTCTCACCTTGGCTCGCGGCCTAAGGAGATATGTAGCGGTTTGAGGTATCAATATCCGAGAAATATTTTGAACATGCGCGCAATCTATAACTACCGTAAAAAAACATCGTGATATTGAGCACGGGGGACAAACCCAAATGCAATATTTGTTGACGAAATTGAAGAAGAATGGATATTCGACGTGTGAGCGTTTGAAAGATTATACAAATGTGTTCACCGATTTTTTTTCGCGCATCCTACGAGCATAGACTTATTACATACATTCCCTAATGTGTTATTCATGGATTGTACCTACAAGACGACTAGGTATAAGATGCCGTTATTAGAGATTGTTGGTTTTATGTTTACTTGCATTACATTTACTGTTGCATATGTATTTATGAGCGAGGAGAAGATACCAAATTACACATGGGCTTTGGGTACTCTTTGCGGTTTGATGATGGATAATGTGTGCGCATTTCTGAGCGCTATTGTTACCGATCGAGAGGTAGCTCTCATGCGATCTATCGAGGTAATATTTTTGGGCACACACCACTTACTATGTACGTGGCATATTAGTAAGAACATTTTGGGGACGGTTCGTAAGATATTCCAAGATAATATGATTGCAAGACAATTTGTCAAGTTTTATGGCTACGTAGTCGGAGCGAACACAATTGAAAGTTATGAAAATAATCTAGTTACATTGAAGGAGATGTTCGCCTCACACCCCAAGTGTTATGCTTACGTTATGGACGCATGGATAACGAAATAGGGTGACAAAGTTCTTCAATATCGAACGAACAAGATCAAATATTATGGGCAAACAACAACAAATCGATATCTCCTTTAATTCAATGAGGTCTTAGAACTTTTGTTGCATGCTATTGTACGTTCGAAGAATATAGGAGTAGATCGGGTAGCATGTGGAGGATGCGTCCTTAGGAAAACACATGGTTTACCATGCGCATGTGAGATTGCGTCAATAGCTAAAAAGGATAGATTCATTCTTCTAGAAGATGTGGTTAGTTTTTGGAAACAATTAGATATTGTTCATAGAGATCTCGCGTCGCGTGAGGATGAATTAATTTTTTTAATCCATAATTGATAGCTCAATCTATAGTTTTAGTCATGATCAACAAGACCATATTATCAATAAGGTTATGCAAATATTGAAGCCCGACACTAGTAATATTCAAGACCCTAAGGTAGCGGTAAGAGCTAAAGGTAAGGCAAAGGGCGTCGACAAATCGACCAAACGAAACCCCAGTGCGTGGGAATATCCCATTGAACAAACCGCTAGTGCTAGCACTCCATCAAACTCGATAGGGAGTACACCCGTTAACACGTTAGGAAGCACGACCGCGTCAAAGGTGGTTCCGGTTGTATCACCCAAATCACCTGCTACATACGTCGCATATGACAAGTGACACGATAAAAAAATCCTTATTTACCAACCTCTCATATGTTGCTCCAGCATTCTTCAGCCCAAAGGGCATAACCCTATAATAATGTAAACCTCAATCGGTGATGAACGTAGTGTTTTCTTGATCTTTTGGATCCATCTGAATATGGTTATACCCTGCAAAAGCATCTATAAAAGACAAACTTTTATTCCTTATAGTAGAATCAACCAACTGATCTATTCGAGGAATATGAAATGCATCTTTAAGAGGAGCTCGAATCGTTTAAGTATGCTGCATTTTGTGGGAGGCACCATGAGTTCTTTAAAGACATAGCTTTTATCATGTTAGCTTTCCAAATATGACTTTTAACTAGATTAGTTGAGTTAAAGAAACGTTGGAATTCATTGGATCAAGAAATACTAGCCCAATACTTATTTGCGCAAAGATCCGACCAGTCGCCTCTAGGTACCCCTCGAACAGTTTATACACCCCTTTCATTGATCCCCCCTAAAAAACATATGCTAAAGTAAATCAATAAAACAAAACTTAAGTAAGTTAGATACAAACGGATGATTATCACGCAGATACGAATAGGGAAAGAAGATGACCTAAAATGAACTAGTTAACAAACATGAAAAGTATGAACGTAAAAAGCACGACAAGTATAAAAGTAACAAACATAAAGTCTAAATTTGAAAACTTGTACTTACATCTGCCCCCGTGAACATCAAGACTGCCTACCTCAACTCTCTACGTACAAACTGCGAGATACTGATCTTCTGTGGCGCATACCGGCAGATATGCGACATCGATAGGTCGTAATCACTATACAGCGATGTGTGAAACGATCTAAAATGATCGAAGATCCATGTCTCTAGTAGCCATGTAAACCCACAAATACCGCTCGTCCTTGCAACGAACCCTGGCTAAGGGAGTTGTACAACTGTGCCCAATATGAACTAACCCCAGTTGTACCGACCCATAATCTGGTGTTGGTTGACGAACTACATGTAATCAGGGAAACATTATTGCCGGTTTTGTTGGCGCATATAGTGGTACCTAAAAGAAACAGTATGTACACACGAGTGGCGTGATCTTAGCATCACTGTATCTATCACCCGTGAATGTGGTACGCAACCAAAGCAAGGTGATACTAGAGGCAATCCTAAGATTTCTAACTAAGTCAACTTGGCGTACACCCAACATACCTGCATAAGTCTGGTTCCTCTCCGTCTCATCATCAAAAGAGTAACATCGAGAGGTATACCTGTGACCAGGTAATCCGGTGATGACGTGAACGTCGTCTAAAGTCACAATCATCTCACCGAAGGAGAAATGAAACGAAGAAGTCTCCTCATACCACCGCTCGGGGAATGCCTATATCAAATGTAGGTTGGTATGCCAACGGGAGATTGCGTCGACAAGAGGCCAAAAAATAGTGGCCATCACCAAAGCCCGTACTCTACTCTGCTTTTTGAATTCCTATTTGCGGAGACTAACGTACATCGCAAAACATCGCAACAAAACTCTCTCCTGCAACATGTATCAAACACGTAAATAAGTAATTTATTTAACAAAATTAATAACCAATTTTAAGTATTATTTAAACTTGCACCGCCATGATAGACAGTAAACGCCTCATGCATGTCGTAATCATGATAGACGGGGGCGGGCTGAGGTGCACCTTGGGAAGACGTACCTATTGCACCATTGCTACCGACAACATCCCAACCAGCATCATGGCTGGTATCCTCAACTTCACCGCCACGACGAATGTGTCGTTTTGTGTGGCTGCTTGGGGGTGCTCCTTCTTGAGTAGGGTCTGTATGAGGAACCTTCGAAGGCTCATGCGAATGACTAGGCTTTTCTAGCGAAAATGATTCTTCACGATCATTTTTGTACGACCCATCCTGAAACACAAACCAAAAAAGGTCAGAAAATGTAACAACTAAGTCGCATGCGAAACCCTATTATTCTGGTCGCTTGCGATCGCGTGGATACCCGGTCGCTTACTATCGTGTTGATAGCCTGGTCGCGAACGACCACAAATATGTGCTCGTCGCAAGCGAGATGACTCGTTCTTGATCGCTTCTCGCGTGCGACGAACACAGATCTGGTAGCTCGCGACGTGCGACCCAGACCTACAACAAGCCAAACCCTAAATTTACCCAAACAACTCCATTTTCAACAAAATCAAACACAAATCAACAGATCCACATATACCAAACAACAATACAACACTAAACTATGAAAACAAACCCTAAAATCATACAAAAATCTCACTTTTAAAAACAAAAACCTAACCTTACTACCACTTAAGCACATCGATATAAAAAAAACACACGAGGAGGCTTGTATGCCTTACTTCGATGTTTTGGTGTCTTTAGATTCTTCAAATAACGAAGTTTGAATTTTGATGATTTTTAAAAATTTAAAAAATTTCATAAAAAATAAAAAAAATGAAATGAAAAAATGGTGAAAGATCTATAAATTTTTTTTTATACTTTTTTTTTTCTACAAAAGACAAACTTGTCTCAAATCTGATGAAAGATATACAAATGAATGTGAAATGTGACGATATAAAATCTATCAAAATGTGTATTATTTCTAACCGCCCTCCCAGAAAATAGAAATAGAAAACCTAAGCTAACATAGCTCTTTTTGTGGCCGCTGCAAGTCGTCAGCCTCTTCTTTTCCCTAGCAATTCTTCGCTAGCAGTACTTTCTCTCTGGCTGTTCTCTTGCCTTGTTGTCTCTTGCTTACATTTGTTAGGTAATTCATTTTTCCTACTTCAATTCTTGCCTTGGTGACTTCTTTTTATTCCCTAAATTATGCACGAAATCGGTTAATTTGGACAGTTCATGCCCCGTAAATCACAGCTTGCTCTAGAAGTAGCATTTTCTTTGACAAGGATTAAGCATTCCTGGCAATAGTGATTGTAGTAGTGCATCAGGTTACCACTGTTATCAATGTCTGTAAGATTTGCAGCTGCTAGTTGCCTGTATTAAACCTAAAGTACCTTTGCTAGCTCTTAGGCTACTACAGTTCTACTACATTATTCATTTGCTATAGTTACTGTTGCCATTGGTAGAAAACATTCCTTTAGCTATTGTAAGTACAGGCAAAACTTCTTCAGTTCTGCCAGTCAGGGTAAAATAAATGGTTAATTGCGTTATCTGGCCCTAAATTTTTTTCGAAAATCTAATCCAACTTCCATTTGAATCTCTGTCAGTGAAGTGATGTCCGTGGCAACGATGAAAGCTCAGGTATTTGATTCTTCATCAAAATTATCCCTTACCAAGCCCATCTGTCCGTCCTCACGTAATAGTTATACACCGTCGTCTCTCTTATTCCTCGGAAGATATTACCGTCAAAATCGACTCAAGGTCGAAATACAGCGAAACCTCACTTTGCGTGCCTCTGCGAAGTCTGATTCAGGTACACACTCTCATTATATTTGAAAGTAGTTAGGCTTGCCATTTTGTGATTCGTAGTGTTGATTTCGTTTTGTAGTGGTAACCTTGCTTGATTATGGAGCCGGAAATGTCCGCAGCGTCAGAAATGCTATTCACCATCTAGGGTTTAGCATAAAAGATGTAAGTGTCAGAAGTACATTGTTGTTTCTATTTATAAATTCGTTATTTTGATGCCAATTATTGAATTTCCTGTCAATGGTTGATTTATAGGTTTCTAAACTAGTACAATCAGATGAGATTCACATGTCTAGTTAATTTCTTTGATTTATGAAACAAGTCCTAATTAAAGGTGTATGCAAATCAGGTCAAAACACCGGACGATATTGTGAATGCCGACCGGCTTATTTTTCCTGGCGTTGGGGCATTTGCTCCTGCTATGGATGTACTTAACAAGACTGGGTATGTGCTCATTCTGATCTCTAACTATGTTATTAGTAGTCGATGTGCGCAGTTGCTTTTTTATTACATGGTCATCATAGACATATCGTAGCGGAATAGCAGCTAGAACATTTGATAACATTAGTATTTGATGGATAGACGTAATCCTAAACTAGGGAAACACGAACTCAAAAGCTCAATAATTTTTTTAATTTCAACAAAAAGCTCCTTCAAAAGTAGTGTCTGAGGCCTTAAATAGGAATAGCTCGGAACCCTAATAAAAAAAGAAATATAACATAAAATCACTAAATAAAATAAATCCTTAAAATGTTAAAATAAAATTAACACCGGTCTTTGCTTGGGCTTCTCGGCTAACATCATCCTCCCATGGTTAAGGATAATTCGCCCTCGAATTCATAACGTCATCATTACTCTTGATAAGAATAAAACAATGTACCATCCCGACAATCACCTGGACTATTCTAGTGAAATACGCGGTCCACATCGTTATCATAAAGCGTGTCCTTTGTCCAGCTAACCATTTCACTCTCGGGGGACTTAAACTCGAAAACCCACACGCCCTCTCGCAGCCATTGGCTTAACCGGGCTACGAAGATAAAACAATGCATTAACAGATGGATGCAGGAAGGAGGAATCAGGTTCCTGTGCGATAGCCCGTAAGGACTTGGCCTTTTCTATAATGTTTCCAAGATCCATGGTCTCAGGAAAATTTAATAATCTCTGGAGATATAACGTAGAATTTTCAGTAGCAAGCAAAGATGACTTAGGTAATGGATCATTGAAACTGCCATTCCGACGATTAATGCACCCCGAGAGGAATCAAGGATCCTAAAACTGGAAGTAGAATAACCTTCAACGTCATCGTTTTAATCTACTATTGTTTGCTGAAAATATTTGGTCCCATCTGGTCAAGAGGTTGTCAAGTGAAAACTCTCGTGCGAATAAAACCGGCAACCAGCAGAGTGCAAAATACTGGGGTTCAACACCTAGCTCGACGTGGTGGTCTAATAGAGATGCATTAGCAGCAGAAAGCAGTTGATACAATGCCACAAATGTTTCAATAACAGGAGGTAATCCGGTAAGAGAGCCACTCCTAGGTGAGTGACAGAAAACATCAGCCATGGGAACTGAACCTTGAGCGCCGCTCAATAGAGCATCAATCATACTACAAGTGTTATGCTCCATAAAGTTTTCCGACAAGACAACACACCGTTCTCCGTCAGCACCATAATGATCGCTTAGCAGAAGAATAGTCTGCATTTCAGGACCAAGTTAATTGGGTGTCTTCGCTTTGTTTAAATTGCTATGCTAGCCAATTTCATCTTCGATAGAGTCCAATAGGTTTTTAAAGTCAAAATTGTAAGTAGCATCACCTTCTTGAAAGGATAAGCCATCAAATTTGTCGGCAAAGTGGTCTTCGTACTGTTTTCGCATATAAAGAACGAACAGCAGGGGAGCCAAAAGTTCATGCTTTCCCTGCCTGTAATAATATTCTGGATGCCTGAGACACCACATCAGCAATATTCTTCTTAGCAAGCCTTGGCATCCTGATGCCTGAAAGTAACTTCCATGCTCTGGATATAGCCGTAATACATGAATGGTGAAATTGATCCAATTATTGTTCACGAAATTTTGTTCATTTCCACGCGAATGAATGATGAAATTGCAAGGATTAACAGACTTCACTGCATCGAATTATATATAAACGAATTCCCTTCCGGTACATCATCAGCAACATTAATATTTCTAAGCAAACGAGGACTTTGTGGTGATGGGTAGGTGTCTGGTGTTGGTGATTTCATCAATAGCTCAGAGTCACACTTGCCTGATGCAATACCATCTGGATTAACAACTATGTTGTTTCAAGCTTTTCTCGCATACGACGTCATAAGGGGCTTCTTGGCTCCTCGAACAAACAAGCTTAGCAAAAGGTTCCAGATAATTGCCATCCTGGAAAGTTAAAGACGAATCCAACACAGAGCTTCATGTCTGCTTAGCTCCTTGGAAGCATGAGCTTCTGCAAAAAGGGTTTCTAGACCCAGATAGGCCCTGTAAAATGGTGAAGCAGTTAAACTGACAACACTGGGGACAAAGCTTCCAACCCAACCAGCAGAAGTCTCACAACCTAAAAAGCTCGAACCATATGCGTTCTCGCTACACAAACCCTACGGAAGAGAGAACTCTGATCATTCCTTCAATCAAGTAATTCTACTGAACCTAGAAAAAGGATAAAGGCCCAACAAAAATTACTTGTTTTTCAAACTCAGCAATATCAGAACCAGGTAACAAATCATAACCATGGTGGATCTCCAAAGACAGATACATGGGATAATATGGTTCGCCTTCGACGAAGCTCATAGAAACACCATCAGATTTCTCAGCACATGAGAAACCATTGGTGGAATCGTAGGCGTTGTTTTGCTGCTGTTGAGAAGGCAAAAAACAAGAGTAGCCCTAACTATCAGAAGGACTACCGAATTTAGGACCCGAACTCTGGCTAATCCAGTTTTGAGATAACGGAGAATTCAAACGCTTAGTGAAAATCGGTTTCAGTAGTGACCGATTTAAACTAATTATCATTCTCGGGGTCTTATCACGTTCGGGATCCCAACTCCACGAGCATATATTCTTAGCAGGTATTTTTCGATTGCCACTGTCACTGTCTATGCATATGGGATTAGAATGACTCAATTTAAGTAAAGCACAAACAGCCACCATCCTTCGATAAGAAATCTCATCCATCAAGTTTCTTCGGGATTTTGGGCCATGAATGATAAACAGGTCGAGAAGCGAGACACCCAATCCTCTCATCGGCAACCATTCACAAAGAATTTCTTGTCTCGCAGACAAGATATCAAGAAAATGACTTGTAAATCAATTCTCCTTTGTTAACACGAACACCGCAGGATTGAAATTTACAATAAAAACCTGGAGGCAATTGTATGCTAAACAATTGCTTTCCCCCCCAGTGAGGGCCACCAATCCGTGTCGCTTTGGCTATTGCAGCTGAAGGAGGCGCATATGGACAGAACATTGCAAGCTGCTGCATATGATGTCGGTTTAGTACCTCTCCATCCTGCGTTAGCATAAAAGCAGAACTGTCTTGGCCAAAAGACAGCAAGTTCTTACCGCTGTGCCAACTTATCACATGTTTCTCCAACCCCACCAGTTTAGTAAGTTCTACCTGACTTTCAAGCGGATGAATATAACAGTGAAGGCAGTAAGCGTGGAAGTCCCCACAAAGAGGAGAGAAAATCAACGTGTTTACAGATTTCGAACTATAGGTTTTCAATTTTGTCCGTAAACTCTTTCTTCAAATGCACACTCAATTTGAATCCAACAACTCTAGGTCTTCTCTTATCGACCAAAAATTTACTATTTTTTATTTTTGAAAGTGAGACGGAGGAGAAATTATAACTGTTTACCTCATCGAAATAACGAGAGACTATTTTTGGTTTTTCCCAATCTTCTTCTTCTGCGAGACGTCCGATTACTGGATCGTCATTGGTCGGAACCTTGAGTAAGTTTCTGGGTAACAAGACTGGTGCTTTAAACGCAGCAGCGTCACGACATGTCTGGTTGACAATCGATCTATTCCTGTGATACTGACGGTCCGGACGAATTCTCTCTTTCGCAGCCTCAGATTTTTTCACCAGGAAATATTCATCGTCGATGACTACGAATACTGGTTCGTCAAATACGTCCTTCGTTGGAGGCACAATTGATGCCGTGTCTGCTTAGCAGGATATACCAGACTCTGATACCAAATGATATCGTAGCGGAATATCAGCTAGAACAATTAAGAACATCAGTATTTGATGGATAAACGTAACCCTAAACTAGGGAAACACGAACTCAAAAGTTCAATAAAATATTTAATTTCAACAAAAAGCTCCATCAAAAGTAGGGTCTAAGGCGCCTTAATTAGGAATAGCTCGAAATCGTAAGTAGGAATAGCTCGAAATCGTAAGTAGGAATAAGGAAACACAAATAACATAAAATCGCTAAATGAAATAAACCCTTAAAATGTTAAAAGTAAAATTAACACTAATTAACTAGTCTTCAAAGTATTAGCTTTGAGAAAGTTGGACTATTGTTCTTGGTTGGTTAAATAGGTTCCAAGTTAGTTGTTTGAATGTAGTAACTAGCTCTATGAGATGGTTGATTAAGGTTTGGAGTATATTGCTTCAGCTATAGAGTTTTTCTTTAGAGTTGCCTAAAATTTGAATCAGTTGCCGAAAACTTAGATTCAATTTACCATAAGCAGTTAACCATATATCTGCCTTTTCAAATGTTGAAGCTGTTGATAGCAATCAGTTTAATTATTTCCATTTTTGATGTTTACAGGATGGCAGAAGCATTACGTAGATATGTGGAGAATGATGGCCCATTTTTAGGCATTTGCCTTGGACTACAACTTCTTTTTGAGTCTAGTGAAGAAAATGGAAAAAGTCAGTACTCGAAATACCATTATAATTAGCTCTAAAATCTTACAAGCTTGTAGAGGTGTAAAATTTAAGTTTATACTGTTCGTACTTTTATTCTCTTTCAATCTTTTAATAAAAATGATTTGCAATTTCTCTGTTTCAGTAAAGGGTCTCGGTCTGATACCTGGTGTGGTTGGGCGATTTGACGCATTGAGTGGGATCAGAGTACCCCACATTGGCTGGGATGCATTAGAAGTTACGAAAGACTCTGAAATATTAGATGAGGTTGAAAACCAGCACGTCTATTTTGTTCACTCTTACCGTGCTATGCCAGTATGTTTCTTTTACCACTTCATTGTCTCCTTCATTTATTTAGATATGCTACCCTTCTACTGTATACTTGGTTTGTGTCTTATATCATTGCTCAAGGTAGACTATTCTTTTATTGTAGTCAAATGAAAATAAAGAGTGGATATCATCTACATGCAATTACGGCGACAAATTTATAGCATCTATAAGAAGGGGCAATGTACACGCAGTACAGTTCCATCCAGAAAAGAGCGGAGGCAAGCTATTCTTTCCTCACAGATGTTCTAAATTGTTGTTGTAATAGGCTGCCAGCTTTGAACATATAAAATCCAGCAGTGTCTAATCGTCATTATTTCATCTATAAATTTGGCAGAAGTTGGTCTTTCTATCTTGAGGAGGTTCCTATATCCAGAGGCTCATGCAGAAAAGGTAGTTTTACCATTGAAAGGCATGATATGTGTATTTTGGTGATTGTGACTTTATCTAATGATCTCCATGTTTCACTTGAGTCTAGAAGCGTACAAAGGGGAAGGCTTTGAAGCTTGCTAAGAGGGTAATACGTTCTAAATCGTGAATTATTTTTCGTGACTCCCGTCTTTTGTTTCTCTGAATTTTAGACTGTATAGCACTTTAGGAAACTTAGAAATATTTGGTGCTGTCGCACTTAGTGAGCTGATAAAGAAGGTTTTGTATAGGTGATTGCGTGTCTTGATGTGAGGACCAATGATTCAGGAGATTTAGTTGTAACAAAAGGGGATCAGTATGATGTACGAGAACATACGAAAGAAAACGAGGTTAAGAAATTAATACTTTGTGCTGTAGTTTTGTTTTATCAAGTTTTTCTACGCATATAAATCATATCACTCTTTGCTACTAGCTTAAGGTTTTGCATGCTTGTGTAGGTGAGAAACCTTGGCAAGCCGGTAGAGCTGGCGGGACAGTATTACCGAGATGGGGCTGATGAGGTATACTTCTACATTTTTTCTTAGCAAATGTATATGATATGCTTCACATTCTAATCTGAATATATTTTCTCCTTTTCTCATTGAATTCCAGATCAGTTTTCTGAATATAACCGCTTTCCGTGACTTCCCTTTGGGCGATCTGCCAATGTTGCAGGTTCTAATTACATTGGTTGTAGTTCTGCTCATATACATTGTAGATTTTCCTTTTAGATTTATGAACTATATCATTTTTTACAAAAGGTATTAAGATACACTTCGGAAAATGTTTTCGTACCACTAACTGTTGGAGGAGGGATACGCGATTTTACAGACTCTAATGGCAGGTAGTTTATACATACTGGAGTATGGGTATGCATGCTTATGCAGTTCAACTATAATTGGTGGTCCTTGAAGCAATATTTTTGAAGTTTGAACTTTGAAGAAATTAATTGTTTAAATTTGCATGTATAATAGTTCTAAGTTTCTTTTCCCCAGGCACTATTCTAGTCTGGAGGTTGCTTCAGAATACTTTAGATCTGGTGCTGATAAGATATCCATCGGAAGTGATGCAGTTTATGCTGCAGAAGAGTTTCTAAAGACTGGAGTAAGCTATACATCCTTATCTCCATCTTTGTTATTGGATGCTTGTAGTAGAATTCTAACTTTTTGAAGTTTATGTTTGTCTTAGACAAAAACCGGAAATAGTAGCCTAGAACAAATATCCCGGGTTTATGGAAATCAGGTAACTCATTATTTCTGATTATGTCCCTACCAATTTTTCTTGGGTTGTATTTGAACTCATTACTAGAATGAGTCTGCATATAGATTCAGTGATGTTCTGAGTTTTGATTTAAATAAATAATGTTTTGACAGGCAGTGGTTGTTAGTATCGATCCTCGTCGAGTGTATGTCAGTACTCCAACTGATGTGCCGTTCAAGGTGATAAGACTAACAAACCCAGGTAAAATTTATTTAGCTTTTAATTTTTGTTAGTGAAGTATTTGGTTTCTTATCAATCAAGACTATGTCAATGGTGTAGGTCCTAAAGGAGAAGAGTATGCTTGGTATCAGTGCACAGTAAGCCATTATTTCATTTTCTTCTCCAGGAAATTTGGTTACATCCCAAGACTTCAGTTGTGTTTCCTGAATCACTCTTAAGGCTTCTTGGTGTTGGTTTGAAGGTTAGTGGTGGGCGAGAAGGTCGGCCTATTGGAGCTTATGAGCTTGCGAAAGCAGTTGAAGAGTTGGGTGCTGGAGAAATACTATTAAACTGCATTGATTGTGATGGTGCAGATCTGTACACAGTTTAACAACTTTAATAATTTCTAAGAACACAAAGCATACATACATAACATAATGCTTACATCAGTGTGACATTTCATTTTTTGGACTATAGATATGTCATATAACCTTGTCAAATGGAGCCCCATATTCATCATATGTCTAGTATTTTAAATTGGATGATTTATTTGGTTGCGTTAATACTTCATTGCTTGAATGCATAACCCCTTCTTACTGTCTTTCCAGGTCAAGGGAAAGGTTTCGACATAGATCTGGTAAACCTGATCTCTGATTCAGTGAGCATCCCTGTGATCGCTAGTAGTGGAGCAGGTACAGTAGAGCACTTCTCCGATGTATTCAAAAAGACAAATGCATCTGCTGCTCTGGCTGCTGGTATTTTCCATCGCAAGGAGGTAAAAGTTCTATTACTATAATATATTATGCCCATAAGTAGGTTGGAGTCGAGCCAAATATCTGGATATTTGAGTTCGATTCAAGAGAAAGAAAAGGGATTCAACCTTACAATCAAGTTCGTTTTTTATTGTTTAGGTTCGGCTTGAGTTTTGTTTGAAACTTTCTTGAATGTCCAAGTTAGATTGGAGCTAAATTGGTGCATTTTGAAAATTGACCAGAAAGCTTGTGAATAATGTGGAGATAGTTGGACCTATATAGAATTTCGAGCTAGAGTTAAAATTATCGAATCGAAACGAACTTTATGAACTTGATTCGTTCGAGTATTAGGCTGTTTTTTTTGTAGCTTTTAATTTGTTTGGTTTTGAGTCAATATTACAACTCTTGTTATATGGGTTTTCCAGGTACCCATTCAATCTGTGAAAGAGCACTTGTCGAATGAAGGCATAGAAGTCAGGACCCAAATCCCTGTCAAACAGGAAGTTAGTGTTTAAATCACTAGCAAGACTTCACATTCTACTCTTCCGATTTCTGCAATATTTGGCTCTAAATGAATTATCCTTGTTGTACTTTTATAGCAATAATTCTGTTTATGAATCAACCCAGGTTTAATCTCTGTAGACTATACTATATTAGGTAAAAAAGAGAGTAAATTATTCGAATATAGTTTGAATTTTTTGCCTTTTATTTTCTGCAGTCAGTCTACATTTATGTCTGTCAACTAGTGACATGTTCTATGATTTCATACACGTAAGTGAAAAGAAAACAAGTGAATTTCTTTGGGTAAGTAGATATATTTACACGATTCTCTACTGAGTTCAGGTTGATCCCGATGGCCATGCTAATGTCGTTGGTTTTTTACTCAACACCTGCGAGTAAGAAATTCATCACAATCCTTAGTCTCCACGGCTTTATTATATGATTAACCGCCTGCTGCAAATCTTCTTTTGTGGATCCACCGTTAGGAAATAACATTTTCTTCTTTAAAAACTTATAGTATTGACAACGCCTTTGTTAAATGTGCACATAATTGCTTTTCCAGTGTCTTTCATTCTCCGAGGAGCTGGTGCATCCCCATAAAGGTTTATATCAAACTTATACCCCTTCGGTAAAAGAAGGTTAAACCCCTCAAGCAAATGATTATGAGCTTCAAATAGTTCCTTCACTCGAACTAGTACAGTCCTAACATTAACCTTATTATCGTAAAGGTCTGACATGAGCTGATAAAACTGTTAAAAATATGTTTTTCATTTTGAAAAGTATCTTCCACTTTCATAATATAAGCTGCGGCATCACCCACTTCAATTCACTTGGTGCTGGGCCAGGAGGGGTTGTGTCTACTGAGTCCCTACTCCCTAGGCACTTCGTCTCTATCTCTCTCCATTTTTTTAGGAGGCTGGCCGCTGCATCGGCCCCTGCTTTGCCTTTGGCTTCTGCCTCTGCCTTGCGCACGGATTCTGTTTTTGCCGGGGATGGGCCTTGGTGGCCGCAGTCTAAACCGACTCAGTGGCGAGTCAGTGTCTGAGCTAGATGCGCGGTGGTATCTTGTTCTTCCATTTCTTAGGGAGAGAGTTATGCAGAACAAATGGCGCCAATTAACTGCTTCTTGAAAGCCCAATTTAGCTCGATTTTAGACAGTAATAAATAAAAAATGAAAAAAAGATGTGTTTTTAGATTTTTGGATAATAAATATCTATATATAAGGTCTCTAGTTTTCAGTAAAAAAAATTGATAAACACAACTACTTAATTTTTTTTTTTGCAAAATAAATCCTGAATTAATAAAATGAAACGTTTTACAAATAAAAGTCCTTCTTAATGAAATCTAATAAGAAAAAGGTCTGCATTGAAAAATCATAAGGATAGTCCTAATTTTCCAAATCAGGAACCTTAACGACTAACAAACACATACTTCGATACCATGAAGAAGACAAAATCTAAACAAAGAAAACAGAGCAACCACGAATAAGCTTCGATGCCGGCAAGAATACTGCAAGCTAATCGGATCAATGTAACCAATACTAAAACTTTTAAGAGTGATAGTCGCCAGGTAAGGGATTGAAGCGTCAACATTGGAGAATTGCCGGTTTGATCGTTCAAACAAAATTCATTTTGCAACCAATTATTTTATTCGTGGTCAATCTGGGCTGCTCGAAACAAGAAAAAGATTAGCAATGATAATGTTAACTCAAGCTCTATCATTAAGCACATTCTTCTGATTCTTTCTAGCCTAGATCATGCTAATGTCTTACAGAGAAAGCATTCGGGCAAGTTTATAAATGAAGGCTCTGTTATTGGCTGTGTGAATCAGTTTAAGCTCAGAAATAGACCCCTTTTTCTGAAATGGAAATGCCCTAAAACTGGTAGATATAAACTAAATGTTAATGGAAGTTGTACCTCTAATGGTGAAGCCGGTGGTGGAGCTTTGCTTAGGGACTGTAATGGCGACATTGTTGCTGGAGTTGGTAAGATATATGGTAAAGCCTCGCCGTTAATTGCTGAAAGTCGTGCTCTCTTAGATGGTCTGGTTTTGTGTGACAGAATGGGGATCAGTAGAGTTGACATTGATACTGATTCCATGGCTTTGGTGAGCTTAATTCAGTATGGTAACTCTCCTTGGTTCCTTGAGCCTTTGTTAAAGTGCTGTAGAACTTTTATCAAGTCATCAATGGTGTTGAAGCATGTTTTTCGTGAAGAAAATTTAGGGGCTGATTGGGTGGCAAAGGAGGTTTTGAAGAATCAAAGTGAGATGGAGTTTGATAGGGTGAATGCTCCTTCAAAGCTAAAAGCTATTGTTCTTTTGGAGAAGATGAACTGTGGCTACTTAAGACTTACAGACTAAGAAATTAGAGTTTGGGTGTTTGAAGGATTTGGGGAAGAAGAAGATTCTGTGTGAAATTAGGGTTTAGGTTCAGTTTCAATTTTTGTAATATTTACAATCAAGGGCTTGCTCTTGTTATTTTCTTCAATTGAAATCCCCTTCATTAAAAAAAACCAATTAAAACAAAAAGTTGTCGATAATTTGTATTTTGCACGTTCAGATTTCACAATATATAACTAAGTCTAATTATTTATATTTCGTGAGTTCAGAATTCAAAAATATGTTATTAAATGGAATTTGAAACATCGCAAATATAATATAAGTATATGGATAACAAGATTAAAAAACCAGTTGATTTCATTCAATATTACCTTAATTAGGAAATGGTGGGGCAATCTTGTAATTTTAGTTCTATTTAAGTATATTAACATTCAAAATTTTAAACTTAATTATCGTTTAATATTAATATTTATTTTAATATCAATAAACACTTCCAATGAGAAAAATGCAAGTAAATACCAACTCAACTATGTAATTACTCATTGGTATCCGTTTTTTTGGATAGTGTCATTTGGTACCTCAAATTTAAATTTGGACAAAAATATTCCCAACTATATATATTGGTTGCAGTGGTGTAGCCAGGATTTGATCATTGTGGGGTCATGGTTATTGTCGAAAAATAAAATAACAGAAAATAATTTTTTTTAAGCTTTTATCCATCATGTTTGTTTTTTTGCTTTGTTTGGTTAACTAGTGTTTTTTATTTATGAATCCTTTATGTATTTGTTATTTTTTTCAATATTTTGTCTATCTATAATCATGAACACCAAGGTTATCGAGCTTGACAATGCTGCCTCACATTTAGGTCTTTTTTTATCTTAGTCTTTTTTTACTTATATGCGTATAATGTGTGCATCTTGACACGTCTTTGATTGTGTTGAGATCTGTAGGATTCGAGAGACTGGAAATCTATGATATAATCAATGTTCTTGAAAGTGTTGGAAATCTATGATATAATCAATGTTCTTGAAAGTGTTAGAGACAAATATATGATATATTTAATGTTGTTGAAAGTGTTAGAGACAAATATATGATATATTTAATGTTGTTGAAAGTGTTAGAATAAGAGTCTTTTATTTTGATTTTCGAATTTAAGTTACTCGTTTTACTTTATATGATAAGGATTAGCGGAGGTTAGAACCCATGACCTCATGGGTTCCTAGCTCAACCTTTTCCACTGGGATAGGTTGTATTCTAGTATTTTGTGTGCTAATTAATCAATATATATATATATAAAAACCGTGGGTTCCTACGAACCCATGGAACCCACTGTGGCTCCGCGAGTGACTGGTTGGTACCTTCACCAGTACTAACCCGAGAGTTGTTTGAAAAACTAACCTGAGAGTTGTGCGCAACTCTCGCGATTTCCTCAGAGTTGTTACTCGTGAAATTTTATTTTAATAAAAAATTCAAAAAATATCATCAATGGGTCTAACTTTGTTCATCTTAAAAAAACAAAAGCGATGGTAATTTCATATATTTTTTCTGAGCTCCGGTTTGAGAGATATGAATCTTTTAAAAATAAAATAAAAAGCTTAAGTAAGAAAGATATACGTGGTTGTTGACGAAGGGTGAGGGTAGTTAGGGTATTAAAATAATGTTAGGGATTAAGTGGTAATTAAGTAGTTGAGATGGGTATTAAAAGATAATAGAACAAAACCTGAATACTAGATGGCAATAGAAGAGTTGAGTGAGTACTTTAGGTGCAATTTTCCTACTTCAAATATCATTTGGTATTTCTAACATATCTCCGCTATATTTTTATATAATACAAGTTTTTAAAGACGTTTTGTCTATTTTTTCTTTCGTTTTTAAATATTTTTCTCAAGTTACATACTTTTTTTACTTCAAGTTTGGATTGAATTAATAATAAAGAAATTACAAGGTCTCTTGAGAAATTTTACAAACATTCTTGGGCAATTTTACAAACATTTGAAAAATAGGCGGCATTAGTCATCTTCCTTAAATGACCAGCCCAAAAACAGAAAAAGAAACCCTAAATTGAAATACGAAGATAGCCTAGATTAAGGCTTTCCAAAAAAATGATGGCTTTCAGTTAGAAGGAGCATCAATTTCGTTAAAATCCAGTTGATTTCCAACTCTTAACAATTCCTTAGCTATCCAATCCGCACCATAATTTTGCTCCCGAAAAACATGATTGAGAACCATTGAAGACTTGATAAGCTTTCTACAACAGCTTAGGATTGACTCCAAGTACCAAATCGAGTTACCATACAGCAAGAGATTGAAAAGAACATTTGAATCAATATTAATGTCCACCTTCTCTATTTTGAGGCCACTGCAGAGCTTTAAACCATCAAGCAGAGCCCTGCATTTTGCAATGAGAGGGTTACCTTTATCATATACCCTGCTCAAACCGATAATGATGCTGCCTTTACTGTTCCGTACAAAAATTCCACCTTAAGTTACATACTTTAATCATCTTAAACTACTTTTTTTTGTTTTAATCTCTAATTTTACTATTATTATTTAAATTAAATTAGATCGACTCAAATACATATATATATATATATATATATATATATATATATATATATATATAATCTTATTTTTTGTTTTTTTTGTTTTTTTTCAAATTTGTTCAATATTTTTTCATTCCTATAAACTTATTTTGCTTTAGTTCAAATTATCTTTTACCATTACAATATTTAGTTTTTTGTTGAGATTCGAACTCCATTTATAACTTAAGTTCCAGGTAGGATAAAAAAATATTTTATTTCGTGGTATCTAATAAAAAAACCTTTTCGACCAAAAAAAAGGATAAAATGAGTTTATTAAAAAACACATAAAAAATAAAAATACAAAATTACACACGTAATTTTATTTTTGTTTTACAAATTTATTAAATTAGGTACTTGATTATTTTTGTAGGATTTGTAAATAAAATTTTCTGAACTACAGTTTATTTTAAACAGTGAATCATACCTTGTTATTATTTAAGTAGCTAGTCACTAATTTGCAAATCACCAACTTATTGTATAATTTGCAAAACCAAAATTATAAATTCCAACCAGCAAAATTAAATATAATATATAATTATATGTATAACTATAAATAAAATTTAAATGTTCAAAATTTCAAACTATCCAAATTATTATAACCAGAACTTCAACTAGTCACATATAATGAATACTAAATTTATTGAATAAGCGAATAAGTAATGAATTTTTCTAAAACATACACTGTATATATTGGTTGGATTAATTAGGATTCATGAGGATTTTAGACCTTAAGAATCCAATATAGTCTTGGTTTTAAGATTTTTACAATTATTATCAGAGTATACATGTTTATGGCTATACCACACAAACAAGTTTCTATTGTTTAAATTGTTTAAAGTTTTTTACAATAATATACACGTATGTTTATTTCTCCTAAAATTAATTGAGTTAATTGATTTAATTTTTCTTATGAAATAAAAGTCATTTCATGATCTCATTGTATATGAAATTTGACGTTTGATAACTCGCTTAGATTATGATTGAATAATATAGAAATACACGTTCTAGGTTTTGGATTTGAGTGTTTATTATATATATGTATGATTAAAATTTTATAGATTCTGATGTTTTGAAAGTTACAAAAAATTCTAATCAAGTAAAGAAATGTGGTTTTTGATTTTGAAAAAATAAAAAGGTTACCACAGTAAAATTGTTAAAGCCGCAACTATGTTGCATCACTCACGTGAGTTGTTTTAGAAACCAAGCTTCGTGGTTGCAGTGCCGCAACACAACCACATTAGAGTCACGTTGCCACAATACACACGTTGTTACTGCGACAATAGTCATACAACAGCTAACTTGTCGCATTGTTGTGTGACATCACTACAACATTGACCCACTAGATGTGGTCCAATATTTTTGTCGTGTTTCATTTTATGTGTATTTGTTTTCCCGAACTCTCTTTAGATTTGTATTAAACTACTAAAGTTTTAGATATGTTAATTTTTAGTCGATTTTTCAATATTTATAATGTTTATGTTTTAAGTATGTATTAATGTATGTTGTGTTAAATATTTATAAGATGTAAAATTATGTTATTTTATTATGGATACATTAAGTAATCATGTCGTAACACGAATGTATGGCCTTTGGGATAGGAGTGATAACCCATTTTGTTTGAGAACTTGGACTCTAAGATCTATAAAATAATGTTATGCATGCTTATGGATTGTTTGTTTTTATTT
Source organism: Limnanthes douglasii subsp. nivea (assembly GCA_036936605.1). Lineage (NCBI taxonomy): Eukaryota > Viridiplantae > Streptophyta > Magnoliopsida > Brassicales > Limnanthaceae > Limnanthes > Limnanthes douglasii. The sequence goes on from JAUPFV010000003.1 coordinate 137,408,269, forward strand.
TTAAGTTTAAAGTTTGAAAAATATTTAACTTTCTTAAGGTATTTAGACACTTGAGAGAATATTTTAGATCCGCAAAATTGATATGAATATTCATGGTATAATGAATTCAATATACATATATTTTTAGTTAAAAATGGTATTAGCTTGCATGATTTCCATATGAAAATTTATAAGCTTACTCTGGAACTGTAGGGTAGACTGGTCATTCTATTCGAGTGACCTATTTTATATGAGCCTTACAAGAATATGAGTTTGAGTGCTTATGGCCAATGATCAATAGTTTTGTGTGTAGGTCGTCCTATATGAAGACTATGCAAATATTTTTATGAGGATAACAAAACCATTGTATGATATCGTTCATGCGTTCACACACCACATACCCATACACAAATAGATTTCATTATGGATTGATCACGTGAAAATATATCATGATACCCTAAACTAACCCACAAGAATGTTTTAGCTATTTTCCTTTTAAAAGAGATGGTAGCTAGAATTAATATACAATGCATTGGTGTCTAACTTCTCTAATAAGGATTATGACGAGTAATCTTAAATGAATGCATATTAAAGCTTATAACTTTGTTAAAATTTAGTTTATATGTCAACATATACTTGGATTTAATAAAACCACTTCATTATTAAGTGTTTTATTTTCTTTGATTGTTCAACTATTGACACTCACTTAAAAAGCATTATTCAGGTCACCTTTCTGCCAGAGGATAATTTTAAGAAGTGGATGCATAAGATTATGCTCAAGTTGGAACTAATTAACAGACCATAGGGCTAAAAAAGATAAAACCATCTTTTTATAGAGTGAAGCACTCATGATAAAATGGTGTACTTTAAAAGGTGGATCGCCCCAACATCTCAGTCACAATGTGTTGTAGAAAAAGTCTTGTATGTATTTTTGAGTTCTTTATCTACAGAGATGAAGTATGCTAAATACCTGTTTGCTTATTTAGAGAATTAGTTTGTGAATTTTCCTGATGTTGAAATTAAGGGTTTGATAGGGAATATAACGATAATTAAGTTTAAAGGACATGAGAAAGTGAGAGAGACTATTATGGAAATGACCAATATTCATGGTACGTTAAATACACTCAACATGGAGCTTCCAAAGCCATCTAATGTCTTAGATATTAATGTCGATTCCTAGTGCTTCAGTTTATTTTATATAACTCATGACTTCCAATATGTGAGGACATTAACAATATGATCGTGAGTCTTGTACATGATGAAGAAAAACATGTCCTGACAAACAAAGAGGCCAACATGGTTAATATCGATAAATGTGGCGGTAAGAATAAATGAAATGTGACTTCAGTTATAACTTAACATACTACAGGTTTATATTATAGGTCACATGAGACTAACCCTAAGAACGCGGAGGAAAAAAAAGACATTAATGCATGTTTTCACTACAATAGTCCAAATCACATGTAAAAGGATTCCGAAGCCTAAAAAGCCTATATGAGTAAAAAAATTAAACTTAATTCTAGTATAAGTTGAGAAGTTGATTTAGTAAGTTTCAAATGACACATAGTTGATTGATACAATATCTTCAAGTCACGTTTGTGTTTCTTTACACGATACACTCCACATATGAAGATTTTTTGGTAAGGAGATTTCATTTTATATTGCTCAGGGTAAGCTTACCTTATAAATGCATATATAGTTTTAAGTTGGATTTACCTAGTGGTGTGGATTATTTTCGACTGAGGGTAATTTGGTCAGGTGTTTTGTGGTGTTTCAAAGATATTTGATGTTTGGGTGTTTTGTAGTGAGAGATTTAAGCTGCCTGGTTGTATTAAATGTTCATTACCCTCATTAATGAAAGTGGTTGGGTATTTATACCCTTAATTATGGGCCACATGGGCTTTCGGGTCAAACTTATGAAACCGGGTCGAGTTCAAAAACTCATTAGTTTATTAAGCAGATTAGCAATTAGCTTAGTCAAAAGGTGATTAGTTTTTAGTACTTTTGTCTAGTTCGGATTGTTCAGTGGGTGGCTTTTGTCCGAATTTACCCCTGTCCGGTTTCTTTAGTGAGTGGTGAAAATTTCCGGACTCATCACCTAGTATGAATTTTTTTAGGAAAAATGTTTTGTTTGTACCTTCTTATACTTTTTATAATATTAACTTATTTATTGGATAAAATTGGTTATATTTTGGAAACGAAAATTTTACATTATCCTATTACAATCGTTGTGATGGTATGTATGTAATAAATATTATAATTTTTTATATAGAGTTAACGATATTATCAATTATCATATTACTATGAATGTATCTCACAAAATTACTTCGGATAATTTAACATTTTCCTGGCACATATGTCAAAGTCATATCTCAAAAAATGAATTTACAAAACTATTATTAATGGTCTTTAAGGCCATCTTGATTACACCAAGTTTGAGACATGTATTTGGTGTATAAAAGGAAAATAGGCCAAAAAATATAATTTTAAGTATTTCATGCAACATACATCTTAAAGTTAATCTTACATACATGTATCATTTCCTACAGTTTTATGGAATGACCAAAGATATTTTAGTTCATTTATAGAGGAATACTTACGACATGGATACCTACTCGCTTCATGGGAAATATGAGGAAATAAACAAGTAAAAATCCTTGATGGATGAGGTTTAGTTATAATTTGGTAGGGGGATTAAAACCATCAGGTCAGACCATGACGGTAAATATTATGGTAGGTATGATGGTACATGTGAACAACATCCTCGAAAGTTTGCTTCAATCCTAGAGGAGCATTGGGTTGATCCTTGATCCACCATGTTAGGAATGCCTACTATATATGGTGAACTTGAGCAAAGAAATCACACATTACAAGTTTGTTCATACATGTTACTCATGCCATTATATTGGGAATAAATTAAGTACATATAACCTTAACGTAGTTCGTACTACTACAACAACTAAAATACCATTTGAGCTTTTTAAAGGGCTAAAACCCAACTTAAAACATCTACGTGTATGTTGATGCCCAAGTAAAGAAAATATTTATAGGCCGAACGAATAGACGTTGTAACTCAAAACATGTAACTATTATTTTATAGAGTATTCAGACCACTCACGAGGGTTTAAGTTCTATTCTCCCGCTACACGTTCAATTGAGGATACATAATTTAAAGAGAAAGCAGATAACCATATTGTTTAAAAAATTTGGAATCCATTTTTTTAGCATCTTTCATCTTAAGAGGAATGTTTTAGCATTATTCTTGATGATCAAACTCAAAAACCTCAAGTAATTATCGAGCTTCCATTGCGTATATCTAATTGAAAGAATGACTAGTGCTTAAGGATCTCTTCACTATGCGTCATTGAGATTCAGCCTTAGTCTTTACTAGACTTTTATGAACCTAAAGTGCTCCATATATGACAAGACTATTCCAAACACGACTAGATACAAAGTGTTAAGGAACCAAAGTCTTTCAGACTCCTTCACAAGTATGGAATGTTGATCTATACCATATGATATCCGATTTTTGAACGTCCTCCCAGGTACTGGAGATATTATCCACAACAATTCTAAATAAATTTTCACTCATAGACTATGAAAAATTCATAATAAAAGTACAAAAAAACATAAAACTTACTTTGAAAAATCCATGTGCGAAAATAAATGAAATTATCATTTTTTATCTGGTCTCCTAGTTTCCTGAGAAAAAAAATAAATTGTTTTTCCATATTTTATTATAGTAAAGGAAAATAAATTCTCCCGTCCCGAAATTTTCATCATCGCTATTTTTTTAAAACTAAAATGTTTATAAAGTCATTAACATTAAAATTCAAGCGTTCAACACAAACTAACTTAGAAAAATCTAAGTTTCTATAAAGAAATCTAATAAGTCTAATCTAAAAAGAAACCAAAGATAAAATTCTAAAATATTTGTGGAAACACGACTTCATGAGTGTGAGTGTCCAAATAGATTTCATCAGCTACAAAAAACCAAATGTCAACATTAGTAGGAATATAACAACCCTTTTTTATATTATAATATTTCTTATTAATATAAACATACATGAGATCAGATATACTGACTGTCTTGTTTAAACTTAGTAAACTCCTTACAAAAGTGAGATAATACTTATTGTTGGAAAAATTACATTTTACACACGGAGTAAAAAATGCACAAAGCTTCACTAATATGTTGTTATAGTTATTAGAAACTGTTTTGCAACTGAACATGTATCGCAACGATTATCTAACATGATTCCGTTGCAAATTTGATCCGATTAAAAATAGAACGTATCATAGAAAACATGTTGCAAATCTGTTGGTAAACGTAATCAAAATGAAAAAAAAACTACACACCTATCCAATAAATTCTAAATTTCATAATAAAAAATACAAAATATCACAATTTTCTATATAATTTACATGAATATATTTAAGATTATATATGAACTACATAACAAAATCATTCAAAAATAATAATACCGCAATTAGAGCAATATATATGTCTTTGAGCTGAAACCAATTTCAACAACAAGAAAATACTAGCACACATTTCCAATGCTATAATCAATTTGGATTCAGCCCTCTGAGATGCACTAGAAACTTAAGAGTAATAAAAAATAATCTAATAGACTTCTTTCTCTAATTCAAAACTCAATATAGGAAAAAACATGATATTAAGCTAAAATATTATAATGCACTTCTTTCACATGTTAACAAAATTCAATATTATAAAGCACTTCTTTCATGTACTAAAAAAAATCCGATAACATCATTCTTTTTATAATAATCTTAAAAGAGTCCACGACCTCGCAAAGTACTGGGAACAACTGATGTAACTAATCCTATTATGTAGGGGATACATGATTTTTTTTACCATTATCTTCAATATTTGAGTTTTTTCTAACTTTCCCCACCCTCACATTTGTTATTTGATACCAAAACGATGATTAATGAGAAACAAGAGTAGAAGGGGACCCTAAGATAAGAAATTTTGTTGTGATTTTTACAACTTGGAATCAATATCATAATGCTTAAGAAATTACAGATGAACCCAAGGTTTATGAATCAAAATACAACTCATGCAAATGTTCTTGGGCTACATAAGCGGTATAAAAGCCACAACGTGTAAATCAAGTCAACAAACACACACAAACCAACTGATTTAGACTACATAAAATACAAAAGTACATGACTATGTGTTGCACAAGTCAATATAGACACAATATCATGATAATACAAACTAAAGTTACATAATAGACAGTAGATGGTCAACTATATGCATATGGAGTCACACATATGCAATACAGACCAACACAACAAATACAAAAATGATAAAAGTTTCTCCATTACTTGAATCTATGCGTAGACCGTCGGCAAAAATAAAAGTTTCTCCATTACTTGAATCTGAGAAGAAAAATGATATTATCAATTTCAATATATCAAATTCATATAAAGATTTTAACTTAACATTCCCGAAACCAACATAAGCTTAGAAAGTCAAAATTGACTTATACAGTCGAATATGAAAGATTATCAAGCTATAAAAAATCATGTGACTTTCTTTTAGTAATAATTCTTTTACAATTACAATTAATAAAACAACATAAGAATGCTTGCCAAAATTATGTTATCAATTAATCTATTTCTTTGGAGATTCCACATAATACTAAAAGAGAATATCATTAGACCATTTCTAATAATAGGTTTCTGAGAGATCTTGTCAAGGCCTATAGACATTTATTTATTTACAGATTTACCATATATCTTCTAACCGTTAGTTTACTATTTTGGAGACTTTTAATGTAAAAATTTAAATTCAAATAATTTCAATATTTTTATCTATTCATCTCTCTATTTTTTATTACTCTACCTCACTCTCTTAATATTTAAAATATTATATTATAATTCTAAATTTATTAATTCTAGTAATAAATAATTTAATATATAATAATAAAAAATATTAATATTTCTTTGTATATTTTACATGATTATTCATTTTTATTTATGATAAATTAATATCTATGATTTAGAGAATATAATTTTTTTTGTAAATGATTTCATACATGTAAGTACATTAATAACATTATATTATTTTGATTTTTTTAAAAGTTTGTAATGTTTTTATAATTCTTATAATTTAATCTTATAGTTTATTTTAAAAAAATTAATATTTATGTATTTGTTTTCGGTAATTTATAAATCAATTTATTATTATAAATTATATCTCTATTATAATTACATGTAAATTTTTATTATAGATTTTTTTTATTAATATTAACTTTATATTATAGATTAAACTTTTTTATTAATTATAAATTTAGTTTTTGTTAAATATAAATTTGTAATTAGAATCGACTTATACCTATTTTTCTCTCATCTTTATATATATATATATATATATTCGATTTATCTCTCTATCATAAGATACTTTTTTTTTACCTTTTTTTTTTATTTCTTTCTTTAGCTCTTGATCATATAGAGAAACAACACCTACTTGTTATTTGAGATCGAATTAATATGATAATCATGAGAATCCACATATACTTTTCTCTTCGAAATCTAGCCACTAGGTCGGATCGTGGCTAGTTACATGTATTATATCACAATAAATAATGGAACTCTTTTTTCATTACTGGACCATTATATCTCTATCCACCATGAAACAAAAAAACCTAATTTTTTTTCGCATAACTCATATCATATTAACACCGGGCATTTAGATCGCTAAAAATTAAATAAAGATAAAAATATAGTGTGCATGATTTGTGAAGTACCAAATATATAATTGTGATACATTATACAATCAAGTGAAGCTGTGATGTGCGTTCATGTTGTACAAGTTCATCTTTTAATCTCTTTGCACTATGTCATGTATAAGGTATGATAAATCCTAAAGCCTTATATATAATAAGATTTAAAAATTATAACTACGAGTCCGTTACTAATGAGAAGTCTTGAAATATAATTATAAATATAGTGAAACAATAATGACAACCTGTATCTGTTAGATGAGGATGCTGAAAACAAAGATGGAAAAAAGTAAAATATCTGATAAAGAACATGAGATCTTTTTGAATGACCTATTTTAATGGAAAAACTTTATATATTGAAATTAGTTTGTCAAATTGATGATAAAATACATGAACATTCTAGTGAAAATTAGACGATGGTCATTAGACGAGGATCCTTAGACGAGGGTCCTGATGAGGATCCTTTCGAATTCTGAAAAAACCAGTTATGTCAATTAATGAGTTAAGAATGACTTTGGAATAATGGGTCTTAATTTAGAGTTCATTACTCTTGTGGCTTTTATTTTCTTTAGTGTTGAAGTCTATATAAATCCCATTAGCTCCTTTTTGTAATATCCAAAAAATTAGAGAATTATAAAGAACTGTAGAAGAAGTAAACACTATGTATATTTTCTCTCTTTAATAAAATGATTTGCAGAAGGTCCGGAGACGTAAGAACAATTGGTTGAACACCGTAATTAATTTGTATGTGTTTTTTTTCACTCTTTATTTCATGTATTCACTAAATGGAATGTTTCAAATTTTCTTAAAAACTGGTATCAGCGCCATGTTGGTGGTAAACTCTATCCATTTTTACTTTGAGGAATTGTCATAAAGAATCCATATGAAGTCAAATTTGAGTGAGAGCAATGGATACAGATGAAAGAAAGGTGAGACTCGAGAAGTTTGATGGTGTTGATTTTAGATTTTTGAAGATGCATATCGAAGATTATTTGTACCAAAAAAAACTGTATGAACCTCTAAGAGGGTATGAAAGATGAAGACTGGAATATTCTTGACAGACAAGCCCTTATAGTTATTCGATTAAAGTTATCATGCAATGTTGCTTTCAAAATCGTAAAGGAAAAGACCATGGTTATTCGATTAAAGTTATCATACAATGTTGCTTTCAACATCGTAAAGGAAAAGACCATGATAGGTCTTATGAAGGCTCTCCCCCGTATGTATTAGAAGCCATCAACATGTAACAAAGTTTACTTCATGAAGCGGTTATTTAATTTGCGGATAACAGAAGGAGTATCGGTAGCTCAATATCTCATTGAACTCAATATAATTATAACCTATTTGGATTCAATTAAAATTAAATTTGAAGAATAAGTACGAGTATTGATATTTTTGTCTTCTTTACCAAAAAATTAGAATGCTACTGTCACGGTTGTGAGTAGCTCGTTTGGAAGCAATAAGTTCAAATTTGATGATGTTCATGATTAAGTTCTCATTGCAGAAATTTTGATGAATAAAGTCGGGTGAATCATCAAACTCTTCAGTTTTTCATACAATGTAAAGAGGAAGAAATTTTACTAGAGGGAATGGACACGACAAATTTAACTACCGAGATAGATCAAGAGACGAGAAGTCCAAGTCGAAGAATCTCAAAAAAACTTGAGCGGTCGAAAACTTTTCGAGTGTTGGAACTATAGGAAGACCGGGAACTACAAAATTAGTGCAAGACATAACTAAAATACTAAGATGAAAAGACAGAGGAAAATATCACTTTAGAAGGAGATAATGCATTAATGTGTTTTTTAGAGAGCATAAAAGAGTCTTGGGTGTTAGACTATGGGGCATCATTCCAAGCTACTTCGAAGAAATAAATATTTGAAAGATATATCCCTGGAAAATGTGGAAAGTTATACCTTGGTGATGATCAAACTTGTTATATTATTGGTAAATGTGTAAGGAATATTAAGTTGAATGAGCCAATTTGGGAGCTTAAAGTTATGAGGCATTTTCCCTACTCGAAGAATAACTTAATCTTAATAGAGAACTTGCCTAGCGAATGCTACACTACGATATTCCATAGTGGTAATTGGAATATTTCAAAGGATGCAATGATGGTTGCTCGCGGATACACGATTTTTAATTGCAGTTGTAACATCGAACGAAAATCCCAATATGTGGCACCAGAGACTTGGCCACGTGAGTGAGAAAATGATGAAAATTATGCACTCAAAGGGAAAACTTCCAGTTCTACAATCCATTGACATAAATATGTACGAATATTTCATACTTGGAAAACAAAAATTGGTAAACTTTCAGACAAGTAGCAGAACCCCAAAAAACGAAAGGGTAAAGCTTGTTCACTCTGATGTTTGGGGACCAACAATTGTTTAATCTATTGGAAGGAAACACTACTTTGTGGGTTTTACCTATGATTACTCTAGAAATGTATGGTTTTACTTTTTAAAGCATAATTTTGAAGTGTTTGAGGTTTTTAGGAAATGGAAATCTATGGTTGAAAATAAGACATGTCTGAAGATTAAAAGGCTTAAAACTAAAAATAGTGGTGACTATCAAGACACCAGATTGAAGAAGTTTTGCTATGAACACGAGATCAGAAGAGAGAGAACTATGTCACATACGTCTCAATACAATGGTGTTGATAAGGGTATGAACCAAACATTGATAAAAAAAGCCAGAAGCATTCTAGTTATGGTAGATGCAGTCAACACATCAACTTACTTGATTAATCGAGGCCCAATGGTTCCATTAGAGTATAAAATACCATAAGAGATATGAAGTGGAAAAAGATAAAACTATCACATCTAAAAGACTTCGATTGTGAAACATACGTTAATATCAATGATCAAGGCAAGAATAAGCTTGATCCCAAATCTAATAAATGTATTTTTATCGACTATGGCGAGAATGAGTTTGGATACCGTATTTGGGAGGACAAAAAAGAAAGATGATCCATAGAAGAGATGTGATTTTCAATGAAAGAGTGACGTAAAATTATATGCATAAAACTGATGCAAACGACTCAGAGCAGAGTGGTCTAGTAGTTTCATACGCAGAAGATAGTCTAAGATAGTTTTGTGGCAGAGCCGATAGTAATAAGTCCTCAACTAGAAGAGCTAGTTGGAATAAGAAATGCACAACATTTCAAATTTCTACAACCTCCTTCTCTAGCTTCTGTATTCAAAAGGTCTACTCGATCTCATGTACCATACAAGAGAGTTTTGAAGTATTTAGTACTAGTTGATGGAAGGGAACTTGAACGGTATGAAGAAGGTTGTAGACATGGGAACTAACTTAGTTACCCATGGGGAAGAAGTCACGCCATAAAAAATGGGCCTACATGGTAAAAGATGAGCATGATGGTTCTAAGAGATACAAATCTCCACTAGTTGCCAAAGGATTCTAGTAAAAAGAAGGAGATGATCACGTCGATAATAGTTCTGAGTATTGTTGTTATTAAAAAACTTTATCTTGAACAGTTAGACGTGAAAACTGCATTTCTTCACAAAGATTTGAATGAAGAGATATACATACATAAGCCAGAAGGTTTGTTAAAAAAAGTGAAAAAAATAAAATATGAAGGCTCAAGAAGAGTTTGTATGGCCTAAAACAAGCCTCAATGTAGTGGCACATAAAATTTGACGGGTTCATGTACAAGGAATATTTCCATAAGTGAAATGCTGACCATTCTTGCTACTTCACAAGATGTAAGTCCAGTAATATCATCTTGCTCATTTAGGTTTATAACATGTTAGTGGTAGGTTCAGATATTGATAATATTAGAAGGTTGAAGTAACAATTATCAAAGGAATTTGACATAAAGTACTTGCGTCAAGCAAAGAAGATTCTTGGAATGAAAATTACAAGAGATAAGCATAGAAGAATTTTACAGTTATCTCAGTCTGATTATATCAATCGTCTTTTGCAGAGATTTAACATGTGTGATACTAAGCCGGTTAACACATCTTTAGCAAGTATCTTTCACTTATCCAATGATCAATCATTTCAAATGGACGAAGAGAAATATATAATGACTAAGGTTTGTTATGCCTTAGTTATTGAGACTTTGATTTATATGATGGTCTGTATGAAACCAGACACTGGTCATGCAGTGGGAGTTGTTAGTAGGTTTATGTCTAATCTAGGAAAATATTATTGGAAAGTAGTAAAGTGGATTTTAAGATACCTACAAGACACCATAAAATAATATTTGTACTTAGAGAAGGGTGAGTTAAAAGTATAAGGCTACGTAGATGCATACTTTAGATGAGAATTCGATCTCCGGAAATGTACCACCGGTTATATATTTACTTTATAACTGTTAGTTGGATGTCGTAGTTACAAAATATTGTCATGTTATCCACTAAATAGTTTGAATATATGAGAGATTAAAGTTAGTAAAAAGATGATACGACTTCAAGGTTTGTTAACTAAGTTATGATTTAAACAAGAAAATAATATTCTGCACAATGATAATCCGAGTGCAATACACTTGGCGAAGAATTCAACATTTAAATAAAAAACCAAGTATATTGGACTTCGTTATCATTTTATCAGATATTTATTGGAAGATATGATGTTAATACTAGAGAAAATCCCATGAAGAAAGAATCCAATATATGCGTTAATAAAGATAGTAGTTATCGATAAACAGTACTTGTGTTCAACTTTAGTTGGACAACAAGAGTAGTTATACAAGAAAGATCTGTTGCATAGATCAAGGTATGAAGACATACTATAATTAGTCTTCAAGGGGGGTATTTTTAGAAGAGGGTCCCGATAACGAGGGTCATGAAAATGAGGGTGTCGTGAAGACGAGGGTCATTAGATAAGGATCCTTAGACGAGGGTCCTTTAGAATTTAAAAAAAAATATGTTATTGTTAATTATATAAACTGGTAATAACTTTCAAATAATGGGTCTTAAATCTAGAGCTAATTATTCTTTTAAATGTTTTTTTCTTCAGTGTCGAAGTCTATATTAACCCCTTTAGCTCTCTTTTGTAATGTATCCAAAAAATTAGAGAATTATAGAGAGTTGTAAGAGAGGTAAACACTATGTATATTTTCTCGCCTTAATAAAATGATGTGTAGAAAATCTAAAGACGTAAGAAAAATTTAATGAACTCTGATTTCAATTTGTATATATTTTGTTTCGCTGTTATGTCATGTCTTCATTAATCTCGTTTACGGGGAACGTTGCGATTTTTATCAACAATACATTTTTAAGAAAAACTTGATACAAACGTTACACTAATGAATGAATGACCAAACCCCATATCTCTTGATACAAATGTTCCATTAATGGATGGATAATGATGATTGACCAAACCCCATAATCTCGCGTAGTATAATGATCACTAAATATGTTGCAGAAATCAAATTTTCAAATTTACATTCTATCCAATTCTTTTATGCCATCAAACTAAAGATTTTCTATATACATAGTATGACCACAGTTCTAATCGAACCCTAATGTCTATATTCCACGTAGCAAAAATTCTGTTAAATATCCATAACAAATGAATTACATAAAAATTACTTAACCCAAGAATCTCATACAATTCTCTATATCCACCACCAAACCGTAATCCTGGACCTATTCCATACCCTTTCGTAGCATCACTACTTCTAACATAATTAATCCAATTCATAATTAAACCTTGTAATAAAAAATTGAAACCTCTAAAACTCCTAACCAATTCCAAAAATCTTCTTCACCTATTTTACAACAAGTAAACCACCAAAGCTCACTAATTATTTTATCCATAATTCGATTAAACTCAAATCTGACCTAAATTTAAATAATAACATATAAACGGAAACGATATCTCATTTTCACAAAATAAATAATGAAAAATTTAAGAAAATTAAAACCAAATTGATGTATTCGAGATGAACATGTGTATCATTAAATCACCTTTGGTGCAATCTCTATAGCTTAATTTGATTAATGAGTGAGACTCATGGTTAATAACTTTGGAATTCAGTTTTATATTGAAACTCTGATGTCTAATTGGATTATCTGATCCTTGAAGATCTTTTCAAGACACTACAAATTACATTATATAAAAAACATTAGAATCTGATATGCATATTTAAAATAAATATGATGTTTTCATGTTCTCTTAAAGTGAACTACAAAGCCTCTGCGGTCATTGATAGCAAGATGATCACCACTTTTATCACATTCGTCGACTAGAATTATATCAACTACAATAGGAAACATGAGAAAACAACCCTTATGTTCTCTCCTAAAACTACAGTTGTGGGGTTTTCATAAACCAAGCAACCCTCCCCTTTTTATAATACAAATTTAAGTTGAAAGCCTTTTTATTCATATTTATAGAATTTTTTATTTCTCCACCCTTAAAACAAAATACTCACTAAATCAGTATATTAACATAATTCAGTTTATGTAAAAACATAATCGACAAAGATTTTAAAAATATACCATCACCATTACCACATAAATAAAGTTAAATATTATAAATAAATCCTAAATTATACTAAAATAGAGTCTATAATAAGCACTTGTGCTTTAATTTCATTATTAAAATCATTTTCTTCATGATTAATGGCTGATTTTATATTATTAATATTTTTGTTCTTATAAAAAAAGGAAATAAAGAGTTCACAACAAACCTTCGAAAACAAGAAGAGAGAAAAGAAACTAGACTCGAAATATTTAAATGCAGATAATGAACAAATAAAAAATGTGATAAAAATATGAAGAGCGTAACAATAAAAGGTTTCCTAAAGCATGCAAAAGAGGGAGAAGATAACTACTTATACTAAAATGTGAGTTCATACAAAGTTTTTTAAAATAATGATTCAGATTATATTATAGATAAACAGTTAAGATCAAAATGCATCAAATGACTGAGAAGAAAGGAGAGCAAGCGTATACATGAGTGAAATTAAATGTAGGGAATACAATTCATTCACAATATTTAAAAGAAGAACAATCTTTGCAAAACCAATTTCCTGCATCGTCTCATGCTAGTTCTCCCCTTCATATATTAAAAAGAACAAAGCTTACTCTTATATACCAATAGGTAGTCTAAAGAAGATCATACAAAACAATTCGAAACATTTGATTTTAAAGTAAATTTATTTAAACGTACTCCTAGTTTCAAATTAAAATTTATACTTACGATATTACCGGTTACTAGTAAATAAAAAATATAAAAAATTACTTTTACGTGTAACTTTTTTTCTTCAATAAAATATAACATTTTTTCATTATATGTTTGACCAAAATATTTTTAATGGGACAATTATAAAATCATCAAAACTCAAGTCTTAGTAGTCCAGATGTAATTGGCTAAGTAATTCAGCTCAATAAACATTAATGAGTTAGGAACCTTCAACATCAATTAAGCTACGACAGTTTCAGAAAAAATGAACACAACACAACACGTATCCTGAATAATAAAAAAAGTCTAATAAAAGAAGAAATCAGTGTTGATAAATTATCTGGTTCATAAAGGCCTATTATATTTTTTCTTAAAATTAATAAAAACCAAATAAAAAATACAATAATTTATAAAAATTTATTTTGAAAGCCATGTATTAAACTATTGATTCAAATTTGGTATCATAGATTAAATTAATTAAAAATAAATAACATCTTATATTATTTTTTATATTTATAATAAAAAATGAGTAAAAAAATAAATAATTGAATATTTATTTTATTATTATCATTATATTGTTTTTTCTTGTATAATTTTAGGGTGAAGTTATTTCTCTATAATATTTATTATTTTCCCCAAATTTTGAATACTACTCCACTTTGTTATTTCCTCCGTAAAGGAAATACATAAAGTACTTTTTGTTTAATTTTACACCAAATACCATATCTATTTTATTTATCTTCTTTCTCCAGAAACCACTCAAACACCATATCTACCTAAATCTAATATAAGTAGACAACTTTCAAATTAAAAATCTACTAAGTTATTCTCTTCTAACCCAAAAAAAATCATAGCCATCACTCGAAGCAGTCTCTCGAATTCCAAAGGTAAAAATTTGAAATTAATTTTCTATTTAAATTTATGGGTTTGGATATCGAGTTCCAAGAACTCATTTTTTCAAAATCGAGTTACAGGAGAAATGCATCTAATTCTGAACCATCATCTTAGAATTAGGTATTTTTTTAAAAAAATGCATCTAATTTCGAGATGCTAGCTAAGAATTAGATGCGTTTTTTATTTATAAAAAGACACATAATTCCGGGATGCTGGCTAGGAATTAGATGTGTTTTCTTAATAAAAAACACATAATTCAGAGATTCTGACTCAGAAGTATATGCATTTTTTTTATAAAAAAGCACATATTTCTGCGATGCTGGCTCGTAATTAGGTGTTTTGAAATTGAACCTACAAAATCGGGATTTTTGAAATGTGTTTTTTTTTGAAAATGGATATTCATGTTAGATAAATGTAAAACTAAAATACGAGATAATTACCTTCTTGGTTGATTGAGTGATTTTTTCCGGTATTGAATATTTGGTTTGAGTGTCTTCCCCTTCCATGAGTAATCTTTAAGAAATTTGAGATTTTTTTATTTTTAGTGTTTGATTTAAAAGCTAAGTCATATATATATATTGGCTTTAATTTGGTTTAATGATGTGTTTGTTGGTATGAGAGTTGGCTTGATGATGTGTTTGTTGGTATAAGAATTTCATAGTCACACCAAATTATAAATTAAATGATAATATGAAAACAATTTGATAAAACAAGTGATTTTTTTTTTGAAAATATGAAAAAAAATAAAAAATAAAACAAAAGAAATAGCACCGCCCATAATTTTATATTGGTATTTAGATCCAAATTTAGTAATAATAAAATATAATTTTATATTAACGGAACTTATTTTCCATACACATACACTAATAATTTAATATTCAAAGGCAGTTGACTTCGATAGTGCAGTGCGCAGACAATGTTGGGTTAAAAAAAGAAAGAAATCAAATTTTTAAAAAGAAGACATACATATATCCAAATGAAAATATTATATAAACGATTCGGTTGATGGAATCGATCACGACCTATATTCTTGAATCTTTTACATAAATTTACAATCATATAATTCAATCTTTACGATTGAGTCATATTTATTGATATGGTCCTGCTTCCTGACAGCTGCAGCTGCAGTTGCGGTTCATATTATTAGGCCCGGTTTTAGGTGGGTGGTAAAAAGCGGTCTGTTATACGAAAAAAGACCATGCTAATTAACTCTTTTGTTCGTACGTTTGGAGTGTGCATGCATGTGGGATACTATACACTATCACTACGTAATCTGTTATTTAGTCCGTAAAAGCTAAAACAAGAAAAACAACAACTATTACTCTTGTAATATTCATAAAACCAAAGAGGATTTAAAAAATAGAAGTACATCATTGCTTCGTTAATATATATAAGAACGTTCTACTTCAATAGTAGTAGATCCAGTTGAAAATAGTAGTAACATTTTTTGCATACTTGTTTCTATGGCAATGTACTACCAATACCACCACCTCCACCGGCTCCACCACCAAACCCACCTCCAGATCCCCCACCAAGTCCACCACCAAGTCCACCACCGCCACCACCACCAAAACCTCCACCTCCTCCAGCCCCACCGCCAAGTCCACCACCTGATCCAGCTCCTGCACCAAATCCACCACCAGAACCAAATCCTCCACCCGCTCCACCACCAGCTCCTCCGCCTCCTCCGAATCCTCCACCTCCACCTAGTCCACCGCCACCTCCGAGTCCACCCCCAGCTCCACCACCAGCTCCTCCCCCAAACCCACCTCCAGATCCGCCACCTAATCCACCTCCACTACCGCCACCTAGTCCACCTCCACTACCACCACCACCACCTAGTCCACCACCACCGCCAAGTCCACCACCTGCTCCTCCACCACCACCTAGTCCACCGCCAGCTCCTCCACCACCACCTAATCCACCACCACCGCCAAAGCCACCTCCCCCACCGAGACCACCACCACGACGGTGGTAGAAGTTTTTCTGATCACGGAAAGAATCCTTTTGAACTCCGAGGTTTCTGGCAGTAGAAATGGAACAAGCAAGAGAACCAAGAAGCAGCAGAAGAAGAAACTTTGAAGTGTTCATCTTCCTTTTTAGTTTAAAGTATTAAAATGGTTTTTGGATGTGGGAACTAGTAATGAAAAGAGAGTGTTTATATAGAGACATAAAAAATGAGAAGGGTCGAAAAAGTCTTGGTAACATTAATTGTTGCTCATCTTCTCATCTAAACACCATGTTGGTGCACTTAATGAAAATTCTAACTGTCTCCTTCAAGACAGAAAGACTCAAGAAAATATACTACCCAACCATACCCCACCTTGGCCCTCTTGCTTA
Source organism: Limnanthes douglasii subsp. nivea (assembly GCA_036936605.1). Lineage (NCBI taxonomy): Eukaryota > Viridiplantae > Streptophyta > Magnoliopsida > Brassicales > Limnanthaceae > Limnanthes > Limnanthes douglasii. The sequence goes on from JAUPFV010000003.1 coordinate 137,425,395, forward strand.
TATGTTTTCATGGCTGTACTCCGATTAAACCTAGGTTGGCCCATCTCGGTTTTCATTTTTAATTCTCCGGAATTGTGAATAGTGTATGTTGTGTCAACATATATAATTCTTCAACCATTTTTTAGACTCGGTATCTGACAATGCCGCGGTCAAGTTCTAGTGAGCGAAGGGGTGTTAGTTATATGTCTCTACGAGAGCTTGATTGTTTGATCCAGTGGTTCCGATTATTTATATAGGTTCCGGATTTTTTTCGAAAGGAGTGTGTTTTTCGGCGTGGATCTCAGTGAAAAAGTTTAGCGGATCGCTTAGGACTTGATGACCGTCTCTACTCGAGACCCCGTTAGTCTGCCGGAGTTATCTTGGTTTTTGGATAACGTTTGGTAAAGGAAAAAAAATGTTATGTAATTTTTTTATGATGACTAAAAATAAATTAATGCATGTATGTTTTTTTTTTTAAATAAAAATAATAATGCATATATATATATATATATATATATTTATTGAAAAAGATGTTATGTTATCTGTATTACCTCGTGAAATATTGGTCGGGGAGTTGCCAAAAAATTTAAACCTCTTTAAGATGAAGGAATATGATAGAACTCGTGACTCCGAACACTATATTGAACAATTTATGAATGTTAGGTTAAGCTTTGAAGATGATGAGAAGCTCTTCTGTTAGGATTTGTTTTTCATAATTTTCAAGGATAGTGTTTTGACATCGTTTAATCAGCTGGTTGTGGGGTCAATTATAAACTCTGAGACACTATTGATTTTATTTAGAGACTAGAGGACGGAAAGAGCTTGATAGACTATACTCGATATTTTGTTCATTCAAAAGACAACTTGGAAAGCTATGATGAGGTTATTTCATGCATGCTAATCATATAAAGAATCCTCTCGGAAACTTTGGAAAGCGATGTTCGACACATGTATAGTCACATATTAAAGCCGAGGATACGTGTGACTTAGGCTTATTTATAACCGACAAGCTTGACAGAATTAGCAACTACCAACACTGATCTTTATAAAAATTGTATCACGATACCAATCACCACCGCTATAACAACATCGTCATCACCACCACTAATAATATATCCAATATCATTTTCTTCTTCCATCCATTTTGCTTGCACAATCTAGGGTGTCATAAACTCAAACCAAGAACGGTCAGAGGAAGAGTCAAACTACACTGGTCCAAAGTAGATGAGACATAATAACTACATATAAATAACTAGTAGTATGGATAAAATATATGACAAAACCAATATTTTAACTATTTTATGATAAATATCTTAGTTTTCTCTCTTTCACCTAAATTTACTCATATCAATTATATCTCTAGTCTCTCCTCTACTATTCATCTCTCAAAGTTCTTTCATCTCAAAATTCTCCAACCAAATTACTCATTCCCTTTCAAAATTATCTCAACCAAACTACATCCTCATCTTTTAAAGTTCTTGCATATCAAAATTATCTCAACCAAAATACTTTTTATACTTATCATATATGGAATGGACTATCTTAGAAGAAAGTCACTTGCTATAAGCTATCGAGTATGTAAAGAGAACAAGATCAGATGAAACTACCAATGGATTTTTTGATGAATTGTTTTGCATAATGTACGACATGTACGGGTGTCGAAGAGCTCATTCTTCACTTCCATGAAATCGTGAAGTAGTTTCTACCAGGTTCAAATATTTTAATCAAAGATGGTTTCTATGTTCAAATTCTCGTACAAAGTCAGGCAAGATGCGTGAAAAGAGCTTAATTTGATAATTATTGATTTCATTACAAAATATATGCTAGGTTAAGCAGAGGACTTTGTCGCTGAATAGAGATATGTGTTAATGAATGACATACTCGTTTATGGATATGAATGTAATAATGGATATGGATTTAACTAAAAGTATGTGTATTTTCACTTTTTATATTTAATTTTAATTTTATGTTATTATGTATTTCATTTGCGACTTTGTAGTTATCAGTTTATGTTAAATATTATCTTAAGTCATTAATATCTTGTATTGATATTTAATGTTCATTACCAAATCAAAGTCTAAATAAAACGCATAATTATGTTTAGCGCAAATACATTACAATAAAAAATAGTTCAAAACATGATTGCACATAATAGTAAACAAATTCATCGAAATCGGTCACTTTGAGGTTGATGATACGAGGCTTACGAATTTCAATCTTTTGATATATTTTGTAGCGAGTTATAATCAGTAATTCCCAAGATTTTTCTTATGCGCTATGCAATATGATACAAGAAGGATGTAAACATGTACAAGGGGCATCATTCACAATAGATATATTAGTTTTCTTTCCTTTGACTAAATTTACTCATATTTTGTTTCTTCAATAAAACATATATTGAAATATGTAATTTACATGTAAATTAAAAAAAGAAAAAGATTTGAGATCACATTTATTTGAAATTACATAAATCACGACGGGATTATGATAAATTATGATCAAACTAAGTCCTTTATATAGCATGCCGAGATGAGACTTGATTTTTAAGATGTTTTTCTGTCATATTATTGTCCCATATAACATTTGGTCTTGGCGGTACACAACAAAATATGTCTTACAATGTCATTGGATATGACGTGTCGATCCATTATACATGTCTAGCAGTATCACAACGAGTGACAAACTTACCGAGGTAATGCAGCTCCATAAGAATAATATTTTATTTGTCTTTGGTATATTTAATAGCCCGAATCCATTGTGATTCTCGGCTGGCCAATTTAGAACAATGATATTTTAAACCGTTTGAGCTACTAATCCAGATAGTACGAACAAGCTCAGTGAAGGGATCACCTTTCATATTCTTTGATCCAACCACCACGGTAGCATGAAGCTTTTTATTCGTTTTACCTAATTTATCTTTTTTTGCGACCTTCTATTTCTAACCCTTTGTTTCTAAAGGACCTCATTTCTTGGATTTATTTCTGATACTATCAATTTCGTCCTCTTCGACCTTTTTGTTGGGGTCTCGTTGTCGGGCTGACATGGATAGTTTAGCTAAGGAAAGCTTCATAACAAAAATTACCTCATCTATATACAAAATAACAGCGTACGTTGATCAACATTTAGGTCGAGAAGGTTCTCCGTTGACAAAAAACCAGAGCGAATAAAGTTTTCTATAATAAAAAAGACACAACCTCCTCTTTTAATGCTCTCTAGTCCACGTACTTAGTTCGAGAATACGATTCTCTCCTCTATACTTAGCTATAATAAAATATTTATGGTATTCTATATTAGACAAGAGAAAAATTAAACATTTAAAGAAAATAAGGTATACATAATTCTTAAATTGGATGGAAAATTAAAGGATAAATATCATCTTGGAAGGCTTCAGATTATACTAGATTTCCTTCGTGAACGGAAAAACAAGTTGGGGTTCTCTTTAGGGTTCTCTTTACTGATGAGATTCCCATTTTTCTAATTTCTCGGACAAAGTAAAAATCCTTTTCCACTATCTTTCATCTTCGAGGATATCATTCATGATTATGTAACAATTAAATAGAACAAATATAGTAAAATATGAGGTATATATTTGTAGAAAGAAAGTTATAGGAGACGATCTCATCCATACAATCTTTGCCTTTGATAGTTTAGAAACAATGATTAAAGACATAACAGTTCGCCAAGTGTTTGGGATACGTTGACTTGGAAAAATTCTTAGTAGTAAGAATAAATTGGCAATATTGAGGTGGAGGGGCATATTCGTTAGTAGAAAATATCAGTAAACAATATGAGTTAAATCTTCCAAGCAAAGGTTCGAGTGTCTTTTGAGGTCGAGAGCCGAATAACGACATTCTTTGAGATGCCTTATCTAACCTGGATTGACTCCAAAGAGTCGGACTGAGAGTAAATATATTGTATCTTTCTCACAATTACTAAATGTTGATTTTAAATATCCATCTCGAGAAAAGGTGCATCGAAATCAGAAGTCCTCTCTCTTATCCAAGGCCTAATATATGGTACCTTCATAATATTCTATCATATTACTAGTCTTTATCCGCTTGAGTTTTACCTTGAATATTTCTTGCACAATTTTCGTTCCTTTTTTTGTTATGAAGCTGATGATACCGTATGAAAGGTTATTTCAGGAGTAGGACAAAAAGTTCTATCTAAATCTACTAAACCTACACAAATATATGAGGTGGTGGTCCAAAGACAAATAACGAGGGTAACGCCATTCTAATAAAAAATGATTCCAGATAGTAAAAAATTATTCACAACTTCTAGAGGTTTTTACCACCGTCGTATTTGGCATAAAGTAGAATCTCTCTCAAAAATGTTTATCTCTCTAAGCCTGGTAAAGTGTAAGAAAATTCTAAGCCTTAGAGGTATATATATATATAAATAAAGTGAGCATCCCTCTACTATCTTTTGCTTTTCTTTTAATGTTGATAATAACATCTACCTCGAGAATCTTAACATGGATAAGTGAAGGTTATTGAAAAAATCAAATGCTTGTTTGGAAAAGGAGAAATCATGACAAAGGACTCCACAATTTTTGTAATAGTTCTTTAGTTTCCAGAGAAAAGCCACATTGGACCAAATCACTTTGAAGCACAAATCTACGCTGCCCCTTGATCCGAAGCTTTTTACAACTTGAATGCCTAATATGATTGACGTGCTATTGTTGGGAGGTTTACTGGTAACTTCTATCATTAAACTCATAAAAAGTAACAAAAATTACTGATAAAAGAATTATTGATTGGATTATTATTCGATTTTAACTTTGTTTCGAGATTAGCTATTAATAGTATAAAACAAATTCATATAGTGATTTTTCTTACTTATAAACCATATAAATTCTAAAACTTATAATGTTTACTACAAACATAATTTATCAAAAATATAAATACATATTTACTGTTTATCTTTCTTTTTAGGGTATTTTTTAAGGTATTTTTTAAACTTTATTTTGTTGTACTTTTAAGGAGAGCCAAGTTATTCGAGCTCACTGGATTTTAATATTAAAATATCGTAAACTTATATAGGTAGACAAAGTAAAGAGGAGAAATAAATAAAAATTAAAAAACCATACATAAATACATAAATTAAAAATGTTGTATAAATTATTCTATTTTTCATGGATGAAATTGATTCACGATTAGGGTTAGTATCAATCCGATTTGGTTTTAAGTTTATAGGTTCAGATCGGATCAGACATTTAAATTTTTGGTTTTATTTTTTTGGATTGGATTAGATCGTCAAGTTTTCAGATTGGTCTGATCCGGTTCATTTCGATTCGGTTTGGTTTAGGATCTGGTACGACCCGAGTTTGGTTCAGTCTCGTTTCGGTTCGGTTTGTTCCGCTATCGGTCCGGTCCGTTTAAAAAATAAATTAAATCCAATTATAATTTGGGTTTCAGTTTTTTCACTTAAAGAAATGAATAAAAATTAAACTTTAGAAGTTAGCTTTTAATTTTTATAAAACAATTGGTAATTAATTATTAACTTTTGTAATATAATGTATTAAAAATAATAATAAAAAACAATCGATTCAAGTGGTTTTATTGGTTCGATTTATTACCATTCTATCGATTTATCGATTTTATTGGTTCACTTTGATATTGGTTCTATCGGTTTACATGTTTTATCGGTTCGTTTCCAAATCGGTTTCGCCAGTTTATGGATTCGGTTCCGAACCGATTTTATTGTTTTGGTTCTCTATCGGTTTCTATTTTTAGAATGGAACTGCATTGAACTGTTAAAGTTCGGTCCGGTTCTTGGTCTGATTCTTATCGGTTGGAGTCTGGTCCGGTTCTCGGTTCTTTAGCACCGTTGACAGTCCTATTCACGACGTATTTTTTAGTCTTTTATATAAATTTATAAATGCATAATTACATTATTATGTTGGAGTAATATATTATATTGTCCGGCTCATTGACAACCACGGTTCTTATTGGCTTGGTTTTAGGTGAGAGATATAAAAGCTATCTCAAAGAGTTTTAGTCGGTTTTATGATCCTCGTACTCAATTGAAAATGGTGCATTCGAAACTTAGTCAATTTTAGTATTGACGTCTGATTTTTTATTCTCAACATTTTTCATATCTTCAAGAGTTTTGTATTCGAAAAATACAACGTCTCTGCTTGGAATGATTTTTATACTTCTTAGATTCTAAACTCTACAACCAAGCTCATCATGTTCGTAGCCAAGAAATATGCATTATTAGTTTTCTCATCCAACCTGGATCTTTAATCTTGATAGACATGTAGAAATGCCTTACAAACAAACACCTTCTAGTGTTTGTAGCTTATGTTTTTTCTGGTCCATATTCTTTCGAGAATCGCACCATCTAAATGAATTGAAGGAGACAAGTTGATAAGATCTACCATCGTCATCAATGCTTAACCCTAAAAGGACTTTGACAATATTGAATATGAAAGTGTGCGTACGATCTTGTTACATATAGTTCTATTTATTGTTTCTGCAACACCATTATATTGTGGGGGTGTTAGGTACTGAACTCTCGGCTTGATAACATAAACTCTGCAATATTCTTCAAATGGTCTAATGAATTCACCACCATTATCGGAGCGGATACATTTCAAAAAATTTCCAGTTTGCCTTTCAACATTAGCATGGAACTTCTTAAATACTTCTAACACCTGATCTTGATTTTCAAAGGATAAGCCAACACCTTTCTGGAATGATCATAAATGAATGTGACAAAATATAAAGATCCGCCAATACTTCTGTCACCTATAAAACATACCTCTGTATGTATTAGATTAATAATATTATTTTTCCTATGTGTTCGTCCTGGTCGAAATGCAACTTTATGTTGTTTACTTGCCAAACAATAAGTGCATTTCTTTTAAAAAAGTGTTTTGAAGCTTTCCTATATTTTATTTTGTGAGAAATTTAAGTCCATTCTCACTCATTTGACCAAGTATAGCATGCAATAAATTCGCGAAGTCTTTATGCTTAATCGCATTGGCTTATAGTCCACTTGATTGTTTTCTTTTCATATAATACAAACGATCAATATTTTTACCTCTCGCCACGATCAAGATTTCCTTTCTTAAGCTTCCAAACTCCATTTCCAAATTTGTTTCCATATCCCATGTCATCAAACTGACCAATAGAGATCAAATTGATACGATATCTAGAACATATCAAACATCTTTTAATAACAGCTTGCAACTGCTTCTAGTTTCTAGTGTTGCATCACCTCGACCAACAATTTTACATCTTGCTTCATTTCCCATTTTGACAAAACCTAACTCACCACTTGTGTAAGTGGTCAAAAGACTTTTATCAGCTACTACATGAAATGAGGCTCAAGAGTTAATCACCCATGTGTCTTGGTATGTGAGGTTGACACGTCCATTGTAAAACATTAGGTATGTTTCACCATCATTGGATTTGACAATTGCATTTCTTCTGTTGCCTTCAATTTTTTCCTTAGCCTAATTTTCCCTTAGCTTCCAACAATCCTTCTTGAAATGTCCAAGTTTATGATAGTAGATGCAAGTGAAGTCGCTTTTTATTGATCTGCTTCTGAGTTTGTTTTTGTTTCTCATGTCTTTTGAGAAATATTTTCTTCTAGTTTTTCCTCTCTCAGTGACTAGTGCTTGTCCTTGAAGGTGACTAAAAGAGCTTTAATATGCTATTCTTTTTCCTTCTATGTAGTTACTTTCTTTTATCATGCTTAACGTCACCTTTTCTTATGGTGTTAAATTGTTATGAGCTACCACATATGTTTTCCAGTTATCCGGTAAAGAATTTAACAAAATCAACGCTTGGATTTCTTTACCGAGGGCCAGTTTCATGTTCGGCAAATTATTGAGAATCTCGTCAAATTTCGCCAAGTGTTCAGATACACTTTGCCAATCATAAAGTTTCAGGTTCACAATTCTCCTTATGATGAAAGATTTATTTTAAGCATTTTTGGGCTCATACATTTCTTCTAAATGTTTCCATAATTTGAAAGTGTATGTTTGTATTACGGTGTCACGAATCTCCTTTGTTTCAACCCGTTGTCGAATTACAGTAACAGATTTATAGTTGAGTTTCTTCCAATCTCCTTTTTTTCTAAGAATTGTTAAAAAGGCCTGAGACAAAAGGGAATTCATTCTCATTAAAAGTAACATTTCTGGATAGATAAACTCTCCCAATAGGACTAAGACGTTTGTACCCTTTATGACTCTGACTATTGCCCAGAAAAACACATTTGAGAGAGTAGAATTAGAATTTATGTGTTTGATAAGACCCGAGACAGGGGAAGCAAGCACACCCAAAGGTTTTTAGGACTAGATAATTAGGTATTTTGTGAAATAACACTTCAAAAGGTGATTTATTCTGTAAGGTAGGGGGTAAGAAGTCTATTGATAAGGTAGATATTAGTTTCAAATGCTTCAACCCAGAAACTATAGGGTCGATGAGCCTGAGCAAGAAGTCTTAGCCCAGTCTCCATCAAGTATCTGTGTTTGCGCGCAGCCCTACCATTTTGGACTGATGTGTAAGGGCATGATCTTCGTAATAAGAAGCCACTCTCCTTAACTAAAGAAGCCAAAGGTCTAAAATCTCCCCAGTCACTTAAAATAGCCTTAATTCTCATATCAAACCGTGTATCAATAAGAACTTCAAAAACTTTGAAACACCTCAAGAACTTGACCCTTATTTTGATAGGATACATCCAAGTGTATCTAGAAAAATCATCAAGAAACAGAACATAATATTTGAATCCCTCAGTTGATTGAATAGGAGCAGCCACCCATACATCAATATGGATAAGATTAAGATCATTGCTAGCATGAGAGTCAGATATAGAGTAGGAAAGACTGTGAGACTTTCCTAACTGGAAAGCCTCACAAAAATTGCTATCATTGCTTAAAACATACTGAAGGTTAGCTTGAACATTCTGAGATGGATGATCAAGCTTCCTACGCCATGCATTCTTAAGAGAACCAGAAACACTACTAGCTAACACATTAGGAAGACTTAATGAAACACTAGACAAGTGAACTTGTGGACTGTGAATAGCTGAATTGATAGGTTGTGACTTATAAAGGGTCTGTATAAACCATCTTCAGACCTCTCTTTGAGCAGTATATTACATGTTCCCTTGTCCTTCACAAGACAAATATCCTTATGAAATTCAAAAAATACATGGTTATAGTTTATAAACCAAAAAACCAGAGAGTAAATTCTTTATCTTGAGTAATCAAATCATCTATAGAGGTAAGAAATCCTGTAAGAATGAGTTTATCAAATATTATCTTCATCTCGTTCAAGTATTTTATTATAGCAGTAGTTCATTTGCGAGTTCTCTGGAACTTTGCTTTATAATAAGTGATCCTGGCTCTTGTTTGTGAGTCAGACAATTTACCAACTGCTTCCCAAAGATATTTAGAGGTTTCTTCTTCCATCAATTGAGCTGCTATCTCAGGGCTCATGGTTGAATACAACCAACCAAGTAACAACTGGTCTTCTGAGATCCATTCCTTATGATCTGGATTCTCAGACATATTTCCTTCATTATCAGTAGTATTTAGGAGGACAAACCTTCTCACCTGAAATATATCCTCATAATTTGTTACCTTTGATCATAGGTAACACTATTGTTTTCCACAGGAGATAGTTACTCCTATCAAGCCTGATGTTGTTTCCATTGTTAATTAAATGTAGCTGCATGGTGAATTGGTGAAGCATAGTTCGATTCCAGTTTTGTTAGCCATAGTAGTTTTGCAAGATTTAGAGCTTGAGCAGTTAGATGTGAAGACTGTGTTTCTACCTGGTGAATTGGAGGAGCAAATCTACATGAGACAACCAGAGGGATTTATTGAACCTAATATGGAGGACAAAGTTTGTCTGCTGAAAAAGTCACAATATGGTTTGAAACAGTCACCTAGGCAATGGTACAAACGTTTTGATACATTCATGGTGTCAAAAGGGTTCACGAGGAGTCCATATGATAATTGTGTGTATCATCAAAAGATGTCAGATGATTCTTATGTTTACTTGTTATTGTATGTGGATGATATGCTTATTGCTGCTTGTAGTATGTCACACATTGTGCAGTTAAAGAAGCAGCTTAGTGTCGAGTTTGAGATGAAGGATCTGTGTAGAGCAAAGAAAATTCTTGGTATAAAGATTATCAGGAACAGAAATTTAGGATAATTACACTTGTCTCAACGAAGCTATATTGAGAAAGTGTTACAAGGATTCAATATGTTTGATGCTAAAGCAGTTAGCATTCCATTTGCTACTCATTTTAAGTTGTCTGCAATAGGAGCGACCAATGGCGATGCTGAGTTGGAACAAATGTCAAAGGTTCCATATGCAAGTGCAGTTGGTAGTATCATGTATGCTATGATGTGAACACGTCCTGATATTTCACATGCGGTTAGTGTAGTTAGTAGGTACATGGGATGTCCTGTGAAAGAACACTAGCAGGCAGTGAAATGGATGCCTCGGTATCTTAAGAATACTGTGAACGTTGGCTTAACTTTTAACAAGACCATATTGGTAAGTCGCTGAATGATGTTGCGGGATCATTGGTTGGTTTTGTTGATTCTTATTTTGCAGGTGATATGGATAAAATAAGATCTCTGACAAGATATGTATTTACTCTAGCTGGGAATGCGATCAGTTGGAAAGCACAGTTGTAAGCTACTGTAGCTTTGTCTACAACAGAGGCAGAGTACATGACGGTAACATAAGCAGTTAAAGAGGAAATATGGTTGGAAGGTTTGGTGGGAGATTTGGGCTTGGATAAGACTACTACAAAAGTGTTTTGTGATAGTCAAAGTGCCATATACCTTACAGGGAACCAGATGTACCATGAGCGTACAAAGCACATAGATTTCAGGTATCATTTTATTCGTGATATAATATAAAAAGAAATTGTTGATGTGAAGAAAGTGTCTACATACGATAATCCAGCAGATATAATGACCAAAGCAGTATCAGTTCAAAAGTTTAGGGAGTGCCTAACCTGGATTGGTGTTCGCAGTATAGAGTGAATGCCTTAGGGACATTTGGTGAGTCAGAAGAAGAGAAGTTTCTTTGTTGATAGTGAAGAAAAGATATTCACCTCAATGGGAAGATTTGTTATGAGTGAGTCGAATAGTGCCTTGACAGTGTACCGTGCTCGGCAGTACAGTTTTGTGTCATTGACAAGCTGTAATACAATGGATGATTTTCCTAAAAGAGTCTATGAGCCCATAAGGCCCACTGTCTAGTAAGTCTATTAATTCCATATAAATAGACTACTAAGGCTACACAAAACATAATCTGAAATCTGTACCTTTTCTACCATAGTGAAACTCTTTTCTCTGGCAGCGCCCGTGGACGTAGATAATTGTCGAACCACGTTAAATTGTGTGTTCATTTAAATCTCTAATTCACATATGTTCTGTGCTTGAGCTATTTTGTGATAATGACATACTAATTAAATAACAAAACCAAAATTTATCTAAACAAACTAAACTTGCAAACTTAATTATATATAATTACAAACATATATAAAGATAATTAAAATGTCTAAAAATTTAAACTATTTAAACTATTTTAACTAGAAGTTCAATTAATCAAATGCATTTGATAACGAGTTAAATAAGTATATATATATATAAAAGTATTAATTAAGTTTTAAGATTTTAACATGGTTATGTTCTCTACTGCAACGAGATATATGATTGAAATTGTATTAAGACTTATATGTTAAGTAAGTAGTAAAGAGATAATATCACGAATTTTAGATCAGATCTATCCATTAATTAGTTGAAGTACATTCGCAAGTATTGGACTATAAATAAAAATTTGTATATAATAGATGCATGGTCTATTCTTTTTAGTTTTACATTTCATATTAGAGTCTCTTTATCTAGAAACTAAATTGTTGTTGTCCATTCAATGCTATCATTTTCTATCATTTATGAACTAAACACATAACTGCTCGTGATCAGAAAAAAGATCCGCAACCATCGTATTATGGTCCAAAAATATAACGTCTCTATTTATCTTGTCGACTTCTACATTTTTGATATTGGTGTATTTACTCTCTCTTTTTCTTGTCGACTTCTACATTTTTTATGTTTGTGTATTTACTCCGCAGCCTAGTTAATCAACGTTTTAAGAATGAATACTAATAAGTATCTCTAACTTACTGCATATTTAATTATTCTTAGTCACATGAAAAATCTTAGTGGTATGTTTTTATAAACTATAAATCTTACAATTGTTATCAAAGTATACATGTGTAGATTATAAAATTTATACACGTATATTTATTTCTCTTAAAATTAAATCTGTTAATTGATTTAGTTTTTTTGGAAGAAATAAAAACCTTTTCACTATTTGATTGTATATGAAACTAACGTTTGTTAGCACGTTTAGATTCTGACTGAATGATATAGAAATGCACGATATACAATTAAGATTTTATAACCCTTGATTTTTTGAAAATGGCAGAAAATCCTAATTAAGTAAATAAATGTGGTTTTTTATTTTAAAAAATTAAGGGGTTACCAACTGTCGCAACAACAAGTATGTTGCGTCAGTCACGTGATTTGTTGTAGAAACTAAGCTTCATGGTTGTGATGCTGCAACACATATGTGACTTACCGCGATACAACTACAACAGTCACGTTGCCACGATACACATATGTGTTATCACAACAACAGTTATACAACGACTAACATGCCGGGCTGTTGTGTGGAATCACTGCAATCTAACCCATTAGATGTGGCCCGATCTTCAATTTTCTATTTTTCTGAATCCTTTTTAGATCTTCAATTTTTGTGTGTTTCACATGGAAGATCTTAGCTATATGTTTTTGTAAACTATAAATCTTACAATTGTTATAAAAAAATACACGTGAAGATTATGAATTTTATATACGTATGTTTATTTCTCTTAAAATTAATTTTGTTAATTGATTTAGTTTTTTTGGAAGAAATAAAAACCTCTTCATGATTTGATTGTATAAGAAATTGACATTTGATAACATGTTTAGATTCTGACTGAATGGTATAAAAATGCACGTTTTAGGTTTTTGGATTTGAGAATCTATTACATGGTTATATGTTATATGATGTACGATTAAGATTTTATAGACCTTAATTTTTTGAAAGTTACATAAAATCTTAATTAAGTAAAGAAATGTGGTTTCTTAACCCGGCATGCTAGTCGTTGTATAACTGTTGTTGTGATAACACACATGTGTATCGCAATAATATTGACCCATTTTTGTTGAGAACTTGAACTCTAAAATCTATGAGATAATATTATCATACTCTGGATTCTTTATTTTTATTTTTAGGTTTGGAGTTTAAACAATTAAGGTATCAGGACACTTGAAAGGATATTTTAGATCCTCGAAACTGATCTAAATCTTCACGAGGTAATGAAATGCAACATAAATATCTTTTCAGTTAGAAAGGTTCCATATAAAAATTTATAAGTTTACTCTGGAACTGTAGGTAGACTAGTCATTCTATTTGAGTGACCTATTTTTGTATGAGTTTTTACAAGAATATGGTTTTGATTGCTTATGGCCAATGACCAATAGTTATATGTGTAGGTCGGCCCATATGAAAAATATACACACATTTTTAATAGGGTAAAAATAATAATTTCATGATATTGTTGATGCGTTCACACACCCACACACTCATACACAAATAAATTTTAGTATGAATTGATAATATGAAAATATTTCTAGAGACCCTAAACTAACCAAGAAAAATATTTTAGCTATTTTTATTTAAAAAAGATGGTAGTTAGAATTAATGTACAATACATTGGTGTCCAACTTCTCCAATAATGATTATGATAAACAATCTTAAATAAATGCTCCTATTAAAGCTTAAAATTTGATTAAAATTGAATCTAGATGTCAGCATATGCTTAGATTTACTTAAACCATTTTATTAATAAAGTGTTTATTTTATTTATTGTTAAACTATTGACACTACCTTAAGAAATATCATTTATTTTCCCTTTTTGCTAATGATAATTTTTACGAAATGAAAACATAATTTATTCAAATTAGGACTAAATGACATAGAACATAAGGATATTGAGAATAAAATCACCTTTTATTCTTTGGCTTGCTATTTTAGGCAAGCTTGCTACCAGGGACAAACTTCTCGGCTGGGGTCTTAACACCCCATCTGAACGTGTCCTTTGCGATTCTGACTCTGAATCTATCTCTCATATCCTCTATGATTGTAGTTTCACTCAGAATATTTGGTCCTCCGCTAGTACTAAACTAGGCTTTCCTTTTTCTTCTTCGTGCTGGCATTCTTGGCTTTTAGAGGCGTCAAAATGGTCTTAACTCTCGTGACCATTCTCTCAGGCGTACTTGCTTTGGCGCGGTAACATACCACGTATGGAAAGAGCGGAATGCAAGAATTTTTTGTTCCGCTCCAGCCCTGGATTTTGTAACCTTCCACCATATTGTAGAAGATTTACGTTTCCGATTCCAGGGCACCAAGATTTGCTGGCCATAGTAAATATTATTCTGCATCTTCTTACTCCTCTCTTTTACTTGCAGGATCCCCTCGCTCCAGGTCTATCAGAGGTCCCTAGACGATCTGACCCAGTCCGATGGCCGAGCTTCGATTATGTCGAGTTATCTACCAGAGATATTTATGACTTCTTATGTCCTTTGATGTATTTCTTAATCAAGTACACTTTTGATTACTGTAACCTATCGGGTTATTTCAGTTGATTTTATCCCTCGGGGTATGCCCTAGGTCTTTTGTATGAACTATTTACATTTATTTAAAGTTTATTTTCACCAAAAAAAAAATCACCCTTTAGTATAGTCCATTAAATTAGTTAAAAATAAATAACATCTCATATCAATTTTTATGTATTTAGTTCCATAAATAAATTTAACAAAAAATTAAATAATTATTTTATTTATTCAGGATTTTTTCATAATTATATACTCGGGTTTAGATCCAAATTTAGTAATAAAAATATATAATTTCGTATTAAGGGAACTCTTTTCCAATACACACACTATTAATTTAATATTCAAAGGTAGTTGACTTCTATAGTGCAGTGCAGACAATATTGGTTAGAAAAAGAAGAAATAAATCAAAATTTAAAAAGCAGACATACATGTATCCAATGAAAATGTTGTATAAACGATTCCGTTGATGGAATGGATCACGACCTATATTTTTGAATATTTTATATAAATTTACAATTATATAATTACATCGTTATCCATATGATTGAGTAATATTCATTGATATGGTCCAGCTCCCTGACAGCTACAGCTTGCGGTTCTTATTATTAGGCCCGGTTTTAGGTGGGTGGTATAAACCGGTCTCTCATGCGAAAAAAGACGATGATACTCAATTCTTTTGTTAGTAACGTTGGAGTGTGCATGCATGTGGGATATTATACACTACTACTACGTAATCTTTTAGTTACTAGAAACCGTGAAAGCTAGTTTATTTTGTACGAAAATCATACGCTATACCCGAAATAAATTGTATCAATGAAAAACAACAACGATTGCTTACTCTCATAATACAAATCATTTAATAAAATAGAAGTACATTATCGCTTCATTAATATATATATATAAGAATATTTTACTTCAATAGTAAGTAGATCGAGTGGGAAATAATAGTCACATTTTTTGCATACATGTTTTTTTTATGGCAATGCACTACCAATACCACTACCGCCACCGGCTCCACCACCAAACCCACCTCCAGATCCTCCACCAAGTCCACCACCGCCACCACCACCGAAACCTCCACCTCCTCCAGCCCCACCGCCAAGTCCACCACCTGATCCAGCTCCCGCACCAAATCCACCACCAGAACCATATCCTCCACCCGCTCCACCACCAGCTCCTCCACCTCCTCCGAATCCTCCACCTCCACCTAGTCCACCGCCACCACCGAGTCCACCCCCAGCTCCGCCTCCAGCTCCTCCCCCAAACCCACCTCCAGATCCGCCACCTAATCCACCTCCACTACCTCCACCTAGTCCACCGCCAGCTCCTCCACCTCCACCAAGTCCACCACCACCGCCAAGTCCACCACCTGCTCCTCCACCACCACCTAGTCCACCGCCAGCTCCTCCACCGCCACCTAATCCACCACCACCGCCAAAGCCACCTCCACCACCGAGACCACCACCACGAGGGTGGTAGAAGTTTTTCTGATCACGGAAAGAATCCTTTTGAACTCCTAGGTTTCTAGCAGTAGAAATGGAACAAGCAAGAGAACCAAGAAGCAGAAGAAGGAGGAACTTTGAAGTGTTCATCTTCCTTTTTAGTTTAAAGTATTAGAATGGGTTTTAGACGTGGAAAATAGAAATGATTAGAGGGTGTTTATATAGAGAGATGAAAAATGAGAAGGGTGGAAGAAGTCTTGGTAATATTCATTGTTGCTCATCTTCTCATCTAACGCCATGTTGGCACACTTAATGAATCTCTATCTGTCTCCTTTCACGCCAGAAAAGACTCAAGAAAATATACTACCCAACCATACCCCACCTTGGCCCTCTTGCTTATACGTTGTCATGGCTGTACTCGGAGTAAACCTTGGTTGGCCCATCTCGGTTTTCATTTTTAATTCTCCGGATTTGTGAATAGTGTATGTACAACATATATAATTCTTCAACTATTTTTTAGACTTTAACGGTATCTGACGATGCCGCTGTCAAGTTCTAGTGAGCGAATGGGTGTTAGTTATATGTCTCTACCAGAGCTTGATTGTTTGATCCAATGGTTCTGATTATTTATATAGGTTCCGGATTATTTCCGAAAGGAGTCTGTTTTTCGGCGTGGATCTCAGTGAAAAAGTTTACCGGATCGCTTAGGACTTGATGACCGTCTCTACCCCGTTAGTCTGCCGGAGTTATCTTGGTTTTTGGATAACGTTTGGTAAAGGAAAAAAAAATGTAATGTATTTTTTTTATAACTAAAACTAAATTAATGCATGTATATTTTTTTTAAAAATAATGCAGGTGTATATATATATATATATATATATATATATATATATATTTTTAAAAAAAAATGTTATGTTATCTACATTAGCTCGTATAATATTGGTTGGGGAGTTGCTAAAAAATTTAGACCTCTTTAAGATGAAGGAATATGATAGAATTGGTGACTCCGAACACTATATTGAACAATTTATGATAATAGGTTAAGCTTTGAGGTTGAACAATTTATGAACAATAGGTTAAGCTTTGAGGATGATGAGAAGCTCTTCTGTTGGGATTTGTTTTTTATAATTTTCAAGGGTAGTGTTTGACATCGTTTAATCAGCTGGTTCTGGGATCAATTATAAACTTTGAGACACTGTTGATTTTATTTAGAGACTAGTTTGTTGGTAGAAAAGAAATTAAATTTGATGTAGAATTTATCATGCATTATAAGTAAGAGGACGAAAAGAGCTTGAGAGACTATACTCGATATTTTGTTTATTCAAAGGACAACTTGGAAAGCTATGATGAGGTTATTTCTTGCATGCTAATCATATAAAGAATCCTCTCGGGAACCTTGGAAAACGATGTTGACACAGGTATAGTCACATATTAAAGCCGAAGAAACATGTGACTTAGGCTTATTTAGAACTGACAAGATTGACAGAATTAGCAACTACCAACAGTGATCTTTATAAAAGTTGTATCACGATACCAATCACCACCGCTATAACAACATCGTCATCACTGATATGGAAATATGTTTTAGGGATTAATTTGTAAATAATGTAAATTCATGGACTTAATTGTAATTAGTGTAAGTTTTGTCCTTAATTTGTGAATGATGTAAATTTTAGAAGACAACTGTAAATTTGTATAATTTGTAAGGACTAAAAGCAATTAGTCCATTTTTGTAACAGATTCAGTTTAAGATTAACTCTTGACTCCTCTATATAAAGGATCAGACTACTCTAATAAAGGGGTTGGACACTTTTACTTGAAACTCATTTGTACTTGTGTTTTCTCTCTCTAAAAACTCTTAAGCATTTTCTCTCTTTAGAATTTTTCCTTAGCAATTTACTACAGCAAAATCAAACCTCATCATATTGGCGACTCCACTGTGGAATGAATAAGAAAAATCATTAGCTTATTCTGTTCGAAAGTGATACTATTCAGTGGTATTCTTTGACTAAAATTCATAAGATGAATCCCGATAATAATCCAACGCTTCAATCGGCGATAGAAACTGTGAGAGATGATTTACAAAAGAATGGGACTGATGAGAATAGAACTGATGGATCGTCTCCGGTCCAAGTTCGATCTGATGTTGAGACAAGAATGAATCAACTTCTAGATAAAATTAATGCTTTGAATGAAAAATATGAACGAAGGGTACAAGAGATACTTTCTGCTAGAATCACATATGAAGTTAGACAAGAAATAGAAAACCTCGATGTAGAAGGTCAGTCAGATCGATCTTTTGATGATAGACATGCTAAGTCCGAGCATAAAAAATCACGCTTTGTGTCTCCTAAAGAGCGATATTCGTCTCGAAAGGAGAAAAAAGACAAACAAAAATTGATAACTTTTAGTGATGAGGAAGTAGAAAGTTCAGCCTCGAGATTTAAAAGGCATAGACGTTCTTCGAAAGGGGAATCAGAAAGAGATTATTCAAGGAGGTATAAAAAGGAGAGCAAGTCTAAGAATGCTCCTCGATCAACTTGGTATGAAGGAAATCCTTCAAATCAGTATGCTGAAACTGATAGGAATTTATATGTCACAATGGGAACCGATGACCAATTCGTTCAAGACGTTGATTGGAGAAATTCTCCATTTACAGATAAAATTCGTTCCATGAAACTTCCGAAGCGTTTTGATATTTCGAAGGTTGAAAAGTTCGATGGGATGCAAGATCCCGATGATCACATCGAACAATTCAAAAATTATATGATGAATTTCGAGGATGACGACCGACTTGTGTGTCGTGATTTTTCTCAAACTTTTAAAGGAACAGCTCTCAAATGGTACAACAGGATTCCGAGGGGGTCCATATCAAATTTCAGGGATTTTTATATTTTTTTTCGAAGGCAGTTCGTGAGAAGCAAAGAGATGAGAGCCAATGGTGATACAATTATTCAGTGCAAGCAGGCACCAGGAGAAAAATCTATACCAAGAGATTTGTGTTGACCAAAGCTAGTTTGGGCAACTGTGAAGAAAATGTGGCAATGACAGCTTTTCGCCAGGGTTTATTGCCAGGGTATTTGGCTAATGAAACGACGAAGAGAAGAGCCTTGACTTTTGGAGCGTTGATGGCTCAAGTCGAGGATTAAATTAAGGTTGAGGAGTCTAGTAGAGTCTGAGGTGGATCAACTAATACTCTGAAAAATTCGGGACAGACAGCCAATAATCAGGGGCAGCTCTCGAATGGAAATAACAATGGAAATGGGAATAATCAGCAGTCGAGGCAGAAGAACAACAATTTGCCTCCTCGGAGTGGTGGTTATTCGAACCACTCTTCATCTAACAACTACAACAGGCCTATGCCAAATACATGGGTCATGCCAGATAACTAAGCTGATTTGACCGAGAGTGTTTCTGTCATTTGGGATAAAACTAAGAATTCTGTGAACTTTAGAAAACCAGCTCCTATCAGCAGACCGAGGGAAAAAAGAATAATGGGCATGATACAAATTATTGTATTCCTCTGAAAAAAGAAATCTAATATTTTATTGAGAATGAAAAGCTTATGACTTATGTAAAGTCACATGGAAGTGCATCGAAGAATAATGGTGCATCAACTTCGAAGGCTACACCGCCAGCGGAGAATTTGATGATTATGGATTCACAGATTGAGTCATTCGATGCTTCTAATGAATATTTTGAGAAGGATCCGGACAGGTTGCTTCTGATGACAGTTGATGAGCCTGTTGAGGCTGTTTCTGTGGAAAAGGGGCATGTTCGGGAATTGTGCAAGTTTTTTGAATCGTTGGTAATTTTTGGAGGCGATTCGATGACTGGAAATTTAGACAGTTCGAGGAAAAGACGTATTGTCAATTTGAAAAGTCAAATTTAAGGGAGGATGTCAACACATTTGTATGGAAAGAAAGATATTCCCTTCATTTTGTTTGATAAAGATGATTTGAGAGGGACTGCAGGAACACATGAGGATGCTGTGGTAATTGGAGCTGAGGTGGCTGGCGTCGAAATTTGACGTGTGCTGATTGACACTGACAGTTCTGCTAATGTCCTTTTTAAGTCCACCTATGATAGGATGATAAACCCACCTCGAATTACTCAATCAGACCGTACAATTATCGGATTCACGAGTGTAACAGCTCGTGTTGTTGGAGAATTCAAGGGAGAAGTTAGTTTGGGAAAAATGCCATTCAAGAAAAAGGTCAAGGTACTTTTTATGGTGGTGGACTGTCCCACAAGTTACAATGCTATTTTTGGAAGATCATGACTTTCAAGAATGTATGGGGTAGTTTCAACAGTTCATCAATGCTTTAAGTACGTGGTTAGAGACAGAGTTGGAGTAGTTCGAGGCGATCAAAAGGTTTCCAGAGAATGCTATGCCACTGCGATTAGGGTCCGAGGATCCAACAATGGAGATTTGATGCGAGAATAGCAATTAGAGAGGGTCCCCTCAGATTTGGAAGAAAAGGTTGACGATCCGAGGGAAACCCCGGGGTCTTTAACAGTGAGTGAAGAAATAGAGGAGTTTACTTTTTTGGAAGGAAAAGTGCTCCGGATTGGAACTTTATTGACCCCTTATCTACGTCAACAACAGCTTGATTTTTTATCTCAGAATTTGGATGTCTTCGCTTGGAAGATAGAAGATGTAACAAGAGTACCTATTGAAGTAATTCGGCATAACTTGGCCATAAATCTGAAGATCAAGCCGGTGGTTCAAAAAAGAAGAGTGTTTTCCTCGGAAAAAGCGGAAGCGATTGTTGCAGAACTGGATCGGTTATCTAAGACACATAAGGGAATAATAGTATCCTTTCTCGACGGCGAATCCGATGGTTTAAAAGAAGAATGGGAAATGGAGGATGTGTGTGGATTTTACAGATTTGAATAGAGCTTGCCCAAAGATCCATTTCATGTTCCTCAAATAGATCAGTTGATTGATACTACTTCAGGAAATAAAATTTTAACTTTTATAGATGCTTTCGCAGGGTATAATCAGATCCAGATGGATATGAAGGATCAAAAGTGCACGACTTTTATAACTGATAGAGGCCTCCATTGTTATAGTGTGATGCCCTTCGGATTGAATAATGTTGGAGCCACTTATCAGAGACTAATGAATAAAGCTTTTACTACGCAGATCGGAAAAAATATGGAAGTATATATAGACGATATGGTAGTGAAAAGTTCAAGCGATGAAGTGCATCTTGATGATCTAGAGGAAGCTTTTTTTGAATCTAAGAGCGATCAGGTTGAAATTAAATCCCGAGAAGTGTACCTTTGGAGTTCGATTGGGGAAGCATCTGGATTTTATTATTAGTGAAAAAGGAATAGAAGCCGACCCAGAATAGTTAAAAGCTTTGATAACAATGAATTCACCTCGATCAATCAAAGAAGTGCACATACTGACAGGAAGGTTAGCAGCACTTAATCGATTTATTTCATGATTTTCTGAAAAATTCTTTCCTTTCTTTCAAGTGTTACGAGGACCTAACAGGTTCGAATGGACACTGGAATGCGAAGCAGCGTTCACAAATATTAAAAATTTGTTGTCATCACCATAAATATTAACAAAGCCTTGAAATGGGGAGAAATTATTTTTGTACATCGATGTATCGGATTTTGCAATCAGCGCAGTGTTAATTAGTGAAGATTCAGGAATTCTGAAGTCGGTGTATTACGTTAGTAAAAGTCTGGTGGCAGTAGAAAAGAGATATATGAAGTTGGATAAGCTGCATTGGTGATTGCTGCTAGGAAGATGCGTCCATATTTTCAAGCTCATACTATAAAAGTCCAAACTTCATTCCTCTTAAAAAAATGTATTACAACGACCTGGTATTTTGGGGAGGATGACCAAATGGTCAGTGAAGTTAGGGGACTACAATATTTTATCTACACCTCGTACAACGATCAAGGTACAAGCACTGGCTGATTTTTTTGTTGAGTTCCACTCAAGTCGATCGGGTGAGGAAGACAGTAAAAAATATTTTCCAATAGATTCAAGGTGGATTGTTCGAACGGATGGAGGATCCAGTATTTCAGGTGCAGTGCTGGGGTTCAATTGATAGCTCTGACGTGGGAAACAATGATCCAATCAATTAAATTCGGTTTTCATGCTTCAAACAATGAAGCTGAGTACGAAGTTGCTTTGGCAGGTCTGAGATCGGAAAAAATTTGTGGGGCGACTTCAGTACGTTTGGAAACGGATTTTCAGCTATTGGCAAATCAAGTATCTGGATTTTCCGAAGCAAAGAATGATCGTTTGATTTTATATCTTCGGGAACTTTGAAATTTAATGCTTATGTTTGACAATGTGGTTGTGGAATATATCGGGAAAGGAAGTAACATGGTGGCTGATTCTCTAGAAAATGTTGCCTACAAGGAAGAATATCCTTGGATTTTGCTACAAGAAAATCCTTCAATTGTTACTCAATCTAGCCAATGTGAAATTGTAGAATTTGTTTTTATTACTGATGAAAGCCGACGCAATTGGCGATCGAATATTCTTAATTTTTTGACCCAACGATTATTACTAGATGATTCTCAATTGGCAAAAAAGTTAAGGGGTTCTGGATGTAATTTATATAAAAGGCATTAAGCAGACCATTACTACGATGTTTAGGCAAGCATGGATCACAAAAAGTGTTGTCAGATTTACATGATGGTGAAGGGTCAGCTCATTGTGGGTTCAAAGCTTTATCTCGTTGAGTTTTACTTGCAGGTTTCTATTGCCCTACAATCGTGAACGATGCTAAGAATTTAGTCCGAGGATGTGATACTTGTCAGAAATTTTCCAATGTTATTCACAGACCAGCAGTACCGCTTATATCTATATCCGAGGCTATACCATTTGATAGGTGGGGAATTGATCTGGTAGGAGCTTTGCCGATGGTCTATGGGGAAGGAAGATGATAATTGTGGCGGTGGATTATTTTACAAAATGTGCCAAAGCAGAACCGCTGTCACGTACAAAGCCAAAGGATGTTATCAAATTTATTGTGAATAGTATCTGTTGTCGTTTTGGGGTTCCTCGGAGAATTAAAACAGACAATGGCCCTCAATTTAACAATAGATAAATGGCTGCATTTTGTATTTCTAAAGGAATTCAGCAATTTTATTCGACGCCCTTTCATCCTCAATCAAATGGACAAGTGGAAGTGACAAATAGAATGATTTTAGATGGCTTGAAGAAGAATCTATCGGGGGCAGCAGGAAAATGGACAAATTATTTACAAGAGGTGCTTTGGGCTTATCGAACAACTCCAAAAGAGGCTACCAAGAAACTCCTTTTGTTTTGGCATATGGTATGGATGCAGTTAGCCCTATTGAATCTATGATGTCATATTTTAGAATATTTCAATATTCAGAAAGACTTAATGACAAAATTCGAAGGGCAAATTTGGATTTGATTGAGGAAAAAAGGGTTCGAGCTTATTTGAATACAATCCATTAACAAACTCTTATGAGAAGTAGATATGATTTGAAGTTGAAAATAAGAGAATTTAAAGAAGGTGATAAAGTGTTGCGAAAAGTTTTCCTACACACAAAGGAAAATAGCCTCGGAAAAATGGCTCCAAATTGGGAAGACCCTTATACAGTTGTCGAAAGAATTAAGCCGGGGTCTTATCGTCTTTGTGATTTCGAGGGGAAACATCCATGGAATATTCAGCACTTGAAGCTTTATTACGAGTAAACACGTTTTTGTACTTTGGAATTTTTGTTTTGAATGGCGCACTATTTCCTACCACGTTGGCCCATAAAGGTTTTAATGAAGCTTCATGTACATATACATATTCAACTTTATCAAAAAAGTTCTTTTTTTGGCCAATGGTTGTTTTATATTTATTTGGATACTATCTTAATAAATCTTCAAAGATTGATCACCTTTGAGATTAGTTAAGGGTAAAATATTCCAAAGTGTTCATAACACTTTTCGAAGAGATGACCATGTTTTATAACCACTTTACATTTGATATTTCGAAGTGAATGTTTAAAAAATCACTGAAAATTTTGATGAGCTAATCAAGCTTAACAACATATTCATATTTTTTGAAGAAAATACAATTTGAAAAAGGAATTATATGATACTCATTAATTTTTATTAAGGTGTTCGAGGTGGTAAGTTTATACTGTTAAGATTTTACAATTATTTTGTATTTAGCATCGAATAATATGCAAGAGAACGGTAACATAATAAGGAAGAACTCTTTGTCATTCAGATCAAGTTGTTACAATACAAAAACAAATATTTTGATTAGACAAGGACAAAAACAAGTGAAAGGGTAGTTAGTCAATTAGTCAGAAGATTCTTCTTCTTTGGATGACTCGTCCTTTGAAGATGATAAGCTGGGAACAGGGTCGAAAGCCTCGTTTGGACGTTTTTCTTCAGGAATATCGTTCTTAAAATTTGTAAGATCTATTTTTGGATAGGCAGCATGAAGTTCTCGAAGGAGAAGGATGGTTGCATCTTTTTTTTCGACATGAATAGCTGTTTGCATATTCTTTGAAAGCTCAGCTTCGGCAGTAGTTACAGCACCATTTTTTCTGCCTCGAAATTCTTCTTCAGCTTCTCTATTCCATCGGTCAACTCTTTATTTTTTTCTTCATAAAGAGTTAGAGAATTTTGAAGTGTGGTGGAGTTGGATTTTTCGATATTCAATTCAGCAACATGCTCGGTTTTGAGTTTCTTTATTTTTTATTCATGAGACTTTTTCAGCAGCTCCGTGTCAACCATATGCTTGATTCGAAGATGATCCTTTATACAGAGAGCGCCTTTTACCAGCTCGGATCTAGCTATCTCGTAACCATAAAACTGTTCGGTTACTTTGTTGTGCAAAGTCTCTCTGAATTTATTTTAGCCTCATAAGATTCTTTATAGTAAACCATATCTTTGGCCAACTGTTTGAGATGGTCTTGAGAGGTTTTGATTTGAGAGCAAGAGTTTTTGCAGCAGCTTCAAGACCAGAGAATGGATGAAGAGCGATGAAAATTGCAGGATTTGGAGGAGGGCTATGAAATTCCGATGTACTAGGCTTGTGAATCATATTCAGAGATGTGACAGGTTCGTAAGAACGAGTAAATTCTGGAAGAACTTTGTCTGGAGTAGGCCTCCCGAAATCAAGCATGTGATTTTGGATAACTTGAATAATTGGGTCCTCTTCGCCAACAAGCGCTTCTGTGTTCTCAAAATCGATAAACATATTAGGGTCGAAGCTTGTATGAGCATGATAAATGGGGGGGAAAATTATCATCAATGAGAATCACAGGATTGTCTTTGTTAGAATGATCTTCGGTCGAAGGATTTGGGTGGTGTTGTTGGTTTTCAGCAGCATCGTCTTCGTTTTCATCAACCAAATCATACGAAGTGATTTTCCTCTGTTTCTTTTTCTTTCCGAAGGAATCAGAAGATTTTTTATTTTTCTTCGACGAGGTTTCTCGAGCTTTTCCATTTTCGATGGGTGAAAGAGATTGTTCTGCAACTTTTCGTTTTCGACGCTTTATTTTCGAGGGCGTGGAAGGGTTAGCACCAGATGTGATAACTTATTTTTGCCTTTCTTTTCTTTGGTGATCTTTTCCTTTTTCTTTTTCGGTAGATGACTATCCGGTTTGTTGCGTATAGGAAGAAAGACTTTGTAGTCAGGCTGGGGTATTTGTTGGCATACGAGCTTTGGATATGGATCGGAAAATAAATTTTGAGGAGGCTACCCACCTTCTTTGATCGGAAACATGTCGCATTGGAGGAAATTGATGGGCTGAAAGGTAGTATGAAATGCGTTATTCCATTCCTTTTAAGCCGAAGCAGCAAGTTTTTGGAATATGTCTTTAGCAGCTTCTCGTCGTGTTGAGTAGCGCTTCAAAATTTCTAGTATAAGCCAACAGGATAAAATGTTAAAGATGAGAAAATAAAAAATTGTATTAAGATGTAAAATTTTGAGGAACTTACGATTTCTTCTCCAAACCAGAGTTAATTTCGAAGGATTGTCTTCGGAAATTACCTTGCCATTTTCCCAAGCCTCGGATATGAAAACAAATCTTTGTTTCCAGAATTTATCAGCCTCTAGAAGATCGTCGATGATCTTAAGGTCATCCATCAATGTGAAGTAATAGAATGGAAGCTTCAGACCCTTTGAAAGCTGAGTCAATGAAATGAAGTCTTTAATGCTGATCGGTATTTTGGATAGGCGGGATGCCATGATTTACACGACGGTGAACCATTGATTCGGTGTCACCTGGGTAGGGCACAAACTGAGGACTTCTAAGTACTCTATGATCATCGGATCTAGTGGAAATCGAAGACCCTAGTTGATGATCTCTGGGTATACCACTAGTTCATCATCCTTGTAGTCGAGCGGAGTTTCTCCTTCTTTTGGCAGTCGAAGGGTTATATTTTCCCCCATTCCCCATTGCTTCTTAAGGAAAAAGGCTTGACTTTCTCTGTAGTATATATATCGAACCTTCTTCAAGGCAATAATATACTTGCTTTCAAGGTTTCTTAGATTTCTCCCAATTTTTTCTCTTTCCTCCTCGGAGATGGAGCAAATGTCAGGCTCTTCTTGAGATTCAGCTTCAGCATCAGTTTTTGTAGCCTTCGAGTCAACTTCATTGGCTTTGGAAGTTTCTTCTCGAGGGTCTTGAGAAGTTGAAATAATTGTTTCTGTAAGAGGGTTAGCAGTTCGAACTGCCTCTTCTATCACTTCTCTCTGAGGATGATCGTTCATAGTGGTTTTCAAAGGAGAGGGAGTTCGGATGATTGCTGATTCATCTCCCATGGCGATGAAGGTCTTTCTTGGTTTGGTTAAAGAATATTTTTCTGAGGAAGGGTTATTTGCTTTCAATTTCAGAGAAGAAGCTTTGTTTTGAGTTGAGAAAGTTCGAGGTGTTTTAGGGCCTCAGATTCTAGATGACGTTTGTTCTTCGATTCTGGGAGAAAGAGAAAGCTTTGGGATTTTGGTAGGATTGAAATTACCGTAATAAAATGTCTCAGTTGTAGTTCTGATTGGACCACCTCGAATCCCTACTCTTTGGTATTCTCCGTCTCTTTGCGTTATACAAAAATAATCGTAAGATCTGAACACCAGGTTACTGTCAGCATCAGAGGATTATGGTATTTTGGGAAGAATGGCCTTCGACTTTTTGGTTATTGGTTTTTTTCTCATAAACCATGTATGGGTTGATCAGAGCAGATGAAGGTTGATCGGAAAATTCGAGTTTTGCGGTGAGAATTCTGGGAATAAAGGAGGAGCAGATGAAGGTAGCCAAAAACTCTAATTTCTCTCTAAAGTGATTTTGTGTGAGGAGAGTTGAAATGAGAGATATGTGATATTTATACTAAAAAAGTTGAAGACGTGTGAAGATGGAGATACCCACTTGGTGATAGGTTGGAATATGAATCGCTGGGTGGGTTAGATGTTCGACACCTGCCAGGTTTACATCAAGGATGAATATAACCGTTACATTCGAGGATGGTCTATCAACATAATACGTCAAAGGAAACTTTTATAAAAAGTAATTACATCGCTTCGAAAATAAGTGATTACATCGATCCCTTTGGTTACTATTCGAAGATTATTTGCCTTGCCCAGCTTTTATATTGTATGTATGCTTCGAATAATATATTAAGCTGATGGCTTCGAATAGTTGTTTTGATTTATGGCAGGTTGGTTATTTGAAGACAATGGCTTCGAATAGATTGTTTTTTGATGCATGACAGGTTGATGATTCGAAGACAAACACTTTTGAAGACTTTTTAGTTCTTATTCATTTACTGACATGAGAACTAGGGGGGCTTCTGATATGGAAATAGGTTTTTAGGGATTAATTTGTATATAATATAAATTCGGGGACTTAATTGTAATTATTGTAAGTTTTATCTTTAATTTGTGAATGACGTAAATTTTAGGAGACAACTGTAACTTTCTATAATTTGTAAGGACTAAAAAAACAATTAGTCCACTTTTGTAACAGATTCAGTTTAAGACTAAGTCTTGGCTCCTCTATATAAAAGATCAGACTACTCTAATAAAGGGGTTGAACACTTTTACTTGAAACCTATTTGTACTTGTGTTTTCTCTCTCTAAAAACTCTTAAGCATTTTGTCTCTCTAGAAGTCTGCCTTAGCAATTTACTACAGCAAAATCAAACCTCATCAATCACCACCACTAACAACATCTCCAATATCATTTTCTTCTTCCATCCATTTTGCTTTCACAATCTAGGGTCTCATAAGCTCAAACCAAGAACGGTCAGAGGCAGAGTTAAACTACACTGGTCCGAAGTAGATGCGACATAATAACTACATATAAATAACTAGTAGTATGGCTAAAATATATGACAAAACCAATATTTTAACTATTTTTATGATAAATATCTTAGTTTTATCTCTTTCGACTAAATTTGCTCATATCAATTAGACCTCTAGTCTCTCCTCCATTAATTATCTCTCAAAGTTCTTTCATCTCAAAATTCCTTAACCAAATTACTCATTCCCTTTCAAAATTATCCCAACCAAACTACATCCTCATCTTTTAAAGTTCTCGCATATCAAAATTATCTCAACCAAACTACTCTTTATACTTATCATATATGGAATGGACTATCTCAGAAGAAAGTCACTTGTTATAAGCTATCGAGTATGTGAAGAGAACAAGATCATATGAAACTACCAATGGATTTTTTTTATGAATTTTTGTGTATAATATACGACATGTACGGGTGTAGAGGAGATCATTCTTCACTTCCATGAAATCGTGAGGAAGTTTCTACCAGGTTCAAATATTTTTAATCAGAGATGGTTTTTGTGTTCAAATTTTCTTACAAAGTCAGGCAAGATGCGTGAAAAGAGCTCAATTTGATAATTACTGATTTCATTACAAAATATATGCTAGGTTAAGAAGAGGACTTTGTCGCTGAATAAACATATGTCTTGAGGAATGACGTACTCGTTTATGGATATGAATGTAATAATGGATATGGATTTAACTAGATGTATACGTATTTTCACTTTTTATATTCAATTTTAGTTTTATGTTATTATGTGTTTCATTTGATACTTTGTAGTTGTCAGTTTATGCTAAATATTATCTTAAGTCATTCATATCTTGTATTGATATTTAATATTCATTACCAAATCAAAGTCTAAATAAAACGCGTAATTATGTTTAGTGCAAATACATTACAACGAAAAATAGTTCAAAACATGAGTGCACATAATACTAAACAAATTCATCTAAATCGGTTACTTTGATGTTGATGATACGAGGCTTACGAATTTTAATCTTTTGATATATTTTGTAACGAGTTATAATCAGTAATTCCCAAGATTTTTTTATACGCTATGCAATATGATACAAGAAAGATGTAAACAAGTACAATGTGCATCATTCGCAATTAATATATTAATTTGTTTTATATAAAAACATATATTAAAATATGTAATTTACGTATAAATTACTAAAATAAAAAGATTTGAAATCACATTTATTTGAAATTACATAAATCGCGACTGGACTATGATAAATTACGATAGAACTAAGTCCTTTTCATAGCAGGACGAGATGAGACTTGATTTTTAATATTTTTTTTCTATCATAGTATTGTCCCATATAACATTTGGTTTTGGTGGTACACAACAAAATATGTCTTACAATGTCATTGGACAGGACGTGTCAATCCATTATACATGTCTAGCAGTATCATATCGAGTGAAAAACTTACCGAGGTCATGCTAAGAATAATATTTCATTTGTCTTTGGTATTGTTAATAGCCCGACTCCATTGTGATTCTCGGCTGGCCGATTTAGAACAATGATATTTTAAACTGTTTGAGCTACTAATCCAGATAGTACGAACATGCTTAGTGAATGGATCACCTTCCATATTCTTTGATCCAACCACCACGGTAGCATGAAGCTTTTTATTCTTTTTACCTAATTTAACTTTTTTTGCGACCTTCTATTTCCAACCTTTTGTTTTCAAGGACCTCATTGCTTGGATTTATTTCTGAATACTATCAGTTTCGTCCTCTTCAACCTTTTTGTTGGGGTCTCATTGTTGGGCTGACATGGATAGTTTAGCTAAGGAAAAGTTCATAACGAAAATTACCTCGTCTATATACAAAATGACAGCGTATGTTGATCAACATCTAGGTTGTGAAGGTTCTCCATTGACAAAAAACCAGAGCGAATAAAGTTTTTTATAATAAAAAAAGACACAACCTCCTCTATTAATTCTCTCTAGTCCACGTACTTAGTTCGAGGAAACGTTTCTCTCATCTGTACTTAGCTAGAATAAAATATTTCTGGTATTCTATATTAGACAAGAGAAAAATTAAACATTTAAAGAAAATAAGGTATACATCATTCTTAAATTGGATGACAAATTAAAGGATAAATATCAACTTGGAAGGCTTCAAATTCTACTAGATTTCCTTCATAAACGGAAAAGCAAGTTGGGGTTCTTTGTACTGATAATATTCTCATTTTTCTAATTTCTCGGACAAAGTAATAATCATTTTCCACTATCTTTCATCTTTGGGAATATCATTCATGATTTTGTAATGATTAAATAGAAAAAATATAGTAAAATATGAGGTATATATTTGTAGAAAGCAAGTTATAGGAGACGATCTCATTCATACAATCTTTTTGCCTTTGATAGTTTAGAAACAATGATTAAAGACATAACAGTTCACCAAGTGTTTGAGCTACGTTGATTTGGACAAATTCTTAGTAGTAAGAATAAATCAGCAATATCGAGGTGGAGGGGCATATTTGTCAGTAAACAATACGAGTTCAATCTTCCAAGCAAAAGTTCGTGTGTCTTTTGAAGTCGAAAGCTGAATTAAGACATTATTTGAGATGCCTTATCTAATCCGGATTGACTCAGCTGAATTAAGACATTATTTGAGATGCATTATCTAACCCGGATTAACTCCAAAGAATCAGACTCATAGTAAACATATTGTAAATGTTGATTTTAAATATCCATCTCGAGAAAAGGTGCATCGAAATCAGAAGTCCTCTCTCTTATCCTAGGCCTGGTATATGGTACCTTCATAATATTTTATTATATTACTAGTCTTTATCCGTTTGAGTTTTATCTTGAATATTTCTTGCACAATTTTTGTTTTTTTTGTTATGAAGGTGATGATACCCTATGAAAGGCTATTTGGGGAGCACGACAAAAAATTCTATCTAAATCTAATAAACCTACGTAGATATATGAGGCGGTGGTCCAAAGATAAATATCGAGGGTAACGTCATTCTAATAAAAAATGATTTCAGATGGTAAAAAATTATTCACAACTTCGGGAGGTTTTACGATCGTCATATTTGGCATAAAGTAGAATCTGTCTCTCAAATTTGTTTATCTTTCTAAGTTTGATGAAGTGTAAGAAAATTCTAAGCCTTAGAGGTATATATATAAAGTGAGCATCCCTCTACTATCTTTTGCTTTTCTTTTGATGTTGATAATAGCATGTACTTCGACAATCTTAACATAGATAAGTGAAGGTCATTGACAAGATCAAATGCTTGTTTGGAATAAGAGAAATCATGACGAAAGACTCCACAATTTTTATGATAGTTCTTTGGTTTCTAGAGAAAAGCCATTCTAATCAAAGTGACTCACATGGAGCCAAATCACTTTGAAACACAAACTTACACTGCCACCACTTGATCCGAAGCTTTTTATAACTTGAATGCCCAATATGATATCACGTGATATTGTTGGATTAGATTAGATATATATAATGTAGTTTGGGAGGTTTATTAGTAACTTCTATCATCAAACTCATAAAAAGTAATAAAAATTACTCATAAAATAATTATTGATTGGCTCATGATTCGATTTTAACTTTGTTTCGGGATTCTCTATTAATAGTATAAAACAAATTCATATAGTGATTTTTTTTATTTATAAACCATATAAATTCTAAAACTTATAATGTTTACTACAAACATAATCTATCAAAAATATAAATACATATTTACTGTTTATCTTTCTTTTTAGAGTATTTTTCTTTAAAGGTGTTTTTAAAAACTTTAGTTTGTTGTACTTTCTTTTAATCAGAGCCAAGTTATTCGGGCTCATTGGATTTTAATACTAAAATATCGTGAATTTATATAGGTAGACAAAGTAAAGAGGAGAAATAAATAAAAATTAGAAAACCATACTCACATCCATTAAAATTGTTGTATAAATTATTCTATTTTTCATGGATGAAATTGATTCACGATTAGGTTAGTATCGATTCGATTTGGTTTTAAGTTTATCGGTTTAGATCGAATAGATATTTAAATTTTTAGTTTCATTTTTTTGGATCGGATTAGGTCGTCAGGTTTTTAGATTGGTCTGATATGTTTCATTTTGATTCGGTTTGGTTCAAGTTTTGGTACGATTCCGAGTTTGGTTCAGTCTCGTCTCGGTTCGGTTCGTTCCGTTATCGGTACGGTCCGGTCCGTTCCGTTATTGGTACGGTCCGGTCCGGTCTATTTAAAAAAATAAATTAAATCCACTTATAATATGGTTTTCAATTTTTTTATTTAAAAAATGATATAAAAATTAAAATTTAGAAATTAGCTTTTAATTTTTATAAAACAATTGGTAATTAATTATTAACTTTTGCAATATAATGTATTAAAAATAATAATAAAAAACAATCGATTCTAATGGTTTTATTGGTTCGATTCATTGTGGTTCTATCCGTTAATCGATTTTATTGGTTCAGTTTGATATTGGTTCTATTAGTTTACATGTTTTATCGGTTTGGTTCTAAATCGGTTTCACCGATTTATCGATTCGGTTTCACCGATTTATCGATTCGGTTCCGAACCGATTTTATTGTTTGAATTCTTCATCGGTCTCGGTTTTTAGAATGGAACCGCAAATTGAACCGTTAAAGTTCGATCCGGTTTTCGGTCCGATTCTTATCGGTTGAGTTGGGGTCCGGTTCTCGGTTCTTTAACACAGTTGACAACCCTATTCACGACGTAGTTTTTAGTCTTTTATATAAATTTATAAATGCATGATTACATTATTATTTAAGAGTAATATATTATATTAGGTGAGAGATATAAAAGCTATCTCCAAGATTTTTAGTCGATTTTATGATCCTCGTACTCAATTGGAAATGATGCATCCAAAACTTAGTCAATTTTAGTATTGACGTCTGATTTTTTTATTCTCAACGTTCTTCATATCTCCAAGAGTTGGCATTCAAAAAATACAACGTCTCTGCTTGGAATAATTTTTATACTTCTTAGATTCTAAAGTCTACAACCAAACTCATCATGTCCGTAGCCAAGAAATATGGATTGTTAGTTTTCTCATCCAACTTGGATCTTTAATCTCAATATACATGTAGAAATGCCTTACAAACAAACACCTTCTAGTTTTTGTAGCTTATATTTTTTCTAGTCCATATTCTTTCGAGAATCGCACCATCTAAAGGAATTGAAGGAGACAAGTTAATAAGATCTACCGTCGTCATCAATGCTTAATCCTAGAAGGACTTTGACAATATTGAATATGAGAGTGTGCATACGATCTTGTTACATCTAGTTCTATTTATTCTTTCTGCAACACCATTATGTTGTGGGGTGTTAGGTATTGAACTCTCAAGCTTGATACCATAATCTCTACAATATTCTTTAAATGGTCTAACGTATTCACTACCATTATCGGAGCGGATACATTTCAAACAATTTCCAGTTTGCCTTTCAACATTAGCATGAAACTTCTTGAATAGTTCTAACACATGATCTTGATCTTCAAATGATAAGCCCACACCTTTCTAGAATGATCATAAATGAATGTGACAAAATTTAAAGATCCGCCAATACTTCTGTCACCTATAAAACATAACTCTGTATGTATTAGATTAAGAATATTATATTTCTTATGTGTTCGTCCTGGTCGAAATGCAACTTTATGTTTCCAAACAATTTCCTTTCTCTTTCTTAAGTTTCCAAACTCCATTTCCAAATTTGTTTCCATATCCCATGTCATCAAACTGACCAGTAGAGATCAAATTGATACGATACCTAGAACATGTCAAACATCTTTTAATAACATCTTGCAACTGCTTCTAGTTTCTAGTGTAGTATCACCTCAACCAACAATTTTGCATCTTGCTTCATTTCCCATTTTGACAAAACCGAACTCACCACTTGTGTAAGTGGTCAAAAGACTTTTATCAGCTACTACAATGAAATGATGCTCAAGAGTTAATCAGCCACGTGTCTTGACATGCGAGGTTGACACGTCCATTTTAAAAAATTATGTATGTTTCACCATTGTTGGATATGAAATTTGCATTTCCTCTATTGTCTTTAATTTTTTCCTTAGCCTAATTTTCTCTTCACTTCCAACAATCCTTCTTGAAATGTCCAAGTTTATGATAGTAGATGCAAGTGAAGTCGCCTTTTGTTGATCTGCCTCTGAGCTTGTTTTTGTTTCTTATGTCTTTGGAGAAATGTTTTCTTCTAGTTCTTCCTCTCTCAGTGACTAGTGCTTGTCCTTGAGGGTGACTAAAAGAGCTTTGCTATGATATTCTTTTGCTTTCTCTGTTGTTACTTTCTTTCATCATGCTTAACATCACCTTTCCTTATGGTGCTAAATTGTTATGAACTACCACATATGTTTTCCAGTTATCCGGTAAAGAATTTAACAAAATGAACGTTTGAATTTATTTACCGAAGGCTAGTTTCATGTTCGGAAAATTATCAAGAATCTCGTCAAATTTCGCCAAGTGTTTAGATACACTTTGCCAATCATACAGTTTCAGGTTCACAATTCTCCTTTTGATGAAAGCTTTATCTTAATCATTTTTGGGCTCATACATTTCTTCTAAATGTTTCCATAATTTGAAAGCGTATGTTTGTTTTACAGTGTCACGAATCGTCTTTGTTGCAGACCCATTGTCGAATTACACTAACAGATTTATAGTTGAGTTTCTTCCAATCTACTTCACTTGTTGCATCTTATTTGACTCATTTTAGTTCAATAGGATCAAACAAGTCTTTAAAGTACACCAAATCTTTCATCATGGTTTCCAAATGGAATAGTTTATTTCCATGAATATGATCATGGAATTGCCACCGATGTTCGTACGTTCCTTCATTTTTGTACGATGAAGAAGGATATGGAGCTGCTACTAGTGCTCTGATACTAGTTGTTGAAAAATAATCTCATGAGTGCAGGAATATGATCAAATAAGAGAAAATAATTTAACGTGGTTCGACAGTGAGAACTTGAATAAATTTCATAGTATAGAGAAAGTTTTATTTCTGATTTTTCTCACACTTTACATTCACTTTTGCAGGTGGTTATATACAAGGCTATGATGAAGGTATCCTATGAAGGTTGTTAAATTGGGAAGCATGCCTTAAAGAATATTTTTCTGTTAGTAATGCTGTACTATTTGTTGTGACAGAGAGAGAGAGAGAGAGAGAGAGAGAGAGAGAGAGAGAGAGAGAGAGAGAGAGAGAGAGAGAGAGAGAGAGAGAGAGAGAGAGAGAGAGAGAGAGAGAGAGAGAGAGAGAGAGAGAGAGAGAGAGAGAGAGAGAGAGAGAGAGAGAGAGAGAGAGAGAGAGAGAGAGAGAGAGAGAGAGAGAGAGAGAGAGAGAGAGAGAGAGAGAGAGAGAGATAGAGAGAGAGAGAGAGAGAGCTGTGAGCAGAGAGGTGAGAGGTGAGAGGTGAGAGCCAGGTTGTAACAACATTTGGGCTTAACAGGCCTTTAAACTCGAATTGGGTTTTGTTTAAGTCTTGTTGGATTGTTTCTTATTCGTTGGACTGAATGTTGGGCTCAGGTCTTTGATCGAGGGCCCAAGGTATAAGTTACTTAGGGACAACAAACCCTAAGTACTTCTCCCTTTGTTTGAAACACTCTGATTAGTTTCTTCTCGAAACTTTTACAGTGGAGTCACACAGCTCCACTGATTCTTCTTCTTTTCAATTTTTTTGTAAGCCTTTGCCTTCA
This sequence comes from Limnanthes douglasii subsp. nivea, assembly GCA_036936605.1. Lineage (NCBI taxonomy): Eukaryota > Viridiplantae > Streptophyta > Magnoliopsida > Brassicales > Limnanthaceae > Limnanthes > Limnanthes douglasii. Next base: position 137,461,510 of record JAUPFV010000003.1, read on the forward strand.
ACTTGTAACACATTTATGATTCTCATATCCCCTCTCAAACGAAGGATTGAATTCGTCAATCCGAGTTTGTCACGAAGAAATAGAAACCAGCTCTGAGGAAGAGGTTTCGTGAGCAGATCAATGATCTGGTCATGAGACGGGACATATCGGATATCGAGAGCCCTACGATGAATTTGATCCCTGACGAAGTCGACATCGAGCTTGATGTGCGTCGTCTGGGCATGGAAGACAGGGTTGCATGTAAGAGAGATAGCTCCCAAGTTGTCACATCAAATCACCGGTGACCGAGAAATTGGGAAGTTGACCTCTGTTAAGACTGAGACCAGCCAAATCAGGTCAGCAGATAAGTTGGAAATTTTTTGGTATTAGGATTCTGTACTGGATCGAGCCACTACATGCTGTTTCGTGGAGGACCAGGAGACAAGGGTGTCTCCAAAGAAGACACAATAGCCACCCACCGAGCGTTTGTCATCAACTGAAGAAGCCTAGTCCATATCAGTGAAGCCTCTAGTTGCAACTCAGACTGGGTTTGATGCAGAGTCTTAAAGAGATAGTCCCAGAAAAGTACTTACACACTCGCTTAACAACATGTAAATGAGTAGTTGTAGGATTATGTTGAAATTGACTTAGCTTGTGACTGCATATACAATGTTTGCTCTTGTGTGGAGTAGATATTGCAGAGAGGCTAATATGCTTCTATATTGTGTAGGTTGTTGGAGTGAAGTTCCATCACCAAGAGACAGAGGAGGAGTGACATGCATTGGAGTGGAGCACGCATTCGTACTGGTAAGTCCTATTGTATGTAGTAGATTTACAATGTAATGTTGTTGAGAGAGGTAGAACCCCATACAGTCCCTGACTACTTCTATCCCCCGGAAGTAGTGTAGGTCACTTAGGTCTTTAATAGCAAATGTAGAGTTTAGGTTGTTGATAAAACTTTGGAGGTGACTTGTTTGTTTACCTGTAATTATAATGTCATCCACATAGATAAGTAAGATGATAATGAGTTTACTAGACTCATAAAAGAACATAGATACATATGCCTTAGAATTCCTGAAATCCCACTGAATTAGAGTGTCCTTTAGCTTAGAGTACCAAGCCCTTGGGGCTTGTTTCAGTCCATACAACGCCTTATGAAGTTGACCGACATAAGAAGGTCTCTTAGTGTCTTCAAAGCCTTCTAGCTGCTTCATAAACACAGTTTCTGTAAGTTTTACCATTTAGAAATGCATTGTTAATGTCAGCTGTTTGACTACCGAGTCCTTTGACACTGCTATAGTTTAGAACAACCTTATAGTGGGTGCCTTAATCACTGGTTGAATATCTCAGTGAAATCCACACCAGGGGTTTGATGAAACCCCATTTGCCACTAGTCTGGCTTTGTATTGCTGAACTGTCCCATCAATATTGTGTTTGACCTTGTAGATCCATTTGTTCCAAACTAGGTTCATGGTGGGAGGTCCAGGGCACCAGAGACCACGTCCTGTTGTGAATTAGGGCATTATACCAAATGGGGTCATCCTGCATAGCCTTATACCAAATGGGGTCAGTGATAGCATCAGAGAACTTAGATGGCTCTGTAGGAGTCCTTAAAGTAGCAGTGAGAAGACCTAGAAACATACGTTTAGGTTTACTGATCCCATTTTTGGATTTTGTTATCATGGGATGTATGTTTGAGGGCTGTGATGGTGTAGTTTATGGGATGTGTGTCTTAAGTAAGGATTCTGGAGTAGGTGGTCTATTAGGTGATGTTGTAAGTGTTTGATCAGAGGACAGGGTGACTGGTGTGGGATGGTGGGTGGTAAGTTGAAGAGATGGTAGGATAGATTCAGTGTTTTCAAGAGTGTTAGGGGAGCTGGGTAGTGTATTTGTATGTGCGTGAGTTGGTGACTGTAAGAAGATGGGTAGGCAGTGTGTTTGGTAGTGAGTTGGTAGAGATAGGGTAACTTAAGGGTAACTCTTTAGGCATAGGAGCTGAGATAGATTGACCAGATATAACAAGACTAGGATCAAATTTAGTTACACACTGTGACTCAGATTTTTTAAGATTTAGAAAACCAGTGTTAAAAGGGAATTGAAGCTCATTAAACACTACATGTCTAGAGATATAGACTCTTCCTGTCGAGCTAAAGCAGTTGTACCCTTTGTGTGAGTCACTGTAGCCTAGGAAAATACACTTAGATGAGTGAAAAGCAAACTTGTGAGTTTGATACGGTTGTAGACATGGAAAGCAGGCACAACCAAACTCTTTTAAGGCTGAGTAGTCTCGTTTTGTGTGAAAGAGTTTTTTTTTCAAAAGGTCATATGTCTCCTAGGATGTGTGTAGCTAGTCTGTTAATTATGTATACTGCAGTGAGAAATGCCTCTGGCCAGTATGAAAATAGAACTTTAGACTGAGCCAACAAGGTTAGTCCTGTCTCAACCAGATGCCTGTGCTTCCTCTCAACTCTGCCATTTTGGGCAGAGGTGTGAGGACAAGCAATCCTAAGGTGAATCCCACATTCTTTAGCAATAGGTACAAACGACCTAAATTCTCCACCCCAGTCAGATTGAAAATCTTTAATTTTTCAACTGAACTGATTTTCAACAAATGTTTTGAAAGTTTTGAAAACAGTGAGACCTTCCCCTTTTTGTTTGAGTGGATATACCCAACTGAATCTTGAGTAGTCATCTACAAAGACAATATATTACTTGAACCCATTTT